>VDFB02086081.1:115206598-115473491 GCA_007258455.2 Sequoia sempervirens
GCTAACGGTTCACATTCATACCGAATTCTCCAAGAGTAACCGATATCACCAAGACGTTCCATCAAGCTTCATGTGTTACACCGAGTCGCCAAGCAGTCACCCAAACCTATCACTTTCGCTAGGAGATCATAGCGAGTCACCAAGCAGTCGCTTAAACCCATCGCTTTCACCAGGAGATCATAGCGAGTCACCAAAGGTTGTACCGAAGACACAAGTCATATCGAGCTCCAAAGGATAGTCGGCAAGACATACCGATATCACCAAGAGGTTTCTCCGAGATCTCTATTGTCACCCTGAAGTTATCAAAAGTCGCCAAGACATACACCCTTCGCTGAGAGATCATACCGATCTCTATATGTTACCCCTAAGGCTCCAACATAAAGCGCTGTCGGCGAGACATGTAACTCTCGCTAAGACTTCTCATCAAGCTCTAGGACTTACCCCGAAAGCTTCATCTATCATCAAGAGTTATACCGAAGATCCCAAAAGGTGTTTCTATTGGTGAGACCTTCAACATTCGCTAAGACGTCTTCTCGAGACCTTTGAGTTACCCTGATAGCCAACCCTTGAGCCTCCGTCGGTGAGACATTTGCATATCGCCCAAACTTCATAATGAAGCCTCCGTGTTACATCGATAACTTCTGAGTGTGTCCCCATCGGCATGACTTTAACTCTTCGCTGGGACTTCTTAGCAAGAACCCTTAGTTATCCTGAAGACCATGGTCACCAAGAGTCTCCCCGATACACGATTGAATGGCCTGTCGGCCAGAGGTCATACCGAACACTCCTTGTCATAGCGATAGCTCCACAGTGAAAGCATTCGGCAAGACAGAAACTTGGTCATAGTGACATGTACAAAACATGATGCTACCAATCTACTAGTCGGCCAGACATGATAGATGTCATACCGAATTTGCTATAATGGAGGTTTTAGCTTGTATTGTTTGAGGCACATATTTCCAAAAATCTCCCACTTGACGAAGATCATATAGGCACGTCCAGAGCACAACATAACTTACTGAAAATCATGGGCACTAAGGCCCATTGAACTGGCACACCACCTGAACTTGTCTGTGTTCACTGGCTTCATCAACGAATCTGCAACATTCTCCGTAGTATCAACCTTTTCTAAACCGCCCTTTCCATCCTCCACCATATCTCGCATAAAGTGGTACCGTGACGCCTATATGTTTCCATCGCGGGCATGGAAAGTAGGTTCTCCTTTTCCGCATTAAATTGCACTCGACCGCCACAAAATAGCGAGCCGGTGATCAAAACCAATGTTAGAACACAAATGTTTCAACCATTAATCGCTTTACAAGCATGAGTAGTCGCTATGTATTCAACCGTGAGGTGGACACAAGTGACTACACCGGGCCGCTTCATCTAGCTCACTGCACCACCGTTCATCATGAAATGTATCCATTGGTGGACCTCCTGCTGTCAATGTCCCCTGCCTAATCAGAATCCACATGGCCTCGAATACTGAGAGTCCTTTGTGATTCAACCAAGTTCCCATGGTAATATAAAGCAAAATCTAAAGTACCCTTCAAATATTTGAAAACTCTTTTTTACAACATCCCAATGCATTCTTCCCCGGATTAGCCATAAATTGACTAAGTACTCCCACCGCTGGGCAATGTCCGCCTCAGACAAACTATTGCATACATGAGACTACCTATTGCATTGCATAGGGTACACTGGTCATGTCCTCCATCTCAGTAGGAGATTTTGGACAGCCCTCAATAGATAGCTTCATTCCCTGCAAGACTAGAACAACTAACTGCTTGCAATCATTCATACAAAATCTCTCAAGAACAGTCCTAACATACTTACTCTTACTGAGCTAAAGCTTTCTATTCTTCCTATTCCTAGTTATCTCCATCCTCAGAATATACCTTGCTACACCAAGATCCTTCATTTCGAACTTAGCAGACATCTGAGACTTAAGATCAAAAATCATTAGCTTGCTATTTCCTATTAACAGCATATCATCAACATAAAGAGAAATAACAAGAACTTGATCACCTTCAGCTTTATAATATACATAGTGATCAGATTTTGATCTCACAAATCTCAAAGACAATACAAAAGTATCAAATTTTTGGTACCACATTCTAGGTGACTGCTTTAACCCATACATAGACTTCTTTAATTTGCATACCAGTTTTTCTTTACCTTTCTCAACAAAGTGCTCAGGATGGGACATATAGATTTCTTCTTCAAGATCACCATGAAGAAATGTTGTCTTCATACCTATCTGTTCTACCTCTAAGTCATATGTTGCTGCAAGCGACAAAAGAAATCTGATAGATGTCAGCTTTGCTACATGAGAAAATATTTCCCCATAATCAATTCCCTCTACTTGGGAATAACCCTTTGCAACCAGTCTTGCCTTATACTTTTCTACACTACCATCCAGACCAATATTTTTCTTAAATACCCGTTTGCAGCCCACAGGATTTTTTCCTTCAGGCAAGGGCACCAAACTCCAAGTTTCATTTTTATCCAATGATGCCATCTCTTCGTTCATGGCTTCCAACCAAGATTCTGAATCAAACATTTTAATTGCCTCTTATACAATCTTAGGCTCATCAGTACTAGAAATCAAAGCATAGGCACAAGTAGAATCAATCAATGAGAACCCATACCTATCTGGTTGTTTTCTTTCTCGGGCTGACCTCCTCAATGGTTGAGGCTGAGGTTGTTCTTCTTCTTCCAAAATTTTAGAACTACTCGAGCTCTTCTCAATTTCAAGTACATTTTGAATTTTGAATTCCTCTTTATCTATTGTAGGAGGAATTAATGCTACATCCTTATTGTTATCTGACTTTGTCTCTAACTGTAGATCTAAAGTGGAAGGTTTCAGCTCACGAAAGATTACACTTCTGCTGTATACAACCTTCTTTGTATCAGAATTCCAAAGCTTGTATCCTTTTATGACAGCGCTATAGCCGATAAAAATACATTTGGTAGCCTTGTTCTCCAATTTAGATCTTTTCACATCTGGCACATGAGCATATGCCTCACAGCCAAAAACACGAACATGTCTAAGTGAGGGCTTCTTACTAGACCACGCTTCCAAAGGTGTTTTCTCAACAAGAGCAGAATTTGGAGAACGATTAATGAGATAACATGTAGTAGATACAACTTCATCCCAAAACTTCTCCTCCAAGCTAGCACTACTAAACATACTTCATGCTCTCTCCATCACTGTCCTATTGAACGTTTCTCCAACTCCATTCTGTTGTAGAGTATAAGGTGTAGTCTTGTGTCTTTTAATTCCATGGTCTTTACAATATCTTTCAAATTCATTAGAACAGAATTCACCGCCATTATCAGTCCTTAAGCATTTTATTTTTCTACCAGTCTAATTTTCAACAAGGTTCTTAAATTCCTTAAATCGACTGAACACTTCTGATTTACTTTTCAAAAAATAAACAAATGCTCTTCTTGAATAATCATTAATGAATGACACACAGTATCTTGATTTAGACAAAGAAGGAACATCTATTGGATCAAACACATCTGAATGAATACAGTCTAACAAACCAGAAGATTTATGAGGACTGGAATAAAATGAAACACGGTGTTTCTTTCCATATATACAGTGTTCACAAAATTCAAATTCAAGATTACAATCTTCAAGCCCCTCAACAAAGTTTTTATTCTTCAAAGTTTTTAAACCTTTTTCTCCTATGTGGCCTAACATATGATGCCAAAGCATAGTATTCTCTACAGGAATTTTTACTTCCATAGAGTTAACATAATTAGGGATATTTCCCTCTTTACCCCAATGAGCAGCTTTCAGTGACTTTCCAAAGACACTGTTACATTGAACAGCATGTGCATCTAGCTTGTACAGGGTACTAATTTGAGCACCTCTAGCCAACATCATTGAACCTCTAGTAATCTTGTAGCCATTTCCAGATAACGTAACTTGTACTCCAATATCATTCAACATACTTACAGACAATAGATTTCGAGCCAGACCTAGTATGTGCATAACATCATTGATTCCCTTCACTCTACCATTAGGAAATTATATTCAGACTCTTCCATAGCCAACAATCTCTAAAGTTGAAACACTTTCCAAGTACACCTTTCCACCATTGTATTCTTCGTACTTCGTGAACCATTCTCTGTGAGATGTCATGTGGAAAGATGCTCCAGAATCAATCAGCCAGACATCATCTGATGCCTGAGTAGCCAAGGCTGCAATGAAGGCATCACCATCACTATGAGAAGAACCATTATCGAAAGATCCCTTCTTTTTCTCCTCTTTACAATCCTTTCGGACATGACCAGGTTGCCCATAGTTCCAGCACTTCACCTTGGATTTCTTGCCAGGAGACTTTGATCTCCCCTCTAGTTTTGATTTGGACTTCTTGTCCTTCTTCTTGCCTTTCTCTTTCGGTCTTCCTCTGATAGCAAGAGCTTCCTTTGCCATCTCAGAAGATTTCCTTCTCATCTCTTCTGACAACAAAGATGCAACATCTTCCATCTTGAAACTCGATGTTGTAATCCCAATAGCCATCACCAAATGATCCCATGAGTTTGGAAAAGAACACAATAATAGCATACAATAGTCCTCTTCTTTAGTTTTCACACCGACAGATGTCAATTGAGCAATCAACATATTAAATGCATTCAGATGATCAACAACAGACCCTCCTTCCTGCATTCTCAAAGAGTACAGCTTCTTCCTCAGGAATAGTTTATTCACCAAGGACTTCCCCTGATAAATAGATGCCAGTCTCTTACACAAGGAAGAGGCAGTCTTCTCCTCATGCACATTTAGAAGCACTGAGTCTGCCAAACAGAGCCTTATCAGCCCCTTAGACTTCCTATCTGCAAGGTCCCAATCTTCTTGCTTCATGCCTATAGGTTTAACTCCAGCCACAACAATCCAAAGATCATGATCCACTAAAAGATCCTCCATCTTGAGTTTCCACAACTCAAAGTTACTACCATTGAACTTCTCTATTTCAAACTTTCTAGATGTACTAGCCACCTCAACTTGTAATAAAAAATAACACTTATCTACAAGACTCCCACTGAACAAAATTGACTCAAAAAACCCAACGTACCCATAAGGATAACACAACTGGCTAGGCTCTGATACTACTTGTAAGGAAAATCAGATGTAGAAACAATTCTCCTAACGTCAATACCTCAGGAAAGAATGTAGATATACTTTTAATTTTTTCAAATTATAGTTCAACTAAGATGCACTATGAAATAAATAATAGAAACAGAGTATTTAAAAATCACACATGAACACCAGATATACGTGGGAAAACCCTTACAGGAGAAAAACCCACCACACCAAGAGAAATCACTTTGTATTACAGTAACATTGATTACATACAAATTCCAGACTTATCTTTTTGGTGTCATTATACAGCAACATTCACCATGAACATTTTGTACAGGAACCTTCAAGTTATAGTCTTTACAAAATAGAAGTCATTTACTAATACAATCACTTAATCATTCATTGATCCAACCAACAAACCAATAGATCACAATCTGCAATCATCGAGTATATCCATCGATCTCTATCTGTTGAACTTCTTCACAGAACTGTCACAATGAACCAACTGCTAACAGTTCACATTCAGCTCCTCCTATTCATCCATGAGATGCCACATCGAAAAGCCTTACTTGATCAACAGAATTCACACTATGTTGGCATCTCAGTGAGACACTAATAGTGTCTTGCCGATGCCACATAACCTTCATACCAATGTCGCCAAGAGTAACTGATATTGCCAAGACGTTCCATCAAGCTTCGCATGTTACACCGAGTCACCAAGCAGTCATTCAGACCTATCACTTTTTTGAGGAGATCATAGCGAGTCACCAAAGGTTATACCAAAGTCATTTGTCATACTGAGCTCCAAAGAATAGTCAGCAAGACTTAACACCTTCACCAAGAGGTTTCTCCGAGATCTCTATTGTCACCCTGAAGCTTTCAACAATCGCCAAGACATCACCCCTTGCTAAGACTTTACTTCAAGCTATCTAAGTTATTCCAAAGACTCTTCATCATCGACAAGACTCACCAAAGTCGATGGGAATTCTTACCCTAACCACCATGTTACATCGATAACTCCTGAGTGTGTCCCTATTGGCAAGACTTTCAACTATCACTAAGACCTCACATCGGGATCTTTACGTTATACCAACACCACCACTCATTGCTAGGAGTCACTCTAATGAACGTTTGGATGTGTCCCCATCAGTGTGACCTTCTCTATTCACTGGGACTTCTCACCGAGCCATTTGGGTTACCTCGATAGCCATAGGCTATTGGCAAGACATTCACCATTCGCTAAGACGTCTTCCCATATCATTAGAGTTACCCCGAAGACCCCAAAGTAAATTTTGTTGGCAAGAATTTGACACATTGTTGGGACTTATAGCAAACATCGTAAACTCTCCCCGAATCTTGATTGAATGGTCTATAGGCCAAAGGTCTCCCAAGCGCTAAGAGATCATAGTGAATACACTATGTCACATCAATAGACTCCACAGTGAAAATGTTTGGCAAGACATAAGCTAGGTCACAACAACCTGTACAAAATAGAATGTTCCAAACTGCTTAGTTGGCCAGACATTTAGAATATCACACTGACTTGGCTCTAATGGAGGTTTCATCTTTTATTGTTTGAGGCACATATTTCCAACAGATCTTCTCCCCACAAGACTCTTTACTCTAGATAAGAAGTAGTTTTTTAGATAACTGTTCTCCCCCTTTCACATCAATGGAAAAGATAAGTATTATCTTCCCACATACAAGCTTTGAACCACATATTTGTACATCTGACTACTCCCCTTGAGTAGTAGCCATGGAAACATCAATTCAGATCAGGAAATATCCATGAAGCATAGAGATTGATCCAAGTAAATGCATGTTTAGTTCAAATCATGAGGGGTAATCACCCCTAGCATCCCTCTGAGATACTCAAAATTATCCTTTGGAAATTATTTAGTGAAAATGTCTACAATCTATTCTTTGGTAGGCACATACTCTAGTCCGACTTCTTTCTCACTCACTTTTTCTCTTAAGAAGTGAAACTTGATTGATATATACTTGGTCTTAGAGTGTAGCACCAAATTATTTGATATGTTAATTGGACTTAAGTTGTCACAGTCTATGGCAATAGGTTCATCATATACTACTTTGATATCTTTCAACATCTGTTTCATCCACATCACTTGAGTACAGTTATTTTTAGCAACAATATACTCTACCTCAATAGTAGATAGAGAAATAGAATTCTACTTTTTGCTCAACCAAGACACCAACTTCTTCCCTAGGAAGAAGGCACCACCACTAGTACTCTTCCTATCATCTACATCTCCTACCCAATCCACATCAGTATATGTATTCAAATTAAGATCATCATCCTTAGGATACCAAAGCCTAAAATCAATTGTTCCTTTCATATACCTAAATATTCTCTTAACAACAGTCACATGAGACTCTTTTGGATCAACCTAAAATCTAGCAACCATACATACAACATTCATAATGTTTGGTTTGGTCTAAGTTAAATAGATCAATCCACCAATCATTAACCTATATCTTGTTTGATTTTCCTTAGGAGAATCATCATTCTATGTCAACTTACATCTAGTTACCATGGGAGTACCAACAGGTTTTGATTCATCCATGCCAAACTTCCTCAACAGTTCTCTCACATATTTGGACTGAGATATGAAGATCCCCTTGTCTAATTGAGTAACTTGCAATCCCAGAAATAACTTCATATCTTCGATCATACTCATCTCAAATTCACTCTTCATTTCATCAGCAAACCTCATAAATAGATTGTCATCTCCTCCAAAAATAATGTCATCAACAAAGACCTCAATAATTAATTCTTTATCACGATCCAATTTGAAATATAAGTTTTTATCAGTAATACCTTTATTGAATCCAAGCTTCAGTAAGTATTTGTCTAATCTAGCATACCAAGCTCTGGGGGCTTGCTTGATTCCATACAAAGATTTCTTCAATCGATAAACCATGTCTTCTTTGTCAGGCAGTTGAAATCCATCAGGTTGTTCAACATATACTTCTTCTTCTAACTCACTATTTAGAAAATATGACTTCACATCCATTTGATAGACTTTGTAATTTCTATATGCAACATAAGCAAGAAATAACCTTACAGCTTCAATTCTAGCAACAAGGGCAAAGGTTTCTTCAAAATCAATACCTTCCATTTGTGAATGTCCTTTACATACCATTCTTGCTTTATTCTAGACCACTTCACCTTGTTCATTCAGCTTATTCGAAAAGACCCATTTAGTACCAATCACATTTCAATCTTTAGGTTTGGGAACAAGTATCCATATATCATTCTTTTGAATCTGCATTATTTCTTCCTTCATGGCTTCCATCCAGTTTTCATCATTGCAAGCTTCATTGACATCTTTAGCCTCAATATTGGAAATTAGGCAATACTCTTTTGCAATCTTTCTTCTAGTTTGCACACCTTTATTCTTGTCTCCTATAATTTTATTTTTAGAATGATTAAGCTTAACATACCTTAGAACTTTAATATTCTCTTGAACTTCTGATTCTTCTATTCTTTCTTTTGCACTTGCACTTGTCTTTGCTTCCTGACTATCTTGATTTAGTAGAACAAATTAAAGTTTTCTTACCATAAGATATGGCACAATTTGAAGTTGATTTTATGTCTTAACATTATTCCCTTTTATTGTATTGTCTTCATCTGAATCATATCCACAATATCTGGATGATCTAGTAGAATTATCATCAACTCTAACATTTGCACTAAACCATTTTTCTTAGTCTTTTGTTATAGCACCGGTAGGCCTTGCTTCTAGTAGAGTAACCTAAAAGTATTCCTTCATTGCTTCTTGCATCAAATTTAATAGTAGGCTTATAACCAAACCATAATTCAGAAGGAGTCTTACCAGAAATACCATTTACATTTACCTAGTTCAAAGTGTACATAGCAGTGCTTACAACTTCACTCTAGTATATGTGAGGCACATTTCCTTCAATCATCATTGTTCTAGTAGCATCTAGAATTGTTCTGTTCTTCCTCTCTGCAACACCATTTTGTTGAAGGGTTCGGGGAACAGATAGATGTATTTTGATTCCATGCTCTTCACAAAAAGAATTAAAATCCCTAGAGGTGAATTCACCACATCTTTTTGACCTTAAGCATTTGATTTTCAGACCTTTCTCAAATTTTTCCATAGCTTTGAAACATTTGAACTTTTCTAATGCTTCACATTTTTCTCTTAAGAAAGCAACCCATATCATTCTAGAATAATCATCAATAAGTAGCATAAAGTACCTTTCACCAAGGAGACTTCTGACTCTAGAGGGACCACATAGATCAGTATGCACCATCTCCAATAATCCATTTGAATGATTTTATTTGCTCTAAAAAGAGACTCTAGTATGTTTTCCCATCTGACACTCCTTGCAAATTGTGTTAGCAGGCTTCACTAGCTTAGGTAAATCTCTTACTACTTGAGTGGAACTTAATTTGACTATTTTATCAAAATTCACATGACACAACCTTCTATGCCATAACCAGTTTTCATCTACTTGAGAAATTAAACAACTTTCACTAGTAACATTTAGGTGAAAAAAATTACCTTTTGTCTATTTACCTGAAGCAATTATATTTCTAGAACTTCCATATATCCTGCATCTTCCATCTTTGAACTAAAGATGATAACCCTTGTCCACCATCTATCTAACACTCAATAGGTTGTGCTTCAAGCCTTCAACATAAAGAACATCATTAGTGTTATGATTACTATTGTGCCCTCATCACACATGCCCCGTTTGGAATGCGAACCCTCTTTTCTTTCATCTTGTTGGGACGTTTTGTCGCTACCTTATTTTTTTGTGCCCCATTTTGGTGTCCTAAATGGTCAATGTACCTCCAAAGTCTCATCTTGAGTTGACCATGTTTCATCCCCTCCAATTTTGTTAAGTCTTGGTTCCTTGCAAACTCTCCTTGATAGTTTTCTTCTACTAGCATCCTTGGGCCCTGGCAAGCCTGCCTCACCGGGTTTCCCTTATCGAGTTTCCTCCAGGTGTTTTCCATTCTAAACAGTGAAAGGCTTCCACCTTCCTAAACCCTAGAACCTAGCCCCTTCTTTGCCACCCTGTCTAACTCACAGTGAAAATCGATTGCTTTTCCTCCTCCTAAGCCCGTCTCACTAGACTTCTTCCCCCTTAACTCTGTGTTATCTTCACCATTTTCTATGACCAAACTATGACGATGTTCTGTCATCAAGACCATGGGTTCACTTTCACTGATGATTTGCAAAATGAACTTTGAAGTGGCCATCTGACTGCATCCTTCTGGTCCCTGCACCCCAGACCTCCTGCCACCATCTGAGATTTAAACTTCACCAACCCTCCTATCATTTATATGGGCATTAAATGGGCATATTAAATGCTAATTGGGGTATAAATATCTAGCTTGACCTATAATTTTCATATATTAGGTTAGCTAGAGGAAGTCAGAGAGATTTTGAGGAGCTTCATGCCTTCGCTGCCCGCCACCTTCGTGCCCTTTTCCTTCGTTTACCGATTATTAGTAGATTCGACAACTTCTTTCACCGAACTTCCAAGGTAGGTTTTCTATACACCCTCCCATGAGGTTTTTCATGATTTTGTGCTTAAAATAATGAACAAAATGGGCTAAAAATGCTTCAACTTGATAAAACATGACAACACCTTAAAAACCCATATGCCCAAAGTCTAGAGAAACCTCCAAAACATCTTCTAAGATCAAGTTGGAATTTGACCTTGCCACCATTGTTCTTCACATAGGGCATTCACACACTCTAGGCCCATGTCAGCTCGTGGCCATCAAACTTAGAAAATGGACAAGAATCTGACCAAACGACGAGACCACCTCTCAGGCCCGCAACCCTGGACCTCTATTGGCACATCGTCGTCAGACTTAAAACTTGACAACTTGAAGTCCTGCCTCAATTTTGGCTTCCAAGTCCTGCTCCCATAGGACTCTAATGCTAGGACTCTATGATTTTTCTGCCATTCTCAAATGGTGTTTTTGTCTTGTCTGCCTACGCCATGGGGCCCGCTTCTCCTTTTTCCGTTCAGAATTAAACACATAAATTATTGGTTTTATCATGTCCCCGGTCCCCGGCTCATGAAGTTTCATCCACAAAATTTCCTCACATCTTCGCCATCTCAAAAAACCATATAGCAATGTCTTCCCACCTCCTGGGTCTCGACCCTCCAATTGTTGTGCAGACCAATTAGAAAGAGAACTTTGGTGTCCTTGCCCTTGCCAGGCTCCGCCCACCGGTATTTTGTCCTATTTTAACATGCTTGAAAGGGAAAAGTAGGTTCATATTTCTAACCTTTGGGACCCGCCCTCTTAATCACTAAAAGAAACTTAAAAGAAAACCTAGCATCCAAGCTCAATGCCAAGTCCGGTCCATCGAGCTACTCCCCTCAGATTTTTCGTGTAATGACCACCGTTCTAGATGGTGAAAAATTGCCAGCTTCTCGCCCCTTCAAGCTCGATTCCTTTGAAGTTTAAAATTAATTTGGCCATCCTTTGACCTCCTGGGTCCTAGACCTCAGAATTTTGACCCCGAGATTCCATTTCCTTTTGGCCATTCCAAATAGTGAAGCCCTGATAGCTTTCTGCTCTTGTGTCTCTGGATGCTCCAAAAGTGATCCAAATGACCTTCAATTTGAAAACCAATCTCGACCCACATGCTCAAATTCATCCTTCTCCTATATGATCCTTCAAAACCATCAAAATATGAATTCAGGAGAAATCACACAGATTGCCCTACCCTATTTTCCCTTCAAGACAAAATTTCTCCCAGGAAAGTCTAGCCCTCCCAGCCCGGTTTGTCCAAGATCCCCCCAATAGATTACTAAGGACATCTGGAAGTATAATTATAATTTCATGAATGATATCTTGTCTAATTAGATTTTGTCCATGTGATTTCAACTAATGTTCATGCTTTCATGATTGGTTGTGCTCATTATGCCTCTTTTTGTAGGATATATGGAATTGGGTGCAGAACCCTCGAGGGTAACTATAGAAAAGGATAGGGAAAAAGGAAAGCAAGGCTCCTCATGGAAAGGAGGATAATGACCAAATGAAGTACTAGTCCTAGGGAGATCCCTTGTATTCAAATATTATCACAGACTAGAAAAAAGTCACAGATACCAATATCGGCCATGTCAATATTGAAGAATTCAAGCAAAGGGTCATAATCCACCCTAAGACCAAAAATGCTAGATTGATCAGGAAAAGTGGAATAGCTAAAGCTGCAAGCTTCCCTCCATCCCTCATAGCCCCCAAATTGGTCATGGCTTGCAGGAAGGCATATCAGCCACAAACATGAACAATTATTGACAAAGACATAAACATCCTTGCTGACATGTCTAGTGAGGTGATTACAAAGACCTTTCGCATCCCCACCTTTGGGGAGATGGAGATTCCCACCATAGCAGAGTGTAAAGCAATGTGGGACAAGGACTTGATGGGTTGTAAGAAGCTAATAAACCAATACTGGCTTAAAGAGAAAAAGGGCAGCGCTGCAAAGGTTCCTCAAGAATTCTTCCGCAGTGACTTCTATGAGGACTACCATGACTTGGTCACCATGTTGAGCAGGGTGATGGGCCTCCCCACTACAACCTATTTTTAGGAGTGGATGGTGTATTTCATAGAGAAGATCCTCCATGGGGATGAGGATGTCACCACACAATCCTCATTCTACTAGGGAAGCATAATAAGTGACTGCTTCCATGAGCAGTTCATGAATGTAAAGAAGACCTCCAAGTTCTACATGACCTCCTATCTAGTGTACTCACTAGCTAAGCAGAGGTAGTACAATGGATTGTTTGTGGCACCTAATGAGAAACTGGATCATGCACTGAATGTCTGTGATAGATATCTCGAGCTCCAGTTCAGGAAATTCAAGAAAGAGTATTGCAAGGTGAACGACGCCTTCATTAGCCACATCACCAAGTTGCTTGGAGGGGATTCTGAAAGGAGGGTCTCCCATAGTGCTCAAGTGTTCTTGAAGTAATACGCCTTCTTATTCATACAATACCCGAAGTTCACATATATTTGTGCCCAAGGTTTCATAGAAAGGCCGAATAAGCAAGCTCAATACCCTAATGACTAGATCATATTGTTAGAGCTCTTCGGGTAGTTGCAGCATGTGCATTCAGTCCTCGATAGTAGACACTTGGCGAGGATCCCTTATACCTTATCTTTTGGTCAAGGGATGCGCAAATTGCAAACCTACTAGTGTGTTGGGAATTCTGAGAAGGAATTAATAGAATATTACTTTTGCCTACACAGTGCTCGCCTGTGGATGGACCCGTATGGAAATGTAAGGAAAGCACTAAGACCAGGGTAGGCCCATTTGCATCACATTGAAGACTTCTAGGAAGATTTCCAGGATGACAAGGAGGTGTGCGCAAGGCACTACATGCGAATGACTACGTACTTCATAAAAAGAGTACAATTGTTTCTTGTACCTGATCAAGTTGAAGAGGATGAAAGCACCATCATGGACCCCAAGTATAATGCAGTCACTAACTTGCCACTACTAATGATAGATTTGGATGAGTAGGAGGTCGATCACCTTAACATTATAACCCAGCTGATCGTGGCTCATACCAAAGAATGTGTTAATGGAAAATTAGCCCAATTGAAGCAACAAGGGGTTGTCCTCACATATGAGGGACTTAATATTGAGCCTAGTGCTATGGAGGATGTTTTTGCCACAACTTTAATAGGAGGGACATCCAAGTCTCCTTCAGTCACAAGATCGAAGAAGAGGAAAGGGATTGAAGCAGAGAAGTCACTAGATCCAAAGGTTTATTTTAGAAAAGAATAAGGAGGTTCACCCTCTAAGAGGCCCAAACGGATAGGGAGTGTCATGGAGCAACCAACAATTTAAGAGGATCCCCTTCAAGAAGGTGAGGTAGGGAAAAAAAATCAGCGAAAGCCTCCTCCAACTCTCCCTATTTCTGCCTCCCTTCCATCTATTTCCCAGGCCATGGTCACCACATCCCCACCTATAGTGGACATCTCAGTCCATCTCACTTCCTCTCCACCAATTGGACCCATAATAATGGTTGAATCCTCCTCTACTGTAACTTCTCCACTTTACTCTACTTCCATGTGGCCCACTACATTGCTTCCATTGGTAGTAGTGACAACGCTAATGCCCACACTCACATTTCCAAAGGCTTTCTTGAGGCATATGCCGAATGTACCCTCCAAGATCTCCCAAATATTTTTGGATCCCACCATCTAAGCTGTCACAGCATAGGTCCTCACCAGTGCTATGCCCTCGCAACCTTCAACGAGACCACTAGCAATGGAGGCCATGAAGCTAATCTCAGAAGAATGGGAAAAGTGAGAGATGGAGACTTCAAAGGAAGTGGAGAAAGAATCTGATGAGTACCATGAACAACCAGAGTATGAACAACAAAAAATTGATAGGGTGGTCTATGAAGAAGAAGAAACGAGGTCTTCCAAAAATGGAGATGAAGAGGAGGGTGTAGGTGGTAGAACTATTGCACAAACTTTCGATGATGATTTTGAGGAAGAAATGGCCCAACAATTGAGGAACGACAAAGAAGAGGCAGAAAGGTCACCTCCTAGAGAAGAAAGGTAAGAAGATGACAAGGCAACATAAAATGTAGAACTCCCTATAGGGGAACAGTAGGAGAATGTATCATCTCCTTATAGAGAAGAATAAAATTTAGAAGAAGATGAACCTAAGAGTGAGGTTCCAGCCAATAAAAGTCTTGAAATTAAGTAGCCTAAGGAGCATGAGCATAAGGGTGAACAAGATGAAAAGAAAGGGAAGGAGGCTGAGAAAGGAGAAAGCCCTTGGGATCAATTTCCTACTAAGCTTCCCATCAAATACCTTGTGTTCATCCAAGACTTCAATGAGGAAAAAGGGGACAACACTAAAATGGAAGAAAGGGCTCCCGCAGGAAAATAAATAGAGATCCAAATGAAGGAGGGTGAGGGTGATCATGAATCACCCAAAGGAAAATCTGCTATGCTCGAATGGCTGAAGAGAAAACTTGAAAAGAAAACTCCTACCCCAAAGGATCCAAGAGAAAAACAGGAGGCTATCTTAGCCTAAGTGTAGATCACAACCAAAAAAGAGAAGAAGCCCAAAATCAGATCCAAGGTAACAATGGATGCTTCTAGATCCTGAACTATGCAAATAGCAACACTAGTGGTGGGAAAAGAAGGGGTAGGCTATAACATATCCACCATTGACCTAGGAATAGCTACTAGAGAGCAGAAGGTGGAGCATGTCTTGAGGAATTTATTTCCACGGTAGTGCATTTGATACAATGGGATAAAGTTTCAAAGGACGAGCTTAAAGCACAGGTAGCTGATCTGACGACATACATTCAACAATGGTCCTCAACAAAAGAAATGCCTACCACATCCACAGCTCCCCCACAACTGTTGTCCAAGGAATAAATTGACAAATTGGAAAAGAGAAAGAATTTGGACAAGACCATAGAAGGCTGGTTCTAAAAGGTTCTATACGTCAGAAATATAGGTATTAGTTGGGTTGTTCAAATAACCAACAAGTTTCTGGACTTACAGTAGTCTTTGGAAAGCATCAAGAAAATTTGCACTAACTTCCCTGTGACATATGAATCTACCTATCCAAAGATCGAGGCTATCCTCAAGCTACCAAGCGTGACATGGGAAAAGGAGCTCGCACTCAAAAGGGACGATCACTAGCTCGTGGATGTTTGGAGACAAGACTTTGAGAACATAAAAGAAAGATTGGAGTAGGTGACTAACAAAGTAGATCCAGATATTGAGTGGGTCAAAGAGGTCAAAGCAAATTGTGTCCAATATTTAAAGTTGATGACAGGCTATGAGATTCTCGTCGTACAAATGGACCCATATAAAGTAAGGCCCCACTTCCAAAAAAATATGGAGGATTGGATGATAGTTGAGATAACCATGGACTTCATGAATTTTTCCACCTAAGCCTTTTCCTAGTTAGAGTTTTTCTAGGACCATGCTACTAAGTATGAGAATGACTGGAAAAGGCTTCAGGACAACTCCAAGGAGTGGAGTTATCAAGTATTGCAGTCTGAGATCATAGAGGTTGACAAACTCCAATCGGTAATTTTGAAGTTCATGGAGTATGCAGCTTTGAAGAAGTAGGAAGGTGACCCTATTAATATTGAAGAGCTTCTAAAGGAATAGCTACAACAAAATATCAATAAGAAAAAGACAAGATACTACAATGTTGTCACTAGAGGACAAAATAGGGATGAAGACAATGTTGTATTTTAAATTGTAATATATTGGGGGATAGGTAGAACCCTAGTTTGTGGCGAATCTTAGCCACACAATGAGAATTAATCTTGGCCATTCATTCTAATTTTTGGGCACTATAAATAGGGGGTCTTCTCTCATTTTCAAGGGAGAGTTGAGTTGTTGTAAAGACATGCTATAGAAATTTCCAATGAAAATACGTTGACTTGGTGCATTTTTTTAGTTCTTCACATGTTTCATGATTCAATCTCCCATTGTTATATGCTTTATTTAGATTTACACTATTGTTCTAGTTAACTTTAAATAGCTTAGATAGATTTTGGTAATGTTGTTTTGTAATTGTAGATATTTTTGTTGTGTTGATGCCTTCTAATCCATACTTTTGGCTATTTGTTGCTGGTAAATGGTCTTGTAAAGTTACTCTAGGATGAAACCTGAAGCTTCTTTTAAAATTTTATCTTTATTCATGCATGTATGTGGTGAATGAATGATAAAATATCTGTAGACCTTTGAAGATAACATAGATTTCATGATATTGTAGGTTTCTTGGTTAAGTGGAATCTTGTTTAAAGGAAGTTGTCCATAGCAAAACCTCCATGATCATTGTTCATCATTAGTTGTAGATCTAGGAACCTTCTCTCTTCCCTGCTTTTTTCCCTTTTTTAGAGACAACCTGTGCTAAAGTTCATTGCACATTGTAAAGCCAAAACTTAAGGAAAACATTGAAGTTTTAGATTGTTGTTCGAACCTACAACAAAGTGCACCTTGACTACCATCTTAGAAACTTCAAATTTTAAGATCCACCTCACATCCATTTATGTAAGTTTTCCTTTTGATTCCAAAAAATCACATAAATCAACTGAGAAATTCCAAGCACTGTCAAGACCTGATACCCAAGAGACTTTGGGGCGATTTTCAACAACTTGCTATTGGAGATTTCCTTTCAAGAGAGGTAGTACACCTACTCATTGCCTATGTTGAGAAAGTGTGCAAAAAACACACATCAACACTTACCACCAAGACAAATAGATCCTCTTCCATGAATCACACAAGCATTGTTATTTCCAAATCTTACAATCCCACCGTCATACTTCTCTATACTTACAAATTTTCTTTTGTCACCACTCATATGATGTGAGCATCCACTTTCAATGAACCACTCATCCTTTTCTTCAATTTAGGTTGCAAGAGCTTTCTCAACTTTAGCAGATTCAGTAGCCACATGACTATTTTCCTTGATAGCAATGAAAACCCAATCATCTTCATTTACATTTTCTTTATCAGACTCTTCATCAGTCACACCTTCTTCAAAAAAATAGAATTTCTTTTGGAATCTATATTTGTAAGGCTTAGATCTAGGAACTCTTTCAAGACACCTTCATGCAAAATGACCTATTTTACTACAAGAAAACATTTGATAGGAAAGCTTTCCTTTATACTTACCTTGTCCTCTACCTTCTTTCTTCACAATCAGTGCTACCAAATCTTCTACCTCTCTTCCTTCATCTTCAAGTTGTTTCATTTCTTCTTCATACTCAAATGTCTTTCTAGAACTCTCTCCTAGATCATATCTTTGCTTATTTATTCCAGATATAGTAGCCTTGAATGCAGTTTTGGTCTTAGGAACAAATTCACCAAATTCACTCAACTCAAAGGCAACAAGTTTACCAATCAGTGTATCTCTTGTCACATTCATCAATGATTTGGTTTCTTCAATAGCATGATCCTTTGCTTTGTAGGAGGGAGGAAATGATTTGACTACTTTAGCCACAATTTCTTCCTCTTCCAGGGTACCACCATCACATCTAATACCCATCACTATTTCATTTACTCTTTGCATAAAAGAAGAAATATTTTTATTTTCACCCATCTTCAAATTTTCATACTTTCCTTTCAAACTCTATAGCTTAGCCGCCTTCACATGTACATCTCCTTCATACAAAGTTTCCATCTTCATCCACATCTCATGAGATGTCTTCAAACTTATCACATTTTTTATTTCTAAATCTATTAGAGCACTCAACAAAGCTTCCATAGCCCTGAAATTATTCTTAGCCTCTTTAATCTCATCAATAGAGGAAGGACCATTATGAGGAATAACATATCTATTCTTTGTAATCTTCTAGATGTGTTCACCAATACACCTCAAATGACAATCCATCCTAGTTTTCCACAATAAGTAGTTTGTTCCATCGAATCTAGGATTGTCCTTCTTGTATTATGCCATCTTGGATCACCTCAAGCTTTTAAAATTCTTAAGAGGAAGCTGCTCTGATACCAATTGTTGGTAAAATAAGGAAAGACAACTAAGAGGGGGGTGAATCAGTTGTCACAAAATATTTAAAAAATTTCAAACTTTACTTAAATTAATCTAATATCTAATGAATGAATAATAAACCATGAACAAACTATAGACATGCAAAATTAACATTGTGCATTCAATCAGGTTCATTCATTAACTAAACTATATTTCACATTAGGTCCATTCATCAATTAATTAGGTTCACTTTCATCCATTCATTAGGTAATCTCATCTCCTAAGGTCATTTATTTAAAATCAAATAAACATTATCATCAACCTTTTAATAAATCAAATGGCCATTTAATCAAATCCCAAATCATATTACATCATCTTCTAATTTAAATAAATCAAATATCCAAGTCCTAAAAGTCAAACTAACCTAATCATCATTAATTTAATCTAATCATGATTAAATACTAATCTTACCCACTTGCATTCTCTAGATTATGCCACTTGCACAAATAAATCCATTTGTTGATTTATTTAAATCATCATTTTCACTCAACATAGCATTTATGGGGAATATTCCCTCAAGTTTGAAAAATATGACAAGTTGATTTGTCCCTCCAACATTGCATTTATTTCTCATTTTCTTGTCCCCCTCTCAAAATTTATTGCACATATTTGAATTTGAAGTTCCCTCTCATGGGCACATTTCCCAAATCTTGCACATGCATCAACCACTCACCACTTGAAAAGTGTCTTCCTCTCATTTGTCCAATCTTATTCCTACATCCTCCATGTTTGGCACTCTTAGCATTTGAAAATCTTTAAATAGAGGCTTCATCCTTTAACAAATCCTCCACAAATCTCCACAATGTCTTGCAAAGTCACTCTCCTTGAGAACTGATTTTTCCCACACCATCTTCATATCACATTCATAGCAATTTCATCATGTAGCTTAGCTTGATCAAGGATTGGGAAAGGGATTCTTTCCATAGAAGCACCAATCCAATATGAAATGACTCACTTCATGTTTTTTATGTGCTTATTTAGCTTGCTTTTATCATTTGTTTGCATTTGAAAGCATTGATGTACCATTTCATATGGATGTTGTTACTTGCTTTGTTTTAAACTAACATGCTAATGTGTGCTATTTGTTTTGAGCAAAATGAAGATTTCACCATCTACACAAACAAGACATCAAAAGAACATAGAACACCAATATTTTTATGTGGAAACCTTGTTAGGGGAAAAACCATGGTGGATGTTATTCCAAAATATTATACGAGCTATTAAAAGTATAAGAAAAATAATGGGAATGCACATGCATTCAAGCACACTACCTAGAGCTCACTACTTAAATACAAGAGGGCTCACTTCCCAACAACACACAACAATACAGATTAGATATATAGGGTATGAACTAAGGAAATATATTCTTTATAAGTTTGATTACAATTCTAGTTAAGCACATAAAACCTTCTTCACACTTCACTCAAAGTTCTCACTTTTCTCTACAATTGAATGATTTGGACACTATTCACACTTCTGCACTTTCTCTAGCATACATTCACTGTTATGCACACACTAACTTCACTCAAAAAAATTCTCTTATATATCCATAACATGGAATTACACCAACAACCTTGTCAACCAAAATATAAGGCATATTTTCAATATCGGCCCAAGGTTCTACAAACAAAATTTCAATGTGGATCAACCACCATCGGCTAATATCATGATGTAAACCAAAACAATATCCTCGAGCATGTAAAACATTCAAAATTAAATCTTCAAGGATCCACAACATGCCACAACCATCATGTCAGCCAAAAACATGAAAACCTAAACATATCAAGAAAAATCTTCGACCATGAGCACACCGATCAATGCGGATGTGCAACAAAGATAGAGCACAATCTAGAAAAATCCACGAGCACCAAGAAATAATAGACAAACATCTACAACAACTAAAATTACTAGAATCACACCAACTTTAATCAAGAACACTGACAAAGACCACAAAAACACTATCAGAACACAAATCTTCATAACTCAAAAAAATCTTCACGTGGACCTCTAAAACTTTTGATGGATGGACTAGATACACTCAACAATAAACCCTTTATTCCACAACAACTGATCTTCAATGTATAGAACAAGAAACCTTCATGACCTTCACAATTCCACTGGGAACCTGGAACTCTTTCTTTAACAATTTTCTCAATATCCTCGACATATACAACTTTCAATACAATAATTCTTATAGTGTTGACATCAATGACAACCACATATCAGCAACACAACCACAACATCCAATAGAAACTATCCTCTTTGTTTGTCTACTCGCTTGTGATTTGTCTCTTTCCATCGTAAAATTAAATGTCCTAAAAAAATCCAAAAAAATCATAAAATGTTCTAAAAAATTTGAAAAAAAAACATAAAATGTCCTGAAAAAATCCAAAAAAAATCATAAAATGTCTTGAAAAATCCAAAAATTATAAAATGTTCTAAAAAAATACAAAAATCATAAAATGCCCTAAAAATCCAAAAAATCATAAAATGTCTTAAAAAAATATAAATGTCTTGAAAAAATTCAAAAAAATCATTAAATGTCCTAAAAAAAAAAATCCAAAAAAAATAAAATATTCTAAAAATCCAATAAAAATCACATAACTTCAAAAATCCTTAAATAGTGACACTTTCAGATCATCACATCATTTTGCACTTCAACAAAATCAAACCATGCTAGGATTGACAATCAAGGAAACATTATAACATACATATCAACCCATCTTACAAATCTAGCCAAACGTATAAACTTAAAAAACAAATGTTCTACATTGAAGCATGATGCATGTTTGTTTGTTTATCTTTGATTGATTTATGATTTTTATCTTTGGTGGCATGTCTTTTAGCTTCTCAAGGATGTCTTGGACTAGATAGGCGAGGATGGGGCATGTTCACTTGTTTGTTGTCTATGGATTGTTTCTCATTTACAGGAGGACTCATCTTAAGACATGGTTATCCAAAACCATCAAGGACCTATGAGTCTAGTGTGGATGAGAGAATTCCTTGTCCGATATTGTCTTCTATGAAATAAGTATTCAGGTCATCTAAGGTCTTTATACCTAGATTCTTATACTTCACTACTAAATAAAAACACAAACAATATTAAGGTCATCTAGATGTTTGTGTTATCTAGACACTTATACTAATTTGTGACATAATAAGATCTATGATGATAAAAGCACTCTGTAAAGCATAAGCAACTTCATCACCTTCATTTTCTTCCATCTTGCATTTCATTTTCTTCATCTTTCTTATCGCAGAGACATCAATAAATTTCTTTATCCAGTTGATATATGTCACTTGAATCAAATCTCAAATCAATCAACTTGCTTCTTGAAATCTCATGTCCCCTTAATCAATCAATCACTCATTGTATCAACTTGTCTTGCATAAGCATCAATCTCAATCATCTTAATTAACTCAAACAAATTAATTAGCTTGTCAACTCGGCTATACTGATCATTTTCATCAATTGTTCAGTTACGCCCATCAAATGTGCATTTCCATCAAATGTGCATTTCCATCAAATGTGCATTTCTATCAAATGTACATCTCTGCTTAATCACTTGTGCAATGTCAATCATTTAATAATTTTCCTATAATCAATTGAGAGATCAATCTTCTTGCAATCCATTTGATTAATCTCTCAAGGGGGAATATCATATTTGTCATCATCCTTACTTGGTTATCTCTGGGGCATGTATCAGTTGATCAATTTTTCTTTCAAACAATAGGACACAATGCATTGTCTCAAAGAGGGGAAAAATGTAGAAAGAAAAAATTTATGTTAAATTTATCCTCATTTAACTTTAATTTTCTTTAGGGATTGGCTATATCCTTAATATGTCCTATCATTTCATTTTTATATATTATTCATCTCATTCCATTCTTCTTTCCATATCTTCCATTGAATTAATCCAATAAATATTATTTTATCCTTAACACATGCACCTTATATCCATTTTCTCCATTTATTAAATAAAATCCCTCTAGTATTCCCTCCTACCACTTCCCATTTACCATTTACCATTTATTCCTCCTATAACACTACTCTCCCATTATCACATATTTACCTTGATACTTGACTTTCTCTTGATGGTATCTATTTAAACAACATCTCTACCTCATTTTGGGATCATCTAATATATGCATCAAATCTTTTTCAATATCACTGGCCATCTAGCTATCATTTTTATCTTGCATACTAGTTTCTTCTTAAGTTATAGTTTTAATTTATTAGATTTCTAATAGTCTTTATATCTTGCATTTTGAATCTCCAATAAATCATAGCCTCTTGTGAGTGTGCTTTTGAGGACCATTTTGTTTACACAAGATCTTGATTTGAGGAGTGTAATAGAGATAATTAGTTTATTTCCTTGCAAGTAGATTAGAGTTTTGCATTTACATTTGCATGTTTGAATAATCTTCTTATAGGTTCTCTATTATTTGGATGTTGGAATGATTTAAATTTTAATCATAAGATCTCAAATTTATTATGTTTCCTCCATCTACAATTATAAGCTTAGGTTCTATTAGTTTTAGCTTAGTGTGGTGTAGGGTACAATATCATTCTTGAAGCTACTCACCATGTACTCCCTTGATTTGAGACATAAATTCATTGGTTTGGTGTCTCTAGATTCCAAGTGAGAGAGGAAAGGTGAGCCTGTTGTATTGGGCTTGTGCCACTAGACCTCTATCTATCTTCTCTCGAAAAAGAGGTGTCTCATATCAATCTTGGTGTATTAGGGCTTGATGTTGATCCTACACTAGGTATATGTAGGGTGAACCCACAATAGTGGGTTATAATTTTTTGTAAGAATAAAAATTAGAAACACCCATAAAAATCTTAAAATGGATGTGTAGACACATAAAATTGTCCTAGGCTTGCAACTCTTGATTATTCAACATTGCTCCTTTCATTCTTAATAATTAAATAACTTTTAATTATTTAATTATTTTCTAAAGTCATAATTCTTCTATTAATTAAATAATTTTAATTATTTAATTAATTCATTTTTATCTTTATTCTCCCTTGATTAATTAAATAAATTTTATTTATTTAATTACGTCACTAATTAAGTCCCCTTCTTCTAAAATTAAATAAAATATTATTTATTTAATTTTTGTCCACTTTCCACTATAATTAAATATTTATTTTTAATTATTTAATTATTCATTAGCCTCTCTCTCTCTTGGTATCTCTCTCTCTCTCTTGGTCTCTCTCTCTCTCTCGATCTTTCTCTCCATCTCATGCTCATTTTTTGTCAACTCATGGTCATTGTCATTTGCAGTCATTGTCATTCTAGTCTATTGTCAAGTCATTTCTTTTAGTAAAATCCTTCAAAACTTGCTTAGGGCTTTGTCATTAGTCATAGTTGCTCATTTGAAATCTGAGGGCATCTCTATTTACAGCAAGCTAGGAGGTGTAACAAAGGTGAAGCATGGAAGATGAAGACCTAGGGTAACATTGTTCCTTTTGTTTTCATATTATTTCCTTTGTACTTTGTTATTTCAATGGATTTGATGTTATTGTGCTAACCCCTTTAACAAATCTGATTTTCCCTTGATTATAGGATGAACCTGACATATTTTAACACATTTTGAGAAATCTTGGAGTTGGATCTTTTTATTGCAGGTTTTGTTAGCTTTTTGTTGCAGGTTTGGCATCATTTTTGGACAAAACCCTAGTTTCCAAGGATTCGACCATATCTTTCACATGGCTTCGTATTTTCTCACAAATTTTTTTTGTAGGTCGAGGACACTATCAAGAGCTCTCATTCCAAAAATCAGATTTTTTAGATCTGTTTTCCATTTTTTATAATTATTTTTCTGTTTTTAATAAAAAAATTAATTTTGGGAGTAAATAATTGAATTTTTCAGATATGTTTACATTTCTGGAAAGATCTTTTAATTTTAACAGGGGTCTACTCTTTAGTTTTTAAATTTTGATGTGCAATTATTAGTCAAAAAATAGATTTTTTGAAATTAGGGTTTAAAACAAATTTGCTTAGATCTCACTCACGGTTGTAGATATACTCAAATTTTTTTTTACAGATTTGGGATGACATCAGATGACTCCAGTAGAAAAGTTAGAATTTTTGGAGCTATTTAGTATTTTGTATAATTTTTTTATTATTTTTAATAGAAAATTAATATTAGGCACAAAATAGGGAATTTTTATGACTTCTTTACATTTCTGGAAAGCTCTCCGAAAAATAATATCAGTCTCTTCTTTGATTTTATATTTTTTAGATCAATAATGTCTTCAAATAATCGAATCTAATTCGGCTATGTGAAAAATATGTATCTGAAATTGCAATTTTCTAATGAGTTTATTTTTTTTTCATGGCTACATTATGATATTATTTCTTTTGATTTTGTAGGTGATCATAAGGAGTTTTAGTGGCAGAAATATCATTCATACACAACAAATTGGAAAGCGAATAATCAGGTGCACATATCCCATCTTCCATTTCTTAATCTTGTTTGTCACACATTTCAATTTGGGGCATAAAATTAATCCTTGTTTGCAAACACATTTGGATTTGGGCTCTTAAAAATGAATTTTGTCTTCAATCACATATCAAAATTGGGTCTAAAATTAACCATTGTCTTCCTACACATTTGAATTGGGGTTAAAAAGAACATGTGCTTCTATTGTTTGCATACAAACATTTCATTTCTAAGGGAAATTAATCGTTGTGAGTGTGAATCAAGTGTGTGTGTGTGATCACAAACACCTCACCTGATTTGCTTTTGTCAAACCCTTCATAGGAGGCCTGCTAGGGGATTTCATCACCCCTAGGGACGACCTCAATCGAAGTGTGAATCGAAAGACACGCTTGTTTGGAAGTTAAAATCTTGTCACTCTTGGCTAAGCCCCAAAGAACTTTATACCTTTGGGAAGTGAAGGTGAAGGGTGGGTTACCCCTTTCTCCCGGCTGTGTGGCAGGATTTTTCTTTCAAATCATTCCTTAGTCAACCTTGTGCAATCTAGCTTGAGACCTAATTGGCCATACCCCACTTGACTAGTCATAGGGCTTGTTGTTGTGTATTCAAGTGCTTGATTAATCATAGCATTTAATCTTGGAAGACAAACTTATCATTGTGCTTGGTGTGTGTGTTTATGCATTTACATGTAAAATCTTGTGTTTGATATTGCCCAAGTCAAACTTCCAATAAAAATTTTCCACATCATCCAAGTCATCCAATCTCGTCATTCCACATCATCATCTCTTTCATCTAATCAACATCATTTTACACCATGACAACATTTGAAGACATAGCACTAGGGCTTATTCACATGCTTCATAAAGCTCAAACAAATCAAACACCTTTAGACCAACAAATCATTCAAAGCACCCATAACATTATCCAAAAACTTCAAACCAACCAATCACCACAAATGCAACAACTCATAGCACAAATCCAATACCTCATGGCCAACTGTCAAGTCCAACAAGCACATTATCAAGTCCAATCACCACATCAACACATTTCACATCAACCCTATGTGTCACTTACATCATCATATCAACCTCATCCATCCACATATCATGTTACCTCTTCGTCAACCTATCACAACTCTTCTAATTTCAACTCTTATCCACATCAATCAACCTTTCAACAGTCATTGTCCTATTCAACCCCTCCATCATCATCACAACAACAAATCATATCACAAGTCCAAACACCATTCCAACCTCAAGACATTCAACCACAATCCTATGTGTCACCTTCATCATCATGCCCACAAAACCCATTTACCTTCCATGTCAATGCCACATCGACATGTCCACCCATATCACAACAACAACGTAGCTTCCCAAGTCCACCTTGGCAACAACATCAAGAGCCTTTAAGTCTTAATGCCACCTTTGACAAGGGGAACACCAATCTAGTGCATGCACCCTTACTACCATCCAATCAAATTCCTATCTCTAATCCACCATGTCCTAGTCCTAATCCATTGGCCTCTCCACCTTCTAACCCATCAAACTATTCATTACCCCCACCATCATCTAATCCTTCATCAAATCAATGCCTTACATTTAGATATTTAAAACATAAATTGATGGCATTACATAAATCCACCAATCCACCTACAAAGGATGTGACCCAAAGGCTACAAGAAAGGAATCAATTGCCACCATGTCATTCAACACATATACTTGAACATACAAAAGAGTCCTCAAACGTCATGCCAAGTCCTTCAAGTCAACCATGTCATCCACAACCCCTTGAGCCAAGTCAAGAGTCTCCCCTCATAAGTCCAAGTCAACCTCCATCATGCTCCTATGTTGTTGACCATCTAGAACATGTCAAGTCTCTCCAAGAGTCATCCCCTTCTACTTCCATTCAAGCAACCCAAGATGTATGTCAAGAGCCTAATCCTAAGCATGTGGAAACATCAAGCCCTAGTCCTAATCAAGATGAAATCATTGTCATCCAACCTGTCCATAATCTATATCTTTGTTATGATCAAGATGATATCCATAATGATGAAGAGCCTATCCATGAGCAACTTGATCCTATACCTATCCATGACCAAGATATTCCAAATTCACCTCCACCTAGCACTATCCATGATCCATCGACATCCACTTCCCTTGATGACACAAGTGCCTACCAAGCTAGTATAGAAGATCAAACCAATAATGTGGATCTAAATGAACATATTCAAGATCCTTTAAATCCTCCATCATCCACTATCGACCCCATTGCAAGTCCTCCATCATATCCACTTGGTCTTTCCAATAAGGAACTCGTGTCTAGTGTTCCACCTACACCCAGTCCCATTGTCCATTGCATACCCCAAGGACACCAATCTCAAGATGTCGGTACTTCCCCCATGTCTCCTAAGTCCACCCCCTTCCATCATAAATCCTACCATACACCTAAGACATATGTTGCCATTCCACCACCGTCATCCTACAAATGTCAAAGGCATGTGACCATACACCTTCCTCCATCCAATTTACCACCATTACTTCCAACTCCTAATATCCCTCCATCCACTTTACCACCATTACTTCCAATACCTAATATCCCTATTATTCAATCCTCTTATCCATTTACCCATAAATCCTTTAAACATCTTAATCATGACCAATCAATGCACACATTGTCTAAACATAAAGCTTCCACTCATTCCACCAAACCCATGGGATTCAAAAATAAAAATTTGGATGCCTCTACACATAAAGTCAAAAATTCTAAAGGTCTTAATGCCTTAGAATACAATTTCAAAAATTCAAAGCCAAATACATCTAAAAATCTATATAAGCCCATACCTCCAAAAGAAAAGTCTAAAAACAAAATGGTTTGGGTACCTAAGCAAAACAAAATCAAGTCGAATGAGACATCCATGTCACAAAAATCCCAACCATCCCCCCCCATCCAAAATTCACATTCCATTCAAAAATATCAAAGTCCTAAAACCCACAAGCCAAATAAAAGTCATAAAAATACTAAGTCTATATGGGTACCTAAAGCACTTCATCACCCATCTCCTAAGCAAACATCTCCATTGCTTCCTACACCTCATCCACATCAAAAGCTTCAATGTTTATCACAGTGTGTGCAACCATTGGTCATGATTCCATTCCAACATACTTCTATCTTTCCATCACCCTTCATTCATTATCCTACATATCTCCCCCACCACCTTCCTATGGTCCATGCTTTTGGCTAAGCCTCCTCATTCATCTTTTCCATAAGTCCCATATAATCCCTATCATCTTCCCAACATAATTTGCATCATAATCCATTATTGTCCTCCATAATACACATCATAATCCATCATCTACCTACTCTATCTCCATTTCATGTCATCCCTTACCAACATCTATGAGCATAATGACATTTGACATGGTCCATGCAATGATATCCATTTCTAGTGGGACTATCACCTTTCATGCAACTAGACACTTGAGTCCCTCCTATCCAAAAGTCAAAAAGTCAAAAAGTCAAAAAAAAAAGTAAAGAGAAATCCCTTCATCCAATGGTGAAAACCTGGTAAACAGGCGCCTTGGATAAGTACCATGATGAAAACCTGGCAAACAGGCATCATGTGTAGTTTGATCTTCTATGTCACTTACACTTGGGGGCACAATGTCTTATCTATCCAACCTATCATTTTTATGTCATATCATTTCCATCCTACCTACCATCTTTAGCCATCATACCTACCTATCATATTGGGTCCACTTATCCACTCTTCTCCTTTTGATCTTGATGAAGATATAGGGGCAAAGTGTTGAAACATGTTTTTTGGGTATCTCTTGACATACCTCATCCTATCTAAACCAATCATATCATTATCCTATTGTCATCAGCTTTGTCACGAAAAATCCTAAGTCTTGTACCTAGAATGGGGCATGTCATTCCTATGCGACATAGTCTTTGGAGATCACATCCTTGCTCTCTTATGCATACATCCATTTCATCCATTAATCCCATTTATCTCCTTGCACCTAGACTTGGTTTTCCCCTTTTCATTGGTATCTAGCACAAAGGCTACCCAAATTTTCATCCATTGACACCTCAAAAATGTCAAAAATCCAAAAAAAATCATAAAATGACAAAAAGACAAAAAACATCATAAAATGTCCTGAAAAAAGACCTAAAAATCATAAAAGGTCGAGAGAAAAACACAAAAACATTCAAATCAATGTCAGAATCCTAAAAATAGAGTCAAAGTCAGTCATGTCAGTTAATCCATTTCATTGTCGAACTATGTTGTCTCTGCGCATTTGCTACGTAGGAAAGGCCATCAGTCGATGAGTCCCCGAGACATTAGGTCAGTCCTTTTAGGTTGGTCAAAATAAAATCATGGAATTTTTCACAATCATCACATTAGTCAAATAAGTCAAACATAGTCAAACTCAAACACAAGATAGTCATTTGAAACGTCAATGTCAAAATTGGTCAAAATTAGACAACACAGTCCAATCAATTATACAGTCAACATCAGTCAACTTGCCAAAGCATATTAGTCAAAATAATGTCAATCTCGTAACTCTTTGGTCCTCTTCAAGATGTGTCCTTCTTGGAAAATGTTCTTTGCCTTTTCAGGATGTGTCCTTCCTGACAATAGGCCCCATCAAACCGGCAACACCGTCCAATTGGAAAAACTCTTAAACTGTCAAAACTATCAAACTGACCAGAAATCAATCTTTGGCAAACAAACATTGGCAAACAAAATAAAATGGATGCTAATTTTTGGTCTATCTTGTCTTATCTTTTGGCTATCATTGCTATTTTGTCTTATATTTTTACTATCTTGTCTTTTTGGTCATGTTACTAGCTACCTCGAGGATGTCCCATGAAGGATTTAGAGGTGCGATGACGTCTCCTGGCCTATTTTATTTTCTCTGACTACTGTATGTGGGTTGTCTTGACAAAAATACTAGGGCAACTTTGCCCTTAGTATGAGTTAGGACATTCCTTGTCTGTGTCTATTTTTCAAGTGGATGACCTTGCACACCTTGGTCTACGTCATACCATTGTGTTTGTTGTCCATTTGTGTCATTTTTACCGCCCAATGATGATTAAGAGCAATAAATATTAGTCCTATGGCAATGTTTTGAAGGATTTGGTCTAGGAACTAACATGCATCTTCTTTAGTCTTGTCATCTTCTCTCATTTGTATCATATAGGAATTGCATCCATATCATCATCCATATCTTTTGCACTATTATTTATTTGTCTCTTCATAGTCTAGTCTTTTTCATTCATTTCGAGAGCACACCCATGTTCTTGGAACCTGTTTGTCCTCTCGAGGGGGCATACCACAACCCTCCTCGTCATTCTTCCTCATCTTATTTTGCACTGGGCATATTTTTGACTTTTTCTTTGTCACAATGCGACAAAGCTACATTATGACAAAGAGGGGCAAAATGTAGACACATAAAATTGTCCTAGGCTTGCAACTCTTGATTATTCAACATTGCCCTTTCATTCTTAATAATTAAATAATTTTTAATTATTTAATTATTTTCTAAAGTTATAATTCTTCTATTAATTAAATAATTTTAATTATTTAATTAATTCATTTTTATCTTTATTCTCCCTTGATTAATTAAATAAATTTTATTTATTTAATTACGTCACTAATTAAGTCCCCTTCTTTTAAAATTAAATAAATTATTATTTATTTAATTTTTGTCCACTTTCCACTATAATTAAATATTTATTTTTAATTATTTAATTATTCATTAGCTCTCTCTTGGTCTCTCTCTCTCTCTCTCTTGGTCTCTCTCTCTCTCTGATCTTTCTCTCCATCTCATGCTCATTTTCTGTCAACTCATGGTCATTGTCATTTGCAGTCATTGTCATTCTAGTCTATTGTCAAGTCATTTCTTTTAGTAAAATCCTTCAAAACTTGCTTAGGGCTTTGTCATTAGTCATAGTTGCTCATTTGAAATCTGAGGGCATCTCTATTTACAGCAAGCTAGGAGGTGTAACAAAGGTGAAGCATGGAAGATGAAGACCTAGGGTAACATTGTTCCTTTTGTTTTCATATTATTTCCTTTGTACTTTGTTATTTCAATGGATTTGATGTTATTGTGCTAACCCCTTTAACAAATCTGATTTTCCCTTGATTACAGGATGAACCCCCCATTCTAATGAACTCCCCTTGTAATAAACACCAACTTGGATGATGCAATAGGGGGAGGCCTGCAACACACAAAAACACAATTCCAATCTGCAAACACAATTGTCAAATCACAATCTCTTCAAAACTTCACCATTTCATCAAATCAACTCTTTCCCTTGTAGCATAAGGAATCCACTCAATCAGGTATCTTTTCACTAACACTTCCTTACAATCCATAATACAACTCACACCAGAGACCCATTATAGAGCACAAAAACATATCAAACAATCATCGATGGTCATTTTGAAACAAATTACTCAAATAAGGTATTTTGCACCATTTAGGGCTCAAATTAGCCCAATTTTCCAAAGCAACTACTCACCAAACTTGTCCAAACTCTACAAAATATTGAGGCAGAAATTCTAATGTTCCAAAACCATATAATCCACCATTAGATCTCAAGAACTCATTCTTCTAAGGTTCAAACCATAAAACCCTCATCCAACACTTAGAAATTAGGGGTTTATTGAAAATCAGTCATCCAGTGCTCCTACAAACTTATCAATTCTTCAAACATGTTAAAAATAACCTACACAAACTAAAAACACCATTACACATGTAGTTCTATTCATATTTTGTTAAAACCTTACTTTAGTTCCTCAAATTCACATGGAAAACTGATGAAAATAGCTTGGATAGCCTAGGGCTTTCTCAAAAAGGCATAAGAACGTGGGGGACCACCCATGCGGTGAGAGACCATTTTTTCCCTTCTAATTAGAATAATCCTCTTGATATTGGCCTTTGTTCCAATATCCACACTTATATCCTGGGTGGAAGTTGCTTGGCTTTAGCATGTTCCCAGTTGGGTCATTCCCTTGGGTGATTATTTTTTCCCACAAGGAAGACCCTATAAGATAAACAAAAGCAAGCAAATATATTTTTAACTCAATCAATCTTTGTTGTGAACCAAAGAGAGAGAATGTATGCAATATGCTCCACTCACACTCTCAAGATTTGTTCAATTTTAAAGTCCAAATTGAAATGTGTGGGTAATTACTTACACAACTTAATGTCACCAAAAGGCCTTTTGATTCTCAAGATCATCGTGAGGCATGAGAGAAGCACATACAACCTTCTAATGATATTGCTTTGAGTAAGTAATTACAAAACAAAGAAACACTTGTTCATTTTAAACCCACAAAGAAATTATTTTGATTCTTTTTAGTGCACCAAAGTGAAATGTGGAATTTTCATTGTTCAATTGTTAATCCTCAAACCAAATCTAGTGAGTTTGTCATAAAGTTATTTTTAGCCCTTTGTAGAAAAAATTGAAATGTTCTTTTTAGAGCCCAAAAGAAATCTAGTATGGCCTAAGAGCATGAAAAGAGACAAATCCTTAAGAGAGATTATGAATTCTCTAAGAGTGTTCAATAAACACTAAAGTGTTCAAAAACACTTTATATCATGAGATAATGATGTCATTATGAAACCTCCACTAAGTTTCTTTTCTTCAACTTTGATTAAACCAACCTACAAAAAACCATTTAAAACTACAAAACAAAAGTCAAGAAGGAAATTAATAACCCATATGATCAAATTAAAAAAGCACATGTCATAAAAAACTAAAATTTCACTTTTTCATTTACTCCAATGGTGGAACCTGCATAGGCGGTGCAGTTTGAGGGATCCAATGGTGCTCTATGGCACCACTAACTATGCATGTGTCGCTCTATGGAAAAACAAAGAAGGTGATTGTGTCACTGTTTCGCCTAGTAGTGTTGTTTGGAATTTAAAAATTCTAGCGCGTGGATTTGAACTAGCGGTGGAGTTTAGAATTTTGAATTCTGGGCAGGAACACTAGAGCATCGTAGTTTGGAATTTGAAGTGGTGCTATATGAAAATGTTGGTGTGGAAGCGGTCCTGTATAGCGATGCTAATCTTCTAGCAGTGCACTTCCTTATAGACACACAAAAACATGAAAAAGCACAAATTTTTTGACAAAAACGTGATTTGAAATTGAGATTTTCCCTCCTAGTGCCAAAATATAGAACCAAGATCCTAGCACCTGCAAAACACAAGAAACAAACACATAGTTAGATCCAATACAAGGAAGAATCAATATTCCCCATGAAATCCATTAGTAAAGCTCAAAATACGAAATGAAATTGAAGAACACAATGAGAAAACAATGAAATCCTAATTAAGCTAGCAAAATCTTGATCCCATGGGGGAATTTTATGCCAATTTGATGTGAAAATTTTCCCTTTCCCAACTCCTGTGATGCAATATTGATGAGTGATGAAGAGTGATCCACTTTTTTGAAGATTCAAGTGTGCTCCAAGATGAAAAACCTACATAAACTAGCTACGACTTCATAAAATAGATGAAGAATGCTATGCTTGAAGATGCAATTGAGTATAGTAAGTTTACTCAAAATTTGGATGATCAAATGAGGAGAGAAACATATTATTTATAGAAAGACAAGATGGAAGAATGCCCAAAATGAAGCATTGTGGGACTAACTTTCAACCAATGGCCAAGTGCCACTTGTCAAGAGAAGAATGGATGAAGGATGTGCACATTTTGATGAATGTGCCCATAAATTCAATTAGGTGGATTTTGAAAATATTGAAATGACATCTAAGAGGGAAAAATGAATCTCTTAAATGCCACTTGGCTCAATGCAAAAGGAAATAAATGTCTTGTTGGAAGGACAAATCCACTTGGATGGATTTCAAATTTGGAAGAATATTCCTCTAAACGATGCCATGATGAGAGAAAATAGAGATTTAATAAATGAATTAAATCTATTTTCATGTGCAAGTGGAAAAAGCTAGAGGATGGGGCATGGATTAAGATTAGATCAATGAATGTAAAACATGCAATAGTGAGTATGCTATGATCCTACAACTATTACATGGCAAGGAGCAGAAACTAAGGTTACTGATTATGAAGAGCAAACAAAGTATAAACTTGATGCATATTTAATGAGATATCTATCGATTTAGGATGCACCAAAGTTAAATTTGTCTTGGAAGAATCTTTCATAATAGTGTTGACATTGAATGAAGGCTTGTTTATTTCTTTCAAGGGACAATAACCTATACCATTAGCCATTTCTTGCGTTTTAGGCTCTATAGGTTCACAAATACCTAGTTCTCTAGAACCACATCCTTTTCCACTATACCCAAGTTATTCCATAAGTTCATAACCTCTTCCATAAATGTTTTTCATTTCTAACAGATTCAGTGATTGTTCAACTTCATCAAAGTTTATCGTGTATGTTATCTTTTCTTCTAAGGTGGTTGAAGTGGATGCTTTTGAATTTTGTATTGACATTACAGGTTTCTCTTTTTTCTTTTCAGACTCTTCATTTATGATCTTGTATTCACCAATGAATGTAGGTATAAAATCAAAGGAACACAAAGAATCTTCTAATAACTTTGTGAATTTTCAATATTCTTTTCATTTGTTTCTCAACATGAAAATAACTTTCAAGTTCAGGGTCGACCTTGATTGTATACACTTTGTTATGTATATGAGAAACATGGTATTGTATGTTGGTTGCTACCAAACTTTGTCATTATCGATTTTCCTTTTAGGTGATTCTAAGATAAGGATAGGTTTATTTTAAACTTGTGGTTCTTGTGAGGTTGGATGAATGATAAGTTTAGGCTTGGGATATTGCTTCAAGTGATATCTAATGTGCTTAACATCAAAAGTATTATCCTTATTTTTGTGATCTAATGCGACTTCATCATCTTCATCGAATGAATCCACATCACTATTGTTTGAAAGACATGTTTCAATGCTATCATTTTTTTCCATCATGATATCTTCCCTAGTAGGAGAGTTTTTAGGAGAACTACAAACTAGATGCTCATGATATTCAAAGGTTGGTTCTTATAGAATGACTTCATCATAAGGGAATTATTAATGGTTTTATTGTATTTTTTATTAATGATGAAATTCTTTTGTTCAATGATGTTTTCCCTAGGGGAAGAGAGACACATAAGATTCTCATGAATCTCATTGCTTTGATCTTCTAACATTAATGTATCTTCTTAACAACTAGGAGAGACAATTGGAGAAGAGAATATGTGATTTTCATGATTGTCCATGATTTCATCCTTTTTTCTAAGGTCACATTCACTTGTTTCCTAATATCTACCCTAGTAGGATATATTTTAAGATGTTCCTCACATTCCCCGGTTAGATTTTGTAAAGTAGCTTCATCACAAATAAGTGAGACATCAAGAGAAGGACAACAATGATTTTCATGCTTATGAATGATTGGGTCCTCTTGTTCAAATAGACCTTTCCAAATGTTAGCTACATTAGGAACAAGAAAAATAATGCTATAACTATCAATCATTGGATCTCTTAATACCAACATGTCCTCTTTGCAAGTGTGATTTTCATGATCGTTCACAATTGTATCCTCTTTCATTAAAGCATTCTCACAACTAGGGGAGGTGTTAAGAAATGTTTCAATGATCTCATATTCTTGTTTCCTAATATCTTCCCTTGGGGGAGGAGGAGAGGAACAATCAAGACTCTCACTGATTGTATCTTCTTTCACCAAGATACCTTCACCACTAATAGGAGAGGTATAGGGAGAAGAATAATTATGATTGTTATGATTGTCTACGCTTGCATCCTCTTGTGTTATGAAATTCTTACAAATTCAATAAATACTAGGGGGTATCCAACATGCTTGTAAAAGGTTTTATTTTATTTTCCTAGATTATACCCATGAGTAGGGAAAATAGAATCATACAATCCATGTGATACTCTATAAATACTAAATACTTGAATAGAAAACATGCTAACATGAAAAAGTAAGCTATGTAAATTATGCAATGCTTTTGAAATGTAAAAAAATGTCTTGAAAATCTAAAAATTGGAATGATTTTTAAAAATTCTTCTTAAAAATGACTACACTAAATGGATAACTTGACCTAGATACATAAAACAAAATTTCCTAAAACTTTCCAGACTGATACTATAGGTTACCAACAAGCTTAAGGAGTACATAAAAAGGTTTTTAAAGCTATAAAAGGAATTTTTAGGCCTGATCTAGGAATAAATCATCTAGAAGGGCATATGAGTCCCAATCAGGGTTTTTCAAGGGTTCAAATAGTGAATAACAGTTACCACAAAATACCCATAAACTAGGAAAAAGAACCTATATTGAAACTAAATTTCCTAGAGGGGCATATGAGTCCTAGATTAGGGTTTTTCTACAAATTTTTTAAAAAAATTGAGTGAAAGTTATGCTTTCTGGTTTATATGATGTCTTGAATAAGTGGAATTATAGTTTTAAAATGAATTTTAATGATGCAAGACACAAAAATGCAACCTATGTGCACTTTCACTAATTTAAGATTTAGAAACACTAGATACAAATTAACCAATGCAATACTTAATGAAAATTTAATGCAAGCTAGATCTAGAACTATGATGCAATCCAAATAAAAATAGAAGGTTTTCTAAAGGCTAGGTTCACCAATATGAAATGAATAAAATAGGTGTTCCACCTTTTGGGAAGCAGAATACAAACTAGGGTTTAGGGACCTAGACTAATTTTCATCAAGTTTCATTCAAGGAAACCCTAAGATCTCAATCCAAGGATGGAATAAGGGAAATATATCTACTAAAGGCCATCCTAGAGTGTGATTAAAGACTAAAGATTGGTTCACCACCAAGATAGGGCTTGGAAAGACAAGAAATGTAAATGACATGCAAAACCTAACTATATGACCTAGAATATGAAACTAAAATATAGAATAACAAACTGAGAATGAACAAAGGTGCACTTGGATGAAATATGAGGTCAAAATCAGCTCCAAAATCCTGAAATTTTGTTGTTTGAAGCCCACTAGGACTCATATGCTAGTATGGGAGATTTAGTCCTAGATTAGGGTTTCTGTGCCAAAACTAGATTGTGTCAGTAACTAATCTAAATCTCCTAAAATTTGGAAAAAGGTATTACTGGGAATCATATGCCACAAGCGGTGATTTAGTCCCAATATTAGGGTTTGGCTAGAGTTCTAGTATTCTTTGGTGATCTCCCATAGCTTCTCTCCTGCCAAATCTTTAAGTTTGAATCACTGAATTGCAATTTGCAGGTGACTTTAAGTGACTTTGCAAGTAATGTGACAGCTTTGACAATTTTGCAACCTTAAAAACTTTTCTCTAATCTTGCTCTTCAATGGGTCTTCAACCTAGATCTACAAATAACACATCAAAGAGAGGGGAAAATGTTTTTTTTTTAGTGGATAAGGGTTTCCCTTGGTCAAACCCCATTTTTGTAATCAAACCTTGAAATGAATATAAATATAATGAAGGAATGATGAATGAAAAAATATGCAATGTTGCAACTCACAAAACCCTTGAACAAAAGGCTATAATATTGTATGTAATGTCTAGCTTGAATGTGGATCTTGACTCTTACTTCAATGATATGGATCTTGATTTGAATGCTTGCTTGAATAATAAAAACCCTACATCACATATGTTAGCTCAAGAACAAACATGATGCATGATGCTTGAATATAGCTCCAAAAATGCTTGATAATCACTTTGAATGCTCTTGAATGCTCTTGTAAATTCTCATTTGAATTCTCATAAGATCACTTAAATATCTAGTAGAAAATATGTGAAATAAGCTTGTATGTATACTTGTTTATGCCAAATTTATCGAATTTACAACACTACAAGCCGACATCGGATCTAGAAGAACAAAATCCCACCTAGAATTTAAACTTAAATTAGGTCTAAGCTAAGTAGGATTCATACACCAGTTGGGATGTATGAGTCCCATTCGGGTAAGCTTGGGACACATTTTTCAAGAATTTCTTAGTTTAATGTGAAATCTAGATCGAGGCCCAAAACTTAGGTGAGACCTATATGCCCAAGGTGGCATATGAGTCCCAAATCACTAAATCTAGGTCATACAATCCAAAATCCTTAATTTTTGATTGGTCGTTTGTTTGATACATGTCAAGATTATTCTTGGAAAGATCCATTAATTAAGACTTGTGAATGCAAAATAAGGCCAACTTAAGGCATGAAGAAGCCCACTTTTAATAGAGAGGGCCCAAATAAGTGTGAAAATATAGAGGAATTCATTTTTCTACACTAAAATTACTAATGATTGTAAGTCTTCAAGTCAAACCATGTCAAATTGTAATCAATCATAGAAGGTAATGAGCACATTGACTTCACTCCATCAAGGAGATTAGATTGGAGTGGTGAGCTGCAATAAGTTGTTAATTCATTACTTTATTATCATTTAGTCTTTATCCCTTAAAATAATATGCTCTCTTTATCATCAATTTTACAATTATGTGTTGAGAAAATGTGTCTCAAACTTGCAATTACAAAAGGTACTGATACATAAGGTAATGTTTAGACGACGATGACAGGGGGGCATAGGGGGAATCCCTCCCCCCCCCATGAGGGATCTGGGTGGATCATCCCCACAATGGGGGTCCAAGGGAAATACGTCCTGGTGAGGGCTTAGGGGTAACACCCTTGAAAGGAAAATTTTATTTATATTTTATTATTGTAAATCTAAACCGTTCATCATTATGTCTCATATCCAATGATTGATATTTTATTAACTAGTGATTTTCCCTAGAAGGAAACCCTATTTTATGGGGGCATTGTATTACAGTTGTGTATTGAGATGTATTCTGAGAGTTTGATAGAGGTTGTGTTGCCTCTAGATCTCTGAGTGGTAATACTCCTGTGAGAAGCTTTCTTTGAAAGTATATTGCAATCTTTGTGATTTTTGAATAATATATTGGGTGGCTTTTGGAGTGTGTATTTTCTCTCCCGAAATTGTTTTCCCCACATAAATCATCATGTTGTTGTATGCATGATATTTGTGTTTATTTATGTTTAAGTTTTTGTAACTATTCAAAATATGTAAAATTTTGCATTATTCTCCTCTCAAGATTAGTGTAGGAAGTTGTTCTACTAGCTTAGTTTCCTTACAAGTGGTATCAAAGCACGATCACCTTTGGTTTCAATTGTGGGTTTTTGAGTTTTTTGAACTAATCCAACTTTGAGTGGGATATTGTGCAAAAGAAACTTTGTGGTCTTGTTACAAGAATTTTCAAATGACAAGTTCATCAGGGAGAATAGGTGGATAAATTTTCTAGAAATAGTTTTGAAATGTGGCAACTGAAGATGGAGGATTTATCAATAGATCAAGATCTATGGGATGTTGTCGATGAGAATGTTTTAAGGCTCACAGATCCTACTCAGGCTACTTAGTATGATGTTATTGACTATAGATCCAAGGGTTTAATCAAATTATGCTTGGCAGACTCTTTTTTAATCAATGTCCATGAAGAGACCTCTACACATAAACTATGGAAGAAGCTTGGTGAGATGTATCAAGCCAAATATCTAGTGAACAAGATTTTTATAAGAAAGAAATTATATTCCTTGAGAATGGAAGAGGGTGGATGAATTACATACCACCTGGAAGCATTCAATATTTTGGTGGCTCAGTTGGCATCTGTTGGTGTCAAAATGGATGAGGAAATGAAATGTTATATCCTACTTTGTACTTTTCTTGATTCATGGGATTCTCCTATTATGGCTATTGGGAGTACTTCTGTTATATTGAAGACTATAGATGTGGTGGGTTCTTTTTTTTTTAAGAGATGACGAGGAAGGTATCCATTAGTGCCAAGGAGGCCCTAAATGTTCATGGAAAACCTAAGGAAAAAAGGAAAGAAGAATAAAAAGTGTGATGAATCCAAGTCCCAGGGGAGATCTAAGTCTCCTGGAAAGTCCAAAGTTAGATGTTGGAACTACGATAAGCCTGGAAATGTTCATAAGGATTGCAAAGAAGAAAAGAAGAAGATAAAGAATAAATTTAATTTTGAGTCAGAGTCCAAGAAAGAAGTTGGTGATGCATTCATTGCAGCTTTGGTAACTCGTGTAGGTAATGATGCATGGTTAATTGAATTAGGTGCTTCTTTCCATATGACCTTTAATAGAGATTGGTTTTTTGAATATGAAGAATTTGATGGAGGGAAGGTGCACTTGGGTGATGATTCTCATTTAGACATTGTTGGCCGTGGTAAAGTTAAAATAAAATTTCCTGATGGTAGAATAAGAAGGATTAATGGTGTGTTATTTATCCTTTATTTAGAAAAAATTTGTTATCTGTGAGCAAACTAATAGATTTAGGTGTGCATGTAGTATTTTCTAATGTAGGATGCAAGATGGTCAGTGTTGTTATGGTGATTGCTAGAGGTGTCAAATATGACACATTTTATAAGCTTGATGGATGCACTATTGAGTGCAATAGTACTTCTATGAAAAGAAAGTCTATGGAAGAAGTGATGGTTTCACCTTCAATAGATGGTCATGGATTTTGGGTACCCAAGGGTGATATTTATTCTAAAAAAAAGTTACATGTAGAGAAAACTATGTTATGGCACCAAAGACTTGGCCAAATTGGAGAAAAGGGTCTAAGAACATTAAAAAATAAAAACCTTGTTGAAGTTTTGTGTGATTGTAATCTTGAATTTAATTTCTATGAGCATTACATTTATGGAAAACAAAACCACATTCAGTTTTACTTGAGTTTTTATAAGTCTTATGGTATATTGGATCTATTCATTCTGATGTGTTTGGTCCTATAGATGTTCCTTCAATTGGTAAATCCACATATTACATTTCATTTATTGATGACTATAGTAGAAAGACATGGGTATACTTTCTAAAGAGTAAACCTGAAGTTTTCAGCCGATTTAAAGAATTTAAAGAAATGGTTGAGTTGTAGACTAGAAAGAACATTAAATGTTTTAAGAATGATGATGGTGGTGGATTTTTCTCTAATTACTTTGATATATTCTCTAAAGATCATGGTATTCATAGACAGAAGACAACTTTGTATTCTCCATAGCAGAATGGAGTTGTAGAAAGAATGAACAAGACACTGATGGACCATGCACATCCCATATAAATTTTGAACCACACACATCCACTCTTACTATAGTATTTAATCTAAAGGAAGTGATTGAAAAAAAATGTCTTATAAATTTATGATGAGTTTATGACTTATAAAACATGTTACAACCCATAATTACTTTAATTGTTGTGTCATCACAAATATATCTATCTTATCTAAGGAAAGGTATTTATCTTGTCAAAAAACACAAGCATGCCAATGTAGGCTATCAAAATTTAAAAAAAAATAATGTTGAAGATCAAATTATATTGTGCAAAAAGATATTTTCTTCATAATAGGTGAGTCTGGAGGAGGTGGATTTCTTTCCAAGATGAAAAAGGACCATGTTGTTACATATATACTCACCATTTTCTTGTAAAATATTTAGATGACCCTTATCCTGTATTGAGGAATAAAATTATCAATAAATTCAAGGAGGACCTATAGATGATGACATTGTGGACTCATTCAATGGGTTTCTTTATTTTATTGAAGAAGATTGCAGCGACATGGATGTGGAAGCATGAGACAAAGATCTATTCTCTATTTTTCAAGGAGGCCATGTTCCATAATTTTAAGAGGATGTAGTGTATGTGAATGGATTCAATTTTATTTTGAATCCTATTTTAATTAATATCGAAATAGGTAGATATTGATGAATTCTTGAGCCCATAGGAAATGGATTTTTTTATATTTTGAAAATAATATATATTTTTATTTTTAAAGAGGGAAAGCATGTGCATGAAAAATTTGGTTGTTGCAATGGTGTGATTTCTCAATATTTGGATGAATGCCACATCTATAGAGGAGATCCATTGAGATTCAAATCTATTTTAGGGAGTGCAATAAACTAAAATATTAATTTTGAAATCTCTTAGAACAAGGATATTTTGTAATCAATGTAGGTGATTGTAGCAGCAATTTTTTTCCAAGTATGCTTATATTTTTGTATGAATGAGAGCTTGATTTCACATCCCTAAGATGGGTTAAAATATATAAAATTAATACAAATATATATTTGGATGGAAATTGAGGGGGATAAAAATAATTTATGAGGTATGGGTTGTGTAGACCAAGGAAGAAGATATTGCAACTCCACTTACTATGGTAGGAGCTTGTAATCATGGGTATTATTCTTTTGGATAAGATAGATATTTGGTGGGTAGTGGTGGAGAAAGGTATGGATATCCATCAAATATCAAATGATAGAGGAATTTTTGGAGATAAGGAGTAAGTGAGATGAAGAAAGGGGATAGGAGATGGTATATGAGAATAAGAATGCTTGCACCAGCATGGGTGGTGTAGTAGCACCTAATGGATTTTATGCCTCCATGAAGCCAATTTGTGAAGTTTGAGTTAGATAGGTGATATAATATTGTGATAAGGTCATTTAGACCATATTGAATATTTTTGAGTCTATTTTGGGTCCTAGGAGTTCTTGGTTGGGTCATTTTGCAATTATGGTTAAAAGTTGTCAAATCTTGTAAAATTGTCATGTTGTAATAATGCAAAATGGGAATGTGAGAAGTTGGTTGTGTGGTTAGAAATGGTTGGAAAATATTGTAAAAGGAATAAAAATTCCTTGTGAATCATTGTAAAGGGGGTTATTGAAGTTTGAGAAATAAATAAATAAAACACCATTTTTCCTACATTTTTTGAATGTTTTTCTCTATTTCTTTGCATGGTATGGGCTTGTATGACCTTATCTTGGCCAAAGAAAAATTGGAGATAAAATCGTTCAGAGTATACTTTCATTTTATTTAAGTCTCATCAATTTTCAGTAATTTTTGAATAAGTTATGACCATTTTACTGTAAGCCGGTCTAAACCTTCAGTAGGGTTAACAATGGCTAAGAAAAATGCATAATTTTAATTTTTACCAGTGAAAATTTATTAAAATTAGTGTCAAGGCCTGTATAGACATTATCTTTGTGTTCCCCAAGTTTCAAGAGTCAATAATAAGGTTTTGAGTTAATATGGTGATGCCCTAGGTGAGAAAACTCATTGTTTTGTGCAAAAGTGATACCTAAAGGTTAGGGTTTGAAGAAAGGTCAATGGGGAAGGATGGAAAACACTTTAGTAAGAATTTATAGACCTTATGTGATGTTTCCATTCCTTTAGAACAGGTTTATGTGATCAGGAGTGTATAGAACCAAAAAATCCCATTGCAGACAAGCCTAATTAGGCCTTAAGAACAATGGAGTAGTCAATTTTTGGAAGACACTTTACAAAACAACCCTACCTAAATTTTTGATATGTTTTAAAAACTCCAAATAGGTACTAAAATATGTTTTTATAGTTGGGATATCAGATCTTATCAAAAAGTTACAAAGGACTATTTATTTCTTAAAAGCTTGTCGAAAGGATTGTTTCTTGTGTGGAACCACCATTGTTTGATGACATTAGGTTTTGGAAACCATTTTTCTAGCTTGATACTATCAAACCCATGATGTTTAAGGTGTGTTAAAGGTCCAATGAGAGTTTGGTGTCTTGAAACCACTTTTAGTGCACTTGAAGGCCTTGTAATCAAGTATTGAAGAAGAGTTTGTGATTGTTTGGTTGAGTAGTCAAGACATTTTTTTTGTATCTTTAGAAAACTTTTAAATCCCACCATGCTCTGCATCAATTGGCATTAGAGCTAGAAGACTCTGGAAAAGGAAGGTTGTGTGTTTGTGTGTGTGTTGTCATTTTGTAGGTTGAGGAGATAAGTTGGATGCCAAGAGACTAGGTAGTGAAGAAATGAAGAAACCTAGGTGAGGTGTCACAAAGACAAGGAGAAACAAGGTGAAAGAGAATTGATTGAATAAAGAGAAGAATGCATGCGTTGAAGAGGTACTTATAGGTTGATGGTTCACAAAAGAAGAAATAAGAAAGGAAAAGAGAGGGAAAATAGATGAAGAAGGAAAAACAAAAGGAAAAACAAATGGAGATTGACCAAGAGATAAAAGAGTTTAGGAAGGCTTTGGAACAAATAAAAGAGATGTGAGAAAGAATGGAAGAGAGATGGAAGGTTGAGATGCAACAATTGCTTAGACAATAGCAAAGTTGGCACTTATTAGTTAAGAGGAAGGTTACATGGCCTATTAGAAAGATTATTTAGAAGAGAAGATAGGTGGGAGTTGTAAAACCATTTGTGAAGAAACCTTTGTTGATAAAGGAAGATGATGAAAAAATCAAGCAAGCTAAAGTGATGATGGTAGAAGAAGAAGAGCACATGGAGGTTGTAGCCATTTTAGAATTTTAAAGTACCAATACAACAAATTTGAAGAATGATAAGATTTTGGAGGGAAATGATATTGAGTTGGTGTCAAAATTTGATATGTTACAGGTCAAGGATGAATTGATTCTTGGAATTCAAAGTTGGTATAAAAGGTATGTTGATATGGTGTTTTCTTACATATTTTCAAAGGAGGATAGTAGTAGTTCAAATGTTTTCATAGCAGAGGTTGGTAAACTTGAGAAAGCAACATACATAGGGGTATAATATTAGATGGGAAAGGTGAAAATCAAGGGTGAAGGGACCTTAGTTACATTGCAAAGGAAAAGGAATAAGGAGGGAATGTACATATTTCTTGTTGATATTGCAATGAAGGATAAACCTAGGTTCAAGATGAAGCAAATTATGGGAAAGGAACAAGGTATTGGAGTATTTTAACCAAAATTTTCAAGTGGGGAGTAGATCAAAGATCATATATTAGGTGGAAAGCAACATTTTCTAGTGAAGAATTAGTCACACGCAAGGGACAGTGCCAAGTTTTAGTTTTTGGTCCATTGGAAAGGACTACCAAATGGCAGTGTTACTTGGAGAGAAATGAATGATATGGTTAAGCATCAATCTGTTATGTAGCACATTCCTCAAGGAGACTTGAGTTTCTTTTTGGTCGGGAGTATGGTGCAAAAGCACCTAATGGATTTTATGCCTCCATGAGGCCAATTTGTGAAGTTTGAGTTGGTTGGATGATCTAATCTTCTAATAAGGTCATTTAGATCATATTGAATATGTTTGAGTCTATTTAGGTCCTAGGAGTTCTTGGTTGGATCATTTTTCAATTATGGTTAAAAGTTGTCAAATCTTGTAAAATTGTCATGTTGCAATAATGCGAAATGGGTATGCATTTTTCAAACATTTTTATTTGTTTCTTTGCATGGTATGGGCTTGTATAGCCTAATATTGGCCTAAGACCAATTGGATATGAAATCATTGGATTCTACTTTCATTTTCTTCAAGTCTCATCAATTTTTAATAAGTTACGAATAAGTTACACCCATTTTACTGTAAGCAAGTTTGAACCCTGAGTAGGGTTAACAATGACTAAGAAAAATGCATAACTTTAATTTTTACTAGTGAAATTTCATAAAACTAAGTGTCAAGGTCTATATAGACATTATATTTGTGTTCCCCAAGTTGTATGGGTCATCAATAAGGTTTTTATTTAATATGGTGATGCCCTAGGTGAGAAAACTCATTGTTTTGTGTAAAAGTGATACCTAAAGGTTAGGGTTTGAAGAAAGGTCAATGGTGAATGATGGAAAATTATTTAGTAAGCATGTATAGACCTTAGGTGATGTTTCCATGCCTTTGGAACAAGTTTTTTTTATTAGGATTGTATAGAACCAAAAATCCCCACTGCATAAAAGCCTAATTAGGCTTTATGAACAATACAGCAGTCCATTTTTGGAAGACACTTTACAAAACAACCCTACCTAAAATTTTGACATGTTTTAAAGAAGCTAAATGGGTACTCAAATACGTTTTTATAGTTTTTTTATGTCAAGTATTATTAAAAATTTACAAATTATTGTTTATTTCTTGAAAGTGAGTAGGAAGGTTTGCCGCTTGTGTGGAACCACCATTGTTTGAAGAAATTAGGTTTGTGAAACCATTTTGTTTGCTTGATCCTATCAAACCCATAATTTTTAAGGTGTGGTAAAGGTCTAGTGAGAGTTTGGTGTCTTGAAACCACTTTTAGTGCATTTAAAGGCCTTGTAATCAAGTTGTAATAAAGAAGAGTTTGTGTTGTTTGGTTGAGTAGTCAAGACCTTTGTGTTAACTATTGAAATTGCACCCTAGCTAAGCTACAAGATTTAACAGGATAAGTTGCACAAATTAGCTTTCCAGAGAAAACATGGGAGAACCTCTAAAGTTGTGGGTTACTTGTTGGCAAAGGTCAACCTCTAGAGAAGGTTGACTTCCTATCGGTTATCACCTAAAATTATAGTTCTTTCAAGGAAAAGGGAGAAAGATTTGCTGAAAATTAATAAAACTAAAGTTGGTAAATATTATTTCCTATGGTGATACACCTAACTGGTAAAGACCTAAAACTTCAAAGAACAAACACTTGTTTTTCAATAAATGAGGATAAAACACTTACACAGCTTATTTCAGTAAGTTTTATGCATAAATATTTCAGAAAAAGGTTTAAATTGACTTATATTTCAAAAGGGAAAGGTTATTTTCACAATCTAAAAGCTATGTGCAATTTCTAAACACAATTTCCAACCTACATAAAAATAACTTTGCAGAAAGTGCATGAAATGAGACAAAATTACAAGGAGTTTTAAAACACCTCACATGTGATTTGATCAATCACTTGAATAACACACCACTCTACAAAAATAAGAGCCCAAAAACATCAAGTATTGATATTCAAGGACCTTTTTGAATTCATGTCAAAAATGAGTTACAAAATCTGTAAAATATGACAAAGGACTGTAAAAGTCACTGAATCTGAGAAGTACAACTCTAGAACTACCTCTAAATGAGTTACAAAAGCATCTAAATATCACAACCCCAAATAGTTGCATCCAAAATAGGATCTAGAAGCATCCATTCCTGGTAGCCTTCAAAAAGCCTAATTTCTAGCAACCAAATTCCCTCCAAATAAGCTTTAAAAGGATGAAAAAGTCAAATTTGAGTATGTTCAACATAATGACATTTCCAACTACCCACAAAAGGCTCCAAATTTCTTCAAAAATAAAAATAAAGGCTCCTATTTCTCCTCCATATGCTTGCTAACCAAACTCAACGTCCCTAGATGCTCTATTATCATAAATCAAGACTCATCCTCCCTTTTCAATGGTACGCATGAGTGGCTTTTGAATTTTTCAATTTAAAAGACTTCACACTTTGAGTGATTTATAAGAACATCACTAAAGTGGATATTTAACATTTGGAAGCATGCAAAATAAATACAGTTTAAAATTCAATACAATTGAAAATGTCCTAAAGACTTAGGATGTAACATATTGAAGGGGAAAAATATGAAATCCCTAAGGCATTGAAAATTCCAATTCATGAATAGGCCATGGGGCATTAGTTAAAATTGAGCTTTAAATAAAATATGGAAAAAATTACCAAACTTAGATTGACCACTAAGTCTAGGGTTTTAACCCTAAAGAAAAATTCTTCCCAAACACTCAAAAGAAATTTCATTTTGTATTGCAACTCTGGAATACTTGAAAGACTTGAGCCATTCTGAAGGCGCCACCATGGAAGAATTTTGAGCTCAAAAACCTTGCCTTCTGTGAAGATCTAATGCAACAAATACTTGGTAAGTTTTATTTTGTTTAGATCTAAAATTTCAATGCATTGGAAAAGCTTTTAAAATCCTTTTGAGTGTGGCTTTAAACATTTCCTTCTATTATTTCTTGTGTTTCATTTGGCTGCCATGAAAATTATGATTTGGAGGCTCTAAAGAAGACTTTCATGGCAGATTTATGTGTTCCTCTTCTTTATCTAGCCACCATAAAAAGTATTAAAAGCTCTTACTGTGGTATTTGAAAGCATTCCTCTCCATTATGTAGCTATGACCATACATTTTATACATCTGGGCATTTCTTTGCTTTAATGCAAATACTGGCCACGACCAAGAGTTCTCTTACAGGTTTCAAAAACTCCTTCATGGTTCAACCTTTTAAATTCTTTTCTACATCTTGACCATTCATGGCTGTGGGTTTAAGGGTATCTGGGTACACATTTATTTTCCTCTGCCACTCTCTAGATATCACTCATAAAATTATTTTTCCAAGATTTTGATTCAATTGCTACAAAGTGTCATAGCATTACAAAACACCAAATTAGATAGGATTGTTGATGGTTAAATTCACTGTTCAAATTCTCGGGAATATTTTATGCACTAAAAGTGATTAAATTCCCTGCTTATATTGGATATTGTAGAAAAAAAAAAAAAAACCCCAAAATGTGGTTATCTTCTATATTTACACTATCAAGAGCATTCTTCATGTAACTAGGCTTTTCATGCTTCGAGGGTGTTATATTCCATTCTCTTTGTCAGACTCTTTGTAGCCCTTAATATTCTCCAATTTTCATTTATTTGACTCAAAACAAATTCTAAGTCGAGGGTTTTGAATATCTTGCTTCTCCAAAACTGCTTCCATGGATGTTATTAATGCATAACTTTTCTTCCCTCTTGAAATAGTAACTAATACTTTCCTCTTGATGAACATAGTAAAGTTGTATGAGTTGATGTATCTAACATGTAAAATATTAACCATCATGACTTTGATACCTCTTGTCTCACCATTTGATGTTGGTGTAATTAACTATTTAATTACATCTTCATAAGTTTACTTAGGCAATCTTTAATTCCTAAGTTATAGGATCTCATCTTTATCTTATCGAGCTATCTTTTTGCTCAAGATAAGATTTAGTTGTTGCATGCTTTCCTTTTATAAGCAAGCCTCATCTTGTACATTTGTATCAATTCAATCGTGAATCAATCTTGCATATTGATAGCATACATTCTCACCATTATTTCTCTCTTGTGGAAGTATTTTCGTCTAGCAACAGATTTTGGAAATCTAACATGGTATCAGAGCTTCCAGGGTTGCGGGCTCCTTCCCAGATCTAAGGGTTTCATTCTGGCTTGAAGATTTTGCTGGGTGTAGATTGGGGTTTCAAGAACCTCGCGGTTGATTTCAGAAGCTTCCGCAGACGAATTTTGACTGTAAATTCGCCTATATTGGGTAAAGTTGTTTTTGAAGAAAAAAAATTTTGCTGGAATAACTTCCTGTGCGGTACGATTTTCTATTTTCACAAAAAAAAATATTTTGTTGAAAATATTTTCTGCGGATTTTATTTAAAATTTTGGGGCAAATATTTGTATATCGAGCTAATTTGTATTGGGAAATATTTATATCTTTTGTTGTCGGAGGAATATTCCTCTGTGAAATCAGCGTTTACCTTATCTCCTCAATGGATCAGTGGTCACTGCCATCGCCGGAATTCCTGATCTACTGCCGTCCGGTCATCCATCAGTACCTACGGTCAAATCATCTTCATTGGCAGATATTTTGTAGAGATTTTGCAGTTTTGTGCCTCTTTTGCCAGGTTGAATCCCGATCATCGTTTTCTGCTTTCGAGCTCATATCTTTGTGCTCCGATCTCCGATTTTCTCCAAATTTGCGGCATTTGGAAGGTATTCAAGAGCACTTCAGATCTACTCATGCATTTTTTGCAGATTTGTTTCTAGATTTTCATATTTTTAGTTTGTAGCTGATTTGATAATTTGGGACACATTATTGTACATTTGCAAAAAAAGTGCAAATCTTGTTGGGACAAAGGGGTTGATTTCTTGTATTGTGAGGGAAATTTGTTGTTTATCTCATTGTATCATGGATTTTCCAAAAATTGTACTTCTAACTCCATATAACTATCATGAGTGGAAATCTCAAATGGAGTTGTTATTGTTAAAATCAAAGTTGCAACGAATCACATTTGGTCAAGATCCAGAACCACAGGGAGCAAAAGAGAAAATAAAATGGCTTGATAGAAGAGATGAAGCTCTTGGTACTTTGAAGTTGTCCATTTCTCCAGATCTTAGATATCATGTTGCATCTTGTACTCATCCTAATGAAGCTTGGAATACTTTAGAGAGTCTCTTTGGTAAGCCAGATAAGATGAAGAAATTTAAGTTGGAGAATGAACTCATGGGTCTTAATCCTTCAGATTTTGACAATGTCCAAGACTTTTTCTCTAAGCTCAATTCTCTTAGATTACAATTATCCAATTGTGGGGTAACTAAAGAGGATGAACAAATGATACTTTCTATTCTTGCTAAGCTTGGTCCTTCATTTTCTATGTTTGTCTCTACTTTCTATGCTACAATGGATGCTCTTGGCGATACATATAAAATGCCTTCTCTTGATGAATTTGCTACACAACTCACAAGGGAACAAGCAAAGTTGATGCACATGGGTACATTGAAGTCTTCCACATCTCAAGCTCTTATTGCAAATGATACAAAGGCTTCAAGTGGCAAAGGAAAGAAGCACAAAAAGGAAACCAAGTCAAATGAGCAAGGTAAAGATTCTCCTTCACATGGCACTCCTGAGTCCTCATCCTCTTCAAAAGAGGAATCATCAAAAAAGAAGAAGTTCAAATGTGCATATTGCAAAAGGTTAGGACATGATGAGCATAGATGTTATAATAAGAAGATTGATGAACTCACCCACCTTCTTCAAAAGAATAACATTCAGCTGCCCTCATCAGTGTCTTCTACTTCTTCTTCACCATCACATTCGGCAGCTCCATCATCATCACAGTCAGAGAACACAACATCCACTTCTGGGCTACATATGAAAGGGCATGCACTCTTGGCCTCTACAGGTCCTAATTCTCAAGGATGGCTTCTTGATTCAGGGGCATCTCATCATATGGCATCTTCACAGGAAATGTTCTCTTCTTTTGAGCCTTGTAATTCACCTCACATTCTGATGGGTAACAATACATTCATGAAGGTAAGTGGGAAGGGTTCTATTGGTGTTGGGGAAGGGACTTTCAATGATGTTCTTTGTGTTCCTTCTTTGACCACTAATCTTCTTTCTATTTATCAAATTACTCATGGGGGTCAAGGTAAAACAGTTGAGTTCACTCCTGATAGGGTGTATATAAGGGACTTGGAGACTAGGGATATTGTTGCAATTGGGATGGTTGATCATTCATCTCGAGTATATTCTTTTTCACATTTTGCTTCAGAACCTGATAATGTTCCTTTGACTGCATCACACACTCCATTGAGTGTGACCCATATTAGTGAGGAGAAGTTTGGTCATCTACACCTTGGTATTTTAGAGACCAGTGCTGAGCTTCCTACACCTCCACCTCCTGCTTCTTCAGCCATTGTTGCTTCTGCTCAGCAGGATAACCATAGTTTTTCAGATCTTGCTTTGTGGGATGATTATTTGACAGGGATTTCTACCTTGTTCCTAGAGTCTCATATTACAGATTTGGAGGACACACTTGAGGGGATTTCTCTCCTCTTTGATGACAGTTTTAGCACAACTGTTTCACCATCTTCTTTGTCTTCGGAGATTGATATTCACGAGTCTCCTCCATCACTTGATTTGTCATGTTTCTTGGTTGTGTTTGACCATGATTATGTTGTGGCTCATTCAAGCTTGGAGGCTCCTACTCAGTTTTCAGAGGCATACATGTTGAGCGTTCATTCTTCCTCTTTTCAGTTGGATATGGAGTGGCTTCTTCATCAGCTTATGGATTTGTTTCTTCCTAAGGGGAGATGTGTTGCTTGCAGACATTGGGTCATCTTTTGTTTCCAGGCATTCTTCATTGGCTTTGGAGCTTCTTCAGCTTGTAGAGGATATCTTATCTCATCCCTTCCCTCTTATGGGGGGGTCATTTATTGTATATTCATGATGGATGTAGTCCTTGGGGGGTATCATTGAGTCCTCCATACATCATGTTTACATTCGTCATGCCCTTTTTTTTGTTTTCTCTCTTTTGGAGAGGGGTTTTTTCCCACTGGGTTTTCCCCTTTTCTCTGCTTTATGAGAGATTTCATTTCATTTGCATCTGTAAATGGGTATCTAACATGGCCTAGTTGTCGGGACCCATAGTAGTTTGCATTATTTTCTCCTCCCTAAGTTGCACTTATGGGGGGGTGTTGGTGTAATTAACTATTTAATTACATCTTCATAAGTTTACTTAGGCAATCTTTAATTCCTAAGTTATAGGATCTCATCTTTATCTTATCGAGCTATCTTTTTGCTCAAGATAAGATTTAGTTGTTGCATGCTTGCCTTTTATAAGCAAGCCTCATCTTGTACATTTGTATCAATTCAATCGTGAATCAATCTTGCATATTAATAGCATACATTCTCACCATTATTTCTCTCTTGTGGAAGTATTTTCGTCTAGCAACAGATTCTGGAAATCTAACATTTGATGTTTACAATCACTTTCTATAGCAAAATTTGCAATAGACCTTATGTAAAGTCATTGCTTCCCCGTTGATGAAGAGTTTGGAAATTTTGATTGGCATCATTTTCATCATATGTATATGTATTGTGCCTTGCACTTTGATTGCAAAAAAATTGCATCTCACACACTTGAAATAAATTTGACATAGATGACTATCCCATTTCATTATCATTATCATGTGTAAATAGTTGTCTCATAATCATAACATTCGTAACCCATACCATATTCAATCGTGAAGCATCTATAGTAGCTCCATTTGAAGTCCTCCTAGCATTCAATCATGTGCATCTTTTATGCCATTTGTCATTAAACTCATTCTGTTAGTACTAACATGCATTTACCATCTCAAGTTAATTACTACTGTAGATGCAAGGCACTTGACTATTATTAAAATATGGCTTGCAATATGTAAGCTTTGCTTTTAAACTGTAATGCAACTATGGTTTCACAAATGAAGGATCATTATGTTTGTATGGCACAAAATATCCTGATTATCACTATACTTACTACATAATTCTTGTGCTTTGCCTGACATTCCATCTTTCCATGTTGCTTGTTAAAAGACTGTATTATTACCAAGGTCCCTCTTATGGCTTCTACAAACATTTTATGTGGTGCTAATAACCTTGAATTCTCATTAAGGCATAATAAAACAACATGTTAGGCTCAACCCTTGTGGGAGCCATATTTCACTCCACATGTTGTAATTTGATGAATAAAACAAAGACATGATTACCTATAGTTGGAAATGAAGCAAACATGTTAGTGAAATAAATGCATATCTTGAATGTTTTTGAATGACTTTGATTTTTTTTTTGAACATCTAAATTATGCATGCTTATTTAGTATACATTATGATTGGTTTGTACATGAATAGGGTTAATGTGTATGCAATGCTTGTAATCAGTCATTTCTTAGAGTATACTCTAACAACATTGCTTATTGTCATATGCATCATTAGGAGCGGAAAAGAGCTAGAAGAGGAAAATGAAGCTTAGGATAGTAGGATGAAATGACAGCAGTCAAGACCAGTCATTCACAGGAAATGGTTGGTTACTTTCCTTTTATGCACATTCATTTCATTTCTTACTTATTCATGTATGAATTTCTTCATAATTTGTATTCAATAAGAAAATCTTAGTCTCATGGCTTGTATGAGAAAATGCATACTTTGACATTCAATAAAGATTTCTTGTTCTTGAAAATATCTGAATCTTTCTTATGTTATATGCATATGTATGAATGCAGTAATCTATAGTTGTAATCTTTTTGGATTTTTTCATTTATATCATCTAAATGTAGTGAAGGAAAGTAATAAAATGTACCTAATTTTCTTAGTTTAAAATCAATACACTCCACCCAATTGAACCTATGGGTGAAAATATGGTAACATTTTTTGTGACATTTGTTGTATGTTTTCCTACTAAACATGAAGACCAGTTGCCTAGGCTTGTCCATTGTGCACAAAATCACTTAGGAACTTAGAGATAGACTTAAAACAACAACTTTGTACTTTCCTGTAACTCATTTGTAACTCATTGAAACAGATCAGGTAACCTAGAAACTTATTGAAAAAAGGAAAACTATAGGAGGTAAACTATTTAGCTATGCTAGAAAAACACTTAAGGAATTGAAACTTGCAGCTAAACCTACCCTACACTAATCAGTAAAAAACTTGTCAAACAAACCATTTACAAGATGACTGAAATGTCTACCCTTTCTTCTCAAAATATAATGACTAACATGCTTAATGACAACTGAGTAAAAGTGAGACGTAGGAAAATATTTAACAAGACGATGCAGTGCCTCTTGAAAGAGGTGGATAAGTTCACTTACCTCACTAAAAATACAATGTGTATTGTCAATCAAAGGAGAATAAGTGAGTTGGAGTTGAACATACTCTTGTTTAGCTACTAGTGCATCTTAGATACCATCTTCTGTTATACCTTCATGTATGAGTGCATGATTGATCACTGATGTTGTATTGGAATCCATCTATGCTAAATATCTAATATGGAAGCCCCTTGAAAAGACAAAGATTGAACTTTCACTGCTGGCATCTTGCTCATTGACTATCATTTTATCACCTTGCTGGCTAAGAAAACCTAACCCCTGTGGCTTACTTGGTGGAAAAATGGTAACCTCCTTAGTATGGTCATGCTTTCCCAAATGAAAACTCATTCATTCAATGCAGAACAATGAAATGGATTCGTCCAACACACTTGCAATCAATACATCATCCTCTAGCTATTTTATACACAAGAAAGGAAGTTGCTTATAATTATCATTATCAATTAGAGAATCACACTCCAAATCACCGTTCTCTTCTTCAACTAAGGAAGGAAAAAGTTCAACTAGTGATGTAGTCTCAAGCTCCTCTACATAATAGAATGGAAATTCTTCCAACCATTTATGATCTTACAAATTAGGTTCATGAGGTTCCTCATATTGTTTCAGCACCTCCTCAAGCTTGTGAACCTACTATCCTAGCTCATTATGATTGTCAACTTTTTCTAGCAGGTACAATTCCTTTTCAACCAGCATTAAACAAAACTATTCAACTATAACTATGCATACCTCTTCAAAAATCTCAACATTAGCTTTCTCATCCACAACATGCTTGAAAACACAAAGCTCTCACCTTGGAGGATAATATCAAGTTTAGTTTTAGGCCTTCTTTCATGAGTTAAGGCCCCATTGTCTTGTTGAGTATCATCAATCAACAACTCTCCAATGTCTTCCTGTTGTTAAATCATTTGTTGTTGTTGATTTCTATATTCATCCATAGCTAAATGCAGCAAATCAATATTTTTTGTCACATCCAAGTTGAGTGAGTTGTGCTAGTCAAAGGTCTACCCTTCTTTTACTTCCTGGATGCCAGAGCATGGTTTCATTTGCATGATAGGTGAAGGAACCTCACAAGGTGACTGAGATGGGACTTTCCAACTTGGAATCCTGAGGGGTAGAAGGCTCATTGATAGGATCACTAGAGGTCTTAGAAGGTTTCTCTTGTTTAAAGTTAGGAAACCTATATTTCAAAGCCTCTTCTTTCACCAAATGATTCAACATTACAAGAAGAGGTGAGTTGAAGCTAGGAATTGAAAGGGTTTCCTGTGTCTCATACCTTTGTTCTTGATAATCTATGTAAGCTCGACTACCTTATACCTGAGAAGATAAGAACTTCATTTGATCCTATTTGGCTACTATCTCTCTCTCAAAACCTTCTTCAAACTGACATCCCAACTTCTGCCGCTACGAAATAAGCTTTTTATGCTTCTTGAAGTCAACCAACATGCCATACATGTACAAGAAAACCTTACTGACATCATTAATCTACATATGTTCAAACCTTTGGCTCAAAGCCCACAACACATAGTCAAACTATTGGAGTAGGTCCATTATAGTTTGGTAAGGACGCTTTAGAGGTTGATTATGTAAATAGTCATGTTGGTTAGCATCAAAAACCTCCTCCTAGTGTTGATTTTGATTATGTAATGGCTAACATAAAAGTTGACTAGGAGTGGGAGGGTGGGAGACATGATGAAAATGCTACTAATTTGTTGTTATAGAGTCACTTGATATAAAAACAAGTTGTTCTGTATAAAATGGCTGATAAGAGGACAAATTTGAAGGATTTTCTTGAAATGGATGTGAAATTCAATGGTATAGGTGATAACTAGACATTGCATGTGTAAAACATGAAACATATGCAATCCTAAACAACAAAACTTATTTAATTGTAGATACCTAGGCTGTTGAAACCAAAATATATGACTGGAGTCACCATGGTGTTGTTCAAACTTCCTTCAAAGGCATACAATAATGAAAAAAACACCAATTCATCAATACTATGATCTCTTCAAAATGATATGCTGATGTTAACCTCTGAAAGGCCTGAAACTGACTGGCTACATATCAAAACCAACAATAACATATATCTTCTTTTATATTTCTAATTCAATAGTCCCACCAGGCATGCCAAAATTGTTAATTATTGAAATACACCCTAGCTAAGCTACAAGATTTAACACGAACTTAGCTTTCCAGAGAAAACATGGGAGGACCTCTAAATTTGTTGGTTGCTTGTTGGTAGAGGTCAAGCTTTGGAGAAGGCAGGCTTCCTATCGGTTATCACCTAAAATTATTGTTCTTTCAAGGGAAAGGGAGAAAGATTTGTTGGTAATGAATAAAACTAAAGCTGGTAAATATTATTTCCTATGGTGATACACCTAATTGGTTTAAAGACTTGAAACTTAAAAGGATAGACAATTGTTTTTCAATAAATGAAGATAGAACACTTACACAACTTATTTCAGTAAGTTTTATGCATAAATATTTTGAAAAAATGTTTAAATTGACTTATCTTTCAAAAGGGAAAGGTTATTTTCACAATCTAAAAGCTATGTGCAATTTCTAAACATAGTTTCCAACATACATAAAAAATAACTTTGTAGAAAAGGCATGAAATGAGACAAAATTACAAGGATATTTAAAATACCTCACATGTGATTTGATCAATCACTTTAATAACACAACTCTGCAAGAATAAGAGGGAAAAAAATCAAGTATTGATTTTCAAGGACCTTTTTGAATTCATGTAAAAGATGAGTTACAAAATTTGTCAAATTTGACAAAGGACTATCAAAGTCACCAAGTCTGAGAAGTACAACTCTAGAACTACCTCTAAATGAGTTACAAAAGCAACTAAATATCACAACCCCAAACAGTTGCATCCAAAATAGGATATAGAAGCATCCATTCACGTAAGCCTTCAAAAAGCTTAATTTATAGCAACCAAATTCCCTCCAAATAAGCTTTAAAAGGATGAAAAAGTCAAGTTTGAGTATGTTCAACATAATGACATTACCAACTGCCCACAAAAAGCTCCAAATTTCTTCAAAAGGTAAAATAAAGATTCCTATTTCTCCTCCATATGCTTGCTAGCCGAACCCAACTTCCCTAGATGCTCTATTATCATAAATGAAGACTTATCCTCCCTTTTCAATGGTATGCATGAGTGGATTTTTAATTTTTCAATTTAAAAGACATCATGCTTTAAGTTAGTTATAAGCACATCACTAAAGTGGATATTTAACATTTGGGAGCATGCAAAATAAATATAGTTGAAAAGTCAATACAATTGAAAAAGTCTTAAAGACTTAGGATATAAAATATTGAAGGAGAAATATATGAAAGCTCTAAGGCATTGAAAATTCCAATTCATGAATAGGCCATGGGCCATTAGTTAACATTGAGTTTTAAATAAAAGATGGGAAAATTTTCTAAACTTCGATTGACCACTAAATTGAGGGTTTCAACCCTAAAGAAAAATTCTTCCCAAACACTCAAAAGAATTTTCATTTTGTATTGCAACTCTGGAAGACTCGAGCCATTTTGAGGGTGCTGCCATGGAATAATTTTGAGCTCAAAAACCTTTCTTTTTGTGAAGATCTCATGCAACAAATACTTGGTAAGTTTGATTTTGTTTAGATCCGTAATTTTAATGCATTTGAAAAGATTTTAAAATCATTTTGAGCATGGCTTTAAACATTTCCTTCAGTTATTTCTTGTGTTTCATTTGGCCAACATGAAAATTATGATTTCAAGGCTCTGAAGAAGACTTTCATGGAAGTTTTTTGTTTTCCTCTTCTTTATCTAGTCGCCTTAAAGAGTATTAAAATATCTTAGGGTGGTATTTAAAAGCATTCCTCTCGATTATGTAGCTATGGCCATACATTTTACACATTTGGGTGTTTCTTTGCTTTATTGCAAATACTGGCCATGACCAAGAGTTCTCTGATAGGTTTGAAAAACTTCTCCTTCATGGTTCAAACTTTTAAATTATTTTCCACATCTTGACCATTCATGGCTGTAGATTATAGGGTATCTGTGTACACATTTATTTGCCTCTATTGCTCTCTGGAGATCACTCATAAAATTATTTTTCCATATTTTGATTCAATTGCTACAAACACCCATAGCATTGTAAAACCCAAAATTAGATAGGATTGTTGATGGTTAAATTCACTGTTCAAATTCTCTTGAAGATTTTATTGACTAAAAGTGATTAACTGCCATGCTTATACTGGATCTTTTAGAAAAAAAATAGGAAACCCCAAAATGTGGTAATCTTATGTATTTATACTATCAAGAGAATTCTTCATGTAACTAGGCTATTCATGCTTCCCGGGTGTTATATTTTGTTCTCTTTGTTAGACTCTTTGTACCCCTTAATATTCTCTAGTTTTCATTTATTTGACTCAAAACAAATTTTGAGTTGAGGGTTTTGAATCTCTTGTTTCTCCAAAACTGCCTCCATGGATGTTATTAATATGACTTTGCTTCCCTCTTTAAACAGTAACTAATAATTTCCTCTTGATGAATAGAGTAAATTTGTATGAGTTCATGCATCTAACATGTAAAATATTAACCATCATGACTTTGATACCTCTTGTCTCACCATTAGATGTTTACATTCACTTTCTATTGCAAAATTTGCAATAGACCTTCAGTAAAGTCACTTCTTCCTCATTGATGAAGAGTTTGGAAAATTTGATTTGCAGACAATGATCATTGTCATCATATGTATATGCATTGCACTTTACACTTTGATTGCACAAACATTGCATCTCACACACTTGGACTATCTTTGACATAGATGATTATCCCATTTCATTATCATTATCATGTGTAAATAGCTATCTCATAATCATAACATTCATAAGCCATAGCATATTCAATCATGAAGCATCTCTAGTAGCTCGATTTGAACTCCTCCTAGCATTCAATCATGTGCATCTTTTATGTCATTTGTCGTGAAACTCATTCCGTTAGTGTTGACATGCATTTACCATCTTAAGTTCAATATACTTGCAAGGCACTTGACTATTCTTAACATATAGCTTGCAATATGTAAGCTTTGCTTTTAAATTTTAATGCAACTATGATTTCACAAATGAAGGATCATTATGTTTGTATGGCACAAAATATCATGATTATCAATATACTTGCTACATAATTCATGTGCTCTTCCTTAAATTCCATCATGCCCTATTGCTTGTCAAAAGACTGTAGTGCTAGCAAGGTCCCTCATACGGCTTCTGTAAACATTTTATGTGGTGCTAATAACCTTGAATTCTCATTAAGGCATAATAAAAGAACATGCTGGGCTCAACCCTTATGGGAGCCATATTTCACTCTAGATGTTGTAATTTGATGAATAAAACAAAGACATGATTACCTGTAGCTAGAAATGGAGCAAAAAAGTTATTCAAATAAATGCATATCCTGAATGTTTTTGAATGACTTTGATGGTTTTTTGGGACATCTAAAGTATGCCTACTTATTTAATACACATTATGACCATTTTGTACATGCATACGACGAATGTGTATGCAATGTTTGTAATCAATCATTTCTTAGAGTATACTCTAACAACATTGCTTACTGGACATCATATGCAAGATTAGGAGCAAAAAAGAGCTAGAAGAGACAAATGAAGCTTAGGATAGTAGAACAAAAAAACACCAGTCAAGACTAGTCATTCACAGGCAATGGTTGGTTACTTTCCTTTTATTCACATTAATTTTATTTCTAACTTATTCATGTATGAATTTCTTCATAATTTTTATTCAATAAGTAAAGGTTAGTCTCATGGCTTGTATGAGACAGTGCATACCTCTACATTCAATAAATATTTCTTGTTCTTGAAAGGATCTAAATCTTTCTTCTATTATATGCATATTTATGAGTGCGATAATCTGTAGTTGTAATCCTTCTAGATTTTTTTATTCATATCATCTGAATGTCATGAAGGAATGTAATAAAATGTACCTAGTTTTCTTAGTTTAAAATCAATACACTCCACCTGATTGAACCTATGGGTGAAAATCTGGTAACATTTTTGGTGACATTTGTTGTATGTTTTCCTGCTAAACATGAAGACAAGTTGCCTAGGCTTGTCCATTGGGCACGAAATCACTTAGGAACTCAAAGATATACTTAAAACCACAAATTTGTACATGGTTGTAACTCATTTGCAACTCATTGAAATAGATCAGGTCACCTAGAAACTTATTGAAAATAGGAAAACTACAAAATGGAAACTATTTAGTTGTGCTAGAACAACAATTAGGGAATTGCAACTTGCAGCTAAACCTACCCTACACTAATCAGTACAAAACTAGTCAAAAAAACCATTTACAAGATGACTGAAATAGCTACCCTTTCTTCTCAAAATATAATGACTAGAATGCTTAAGGATAGCAGAGTAAAAGTGAGACATAGGAAATTATTTAACAAGATGATGCGCTGCCCCTTGAAAGATGTGGATAAGTTCACTTACCTCACTAAATAGACCATGTGTATTGAAAATCAAAAGGGAATAAGTGAATTGGGGTTGAACATAATATTGTTTAGCTGCCAGTGCATCTTGGATACCATCTTTCACTATACCTTCATGTATGGGTGCATGATTGATCATTTTGGACTCCATCTAGGCTAAATATCTAATAGGGAAGCCCTTTGAAATGACAAATTTTGAACTTTCATCACTGGCCTCTTGCTCATGGACTATCATTTTATCACCTTGTTGGCTAGGAAAACCTAACCCTTGTGGCTGACTTGGTGGAAAAATGGTAGCCTCCTTAGTATGCTCATGATTTCCCAAATGAACACTAATTCCTTCAATGGAGAACAATGAAATGGCTTCCTCCAACATACTTTCAATCAATACATCATCCTCTGGCTCTTTTATATGCCAGAAAGGTAGTTGCTTATAATTCTCATTATCACTTAGAGAATCACACTCAAAAGCATTGTTCTCTTCTTCAACTAAGGAAGGAAAAAGTTCAACTGGTGATGTAGTCTCAAGCTCCTCTGTATAGTAGAATGGAATTTCTTCCAACTAGTTATGATCTTTCAAATCAGGTTCATGAGATTCTTGTTGTTGTTTCAGCACCTCTTCAAGCTTGTGAACCTATTTTTTAGGCTCACCATGATTGTCAACTTCTTCTAGCAGGTCTAATTCCTTGTAAACCAACATTAAAAAAAATTGTTCAAATATACCTATTCATACCTCTTCAAAAAGCTACACATTAGCTTTCTCATCCACAACATGCTCGAAACCAACAAAGCTCTCACCTTGGAGGATAATATCAGGTTCATTTTTAGGCTTTCCTTCCCGATTCAAGGCCCCATTGTCTTGTTGATTATCATCAATCAACAACTCTCCAATGTCTTCCTATTGTTAAATCATTTGTTGTTGTTTCTTTTTATACTCCTCCATAGTTAAATGTAGCAAATCAATATTTTTTCTCATCCATGTTGAATGAGTTTTGTTGGTCAAAGCTCTACCCTTCTTTTCATTCTTGGATGCTAGAGCATGGTTTCATTTACATGATAGGTGAAGGAGCCTCACAAGGTGACTAAGAAGGGACTTTCCAACTTGGAATCTTGAGGGTAGAAGGCTCATTGATAGGCTCATTAAAGGGCTTAGAAGGTTTCTCTTCTTTAAAGCTAGGAAAACTATATTTGGAAGCCTCTTCTTTCACTAGATGATTCAACATTATTGGAAGAGGTGAGCTGAAACTAGGAATGGAAAGGGTTGCCTATGTCTCATACCTTTGTGCTCAATAATCTATGTAACCTCGACTACCTTGTATTTGAGTAGATAAGAGCTTCATTTGTTCCTCTTTGGCTACTATCTCTCTCTCAAGACCTTCTTCAAACTGACATCCCAACTCCTGGTGCTGTAAAATAAGTTTTTTTCTACTTCTTGAAATCCATAAACATGCCATACATGTATGAGAACACCTTACTGACATCCTTAATTTTCATATGTTCAAACCTTTGGCTCAAAGCTCAAATGATGGAGATGTGTGATTCTTGACTATAGTGCAAATAATCAAGTTGTGGATGATCAAATGCAAAGGATGAGCTCTCTATTTATAAGAGAGGATGATGGAGAGACATGCAAAATGGGTGAATGTGGGACTAACATTCAACCAATGGAAAGATGCCACTTGTACAAATGTGAGTGGATGGACGAAGTGAAATTTTTGGTTAATATGCCAATAAATGACATTAAGGGGCCTTTTCAAATTTCAAATTTGGCTTGTTGGAGGGAGAAGAAGTGGTCTTAAATGACAAGTGGGGGATATGTAAGAGGGGAGTTAATGATATGTTGGAAGGGACAAGTCAACTTGATTTTAATTCAAATTTGAGAGAATATTCTCCATTATGCCATGTTGATGGAAATTAGAAGTTTTAATAAATAAATTAAATGATTTATTTGTGAAAGTGGGAAAAGCTAGAGGATGGGACTTGCATTAAGATTAGATTTAATCCTAATTTAGTTAACTTAAGTCAAGATTAGGTGATTTGACATTTTTTGCTTTAGATTTATGGATTAAACTAAATATAAAAGGAAATTGAAAATGATAAAGATTTGATTAAACAAAGATTTTATTTATATAATCAAAGAGGATGATGTTAGTACTAAAGATGAATTTATTTAATTTAAATGGAGGACTTTAGAGATTGAATTTAATGAACTTTATTTATTTGATGAATGGAATTGATTAAATGCAATATGATAATTTTTCATGTCTACAAAGGTAAGGGTGTTAGGGTGGGTTGTTGTGCTCATAGATTGTTTCTAGTGTGGTGTGTGTGAGTAGTGCAAGGGCACCTACAACCATGTTGCAAAATTCACCTTGGTAGTAGCCTGTCCTAAGGGAATTCAGGTGAGTCTTGAATTTTTAGGTTCTTTATCATAGTAGGTATTGAAAACAAGGTCTAAGTAGACCATTCTTTTATGTATTTAGGGATTTTGTGAGTTTGGTGGTCAAATGTGCAAACATGCACTCTTCATTCAAAATTGTCAATTTCACCATGTAATCTTTGAAGGAAAATTATTCAAATTGTAAATGGAAGTGAAAGGAAAGAGTCTAGAAGCTATATTAGGGATTAAATAAAGGTTTTTAAGTGGTCTAAGGTGTCTTGGAAAAAAAAGTTTCATAATGATTCTTATTTAGCAAAAAATGTCAATGTTAGCAATTTTTAAGACAAGTGAAGGTCTTGGTAGTTAAAGGGTGGTTATAGGCATTGAGGAAAGGTTGTATTGATTTGAAAATGTATAAATAAATCTTTCAATAATGAATTAATTGTTAATGAAATTCCTTTTGAGGAATATGTGCCCTGTTTCAATGTCCAATCTATGAATTTTCAAGCATTTTTCTGAGTTTTCTAATTTTTTCTTACTGTGTACAACCCATTACAAGCCTCCAAAGATCTAAAACTCATATAATATTGTGGTAACATGTCTTAATACACATATCCTTCTATTTTGAGGCTCCTTAAATTGATTTTGTGAAAGAAATTTTTCATTTTTCTTGCTCTACCTGTAACAGGCCTGTAGGGTCTGAGTTTTCATTTTATTTAAGAATGGAGCCTTTCTCCTACTATGGTGACTAGTCACTCTGAGGAAAGGCCTGTACTATGTTAATTTAAGTTCCCATGCTTTATTAGAACCATGGAAAGCAGTGTATAGGGCTGGGTGGTGTTACCCTAGGTTGGAAATGTCATTTTTTAACATGAAAAAGAGAAACTAAAGTAGTGAATTTGAAAACTAATGAGGTTAAAGGCCTTGTGAGTGTTTATTTTGTTTGTGCAGACCCTATTAAAGTTGTGTGATGTTTTGGTTAGGCTTGGAAAGCCTTGGAAGGGTCAAATATAGAAAACCCTAGGTGTTTGTGGGTAAATTGAGGGTTTTGGATAACGACAACATAGCGAGTATGAAATTGTCAAAGAACTATGGATTTGGGTGTTTTGTGACACATTTGAGGACTGTCCATGAGATTGAGGGATTACGAGAAGTCTAAGAGGTACTTTTTCTATAAAATAGGGCTAATCCTAGTAGCCTTTTTGCAGGTTGGTTGGATGTTTTTCAATATTGGTGCAAAGGAACCCCATGGAATCTCTTAGTATGTTGAAGAACTTGGTAAAAGGTGTCTGAAGCTCCAAGGGTCTGAGGTCTTGAGGTGTTTGTAGAGATTTATGCCAATATTTTGTGTTTGGAACCCTATAAGGGTTTTGAGGCTGAGTTGATGTCTAAAAATTAAGATCCTTTGGAATAGTGTTTTCCTTGTTCAATTGTGATCAGGCTAAGGTTGTTTGAGTGATGTTCCAAAAACCTCTGCATCATAGTGGTATCAGAGAATCAAGAAGTAGATTTGTTTGCATTTTGCAGGTTGTGAGAAGTGAATAATTTGGTATTCAAAGATGCCTCCATAGAACAAAGATATGACTAACGAGATGAAGGAGATGAAAGACAGACATGCTAGAGAAATTAGAGAGTGGGAGGAAAAAATCATAGCCTTGGAGACAAACAAAAGAAGGGAAGTGGAAGAGAGTGAGTTAGATGAAGAGGAATATGATGAGTTTGAAGATATGGAAGAAGAGTTTTACCCAGAGGATCAAAGAATTGCAAAGTTGGTGAAGGAAGTTAGGAATGACAAACCTAAGGTAAAGATTGATGTTCCAAAGTATGGTGGAAGTCTAAATTATGAATACTTATTTGATTGGATTTCTGCATTAGATAACCATTTTCAATGTTATGAGGTTCTGAAGGAGGGTATGTGCAGGATCATCATGGAAAAATAGGCCCTTAAGTGGCAAAAAAATTAGAAAAATCAGAGTTAGGAAACTTGACCTTAAAATTTGAATAAGTTATCTATATTATTTCCAAAATATGTAAGTATAAAATTTGTAGCAAATTGAATGTAGTTTCTAAACTACTAGGTTTGTTTAAAAAAAAATCTATTTGGTAAAAATTTGCAAATTCAGGGAAAAAATAAGAAGTAGGTTAATCGACCACCCTAACCACAATAAAATGATAATATTTTTATAATATTTTATATATATAATTAGAGGACTCATGTCTCGATGTGATGCATATTTTTGTAATTTTTTCCAAGTAAATAATTAATTATGAATTTTTTATTATAACTTTTAAAAAATATAAAAAAATCGTATGTCTGACCACCTTAACTTGGTCAAAACTTCATGAAACTCAATTTTTCTTTTTTTAATCCTATAGTGTGCAAAGCATAGAATGTGACACATGTTTTAGATTCAAAAAATTTCATACCATTTGAAAGATATAAATGTTTTTCAATCAGTCTATCAATCAGGACTTTAGTCATAATTTGAATAGATAATGAATAATAATTACTTATTAAATTCAAAGTAAAGAATAATTTATATTGGTGGAAAGTTGATAATATCCTTTAAAAACCCTTTTCATTTCATCACTTTTGGGTAAAAAAAAGTTGTGAACCACATACCCATCATATTGCCACTTTTTGGCCCATCATGATCCTGCACATACCTAGGAGTAGAGGGTAAAGATTGCAAAGACAAAGTTGTAGGGCCATGCTTTGGTATGGTGGGACTACTTTCAATCAGAGAAGAGGAAGCAAGGAAAGTCTAAAATCACCTCATGGGACAAGATGGTATAAAAAGTAAAAGGTAAATTCTTACCCAAGGATCATTAAGTTCAAATGTTTAATAAATTACAAAGCTTAAGGCAAAAATAAATGGACATTAAGTCTTATATTGAGGAATTTTATAAATTAATTTTGAGGTATGGTCATCATGAGAATGAAGATGAAAAAATTGCTAGATATATGGGTGGTTTGAGGTTAAACATACACGATGAATTGGTTTTGGCTAACACTCGAAAATTTTATCAAATGGCAATCAGGGTGGAGGAGAAATGAAGAGAAGACAAGATAAAGCAGCTAGGGGAAGAGGTAATGCATCAAGAGGTAGAGGATCCATGCCTAATCCAAAGAAAAAAAATGACAATCAAGAAGATGCCATGAAAGGACAAGAGCAATCTAATTTCAAAGGTGGATGGAGAGGCACAAGAGATAGATTTGGGGGAGGTAGGAGTTCCTATGTGTTTTTTAGGTAGATGTTACACTTGCAATGAATTTGGCCATCCATCCTACAAGTGTCCTGAGAAGATTGGTGCTTCATCAAATGGAAGTAAGGGTGATAAAATAGTTCAACCTGTGTAAGAGGATGAAGAGGAGAGCATTAGTTCATCAAGCCATCCTACAAACCCTAAAGTTGGAGAAGCTTTGATGTTGCACAAACAACATTTGAAGACTTCCAAAGAAGCAAAACCATTGCATAGGAAAATAATTTTCAAAACCACTTGCAAGAGAAAGGGAAAGGTATGTAAATTTGTGGTTAATTCTAGCTCAACTAAAAATATGGTGTCATGTGAAATGGTGAAAAAGTTAAACTTGCAAAGAATTTCTCATGAATTTCCTTACAAGGTATCATGGCTAAGTGATGGTCAATATTTATTGGTGAATGAGAAGGCTATTGTAGATTTCCATATTTGTTATTATAAAGATAGTGTTGTTTGTGACATCCCTCTAATGGACCACTACCACATACTCCTAGGAAGACCTTGGTAGTATGACAGGTGTGCTATATATGATGGAGGAGAAAATGAGTACACTATAATGAAGGATGGTTATAAGATTTTTTTTACTCCTTGGGTGGAAGATGTGAAAGGAAAAGCTAAGGTGATAATGTGTGGGAAAAGAGAACTTGTTAATGTTGTAAAAGAAACTAGAAATTTTGATGTAGCAAACTATCCTAGGCCTGGTAATGCAAGGACAACATATGTGAATGAAAAAATAGGTGTAAAATGTGATTTGATAGGGAGTACATAAGAAGGTTTGTTGATTGGGACCATTGTATGTCGTTTTGTAATCCATAAATGTGAAGGTAAAAATGCAAAGGTTGTTAAATCAAGGGTACAAAGGTCTGATAGAGGCAAGGGACTAGTGATAGAGGTGCAAGGACAGTGTGGACATAGTGCACAACAAGGAAGGCATAAACAAAGAGATGAGACTAAGTTGAGGGCAGTCCATGGTAATGGTTTTTCTGACCCTTGTTTGTGTGCAGGTGCATGTGATAGGGTACAAGTAGATTCTGAACCAAGAATGGAGAAAGAGCAGAGCTTAGGTCTAAATGTGCAAACATAGTCCTATGCACATGTAAGCACACTTCCAAGTGTAGGAAAATTTGGAGTGCAAGGTCTAATACAGTGGAAGGAGATTATTGATCCAATAAGCATGTATGGTGGGTGGTGGGGTTGGTATCAACCTCCACTCATGGTGCATGAGTTTCTTTTAGGGTGCAGGGGGACCTACAACCATGTTGAAAAATTCACTTTGGCGGAAACTTGTCCTAAGGACTTTAAGCGAGTCTTGAATTTTTATGTGCTTTATCATAGTAGGTATTGAAAAAAGGTCTAATTAGACCATTATTTTATGTATTTAGGGATTTTGTGAGTTTGGTGGACAAATGTGCAAACATGCACTCTTCATTCAAAATTGTCAATTTTTCCATCTAATCTTTGAAGGAAAATTATTCAAATTGTAAATCAAAGTGTAAGGAAAGCATATAGAAGTTATATTAGGGATGAAATAAAGGTTTTTAAGTGGTCTTAGGTATCTTGGACAAAAAAGTTGCATAATGATGCTTATTTAGCAAAAAAAAGTCATGTTAGCAATTTTTAAGACAAATGAAAGTCTTGGTAGTTAAAGGGTGGTTATAGGCATTGAGGGAAGGTTGTATGGATTTTAAAATGTATAAAGACATCTTATAAGCCCGAATGAAGGGTTACTGAAATGCCTTTTGAGGAATATGTTTCCTCTTTCAACATCAAATATGTGAATTTTCAAGCATTTTTTTGAGTTTTCTAATTTCTTCTTACTGTGTATGGCCCAGTGTAGGCCTTGAAATATCTAAAACTAATATAATATTGTGGTAACATGTTTTAATATACATCTCCTTCTGTTTTGAGGCTCCTTTAATTTATTTTGTGAAATAAAATTTTTAGTTTTCTTGCTCCACCTGTAACAGGCCAGTAGGGTCTGAGTTTTCATTTTATTTAAGAATGGAGCCTTTCCTCCTATTGTGGTGACCTATGATTTGGAGGAAAGGCCTATAATATGTTAATTTAAGTTCCCATTCTTTATTGGAACCATGGAAAGGTGTATATAGGGCTGGGTGGGATTACCCTAGGCTAGAAATGTGAGTTTTTGACATGAAAAAGAGAAACTAAAGTAGTGATTTTGAAAAATAATGAGGTTAAAGGCCTTGTGAGTGTTTATTATGTTTTTGTAGACCCTATTAAAGTTGTGTGATGTTTTGGTTAGGCTTGGAAATCCTTAGAAGGGTGAAATACAAAAAAACCTAGGTGTTTGTGGGTAAATTGAGGGTTTTGGAGAACGAAAACATAGATGGTATAAAATTGTTAAAGAACTATGGATTTGGGTTCTTTGTGACACATTTGAGTGCTTTCTAGGAGATTGAGGGATTAGGAGAAGTCTAAGAGGTACTTTGTTTGTAAAATAGGGCTAATCCTAGTAGCCTTTCTATAGGTTGGTTGAATGTTTGTCAATATTGGTGCAAAGGAACCCCATGAAATCTCTTAGTATGTTGAATAACTTAGTAAAAGGTATCTAAAGCTCCAAGGGTCTGAGGTCTTGAGGTGTTTGTAGAGATTTATGCCAGTTTTTTGTGTTTGGAACCCTATAAGGGTTTTGAGGGTGAGTTGATGTCTAAAATTTAAGATCCTTTGGAAGAGTGTTTTCCTTGTTCAATTGTGATCAAGATGAGGTTGTTTGAGTGATGTTCCAAAACCCTCTACATCAGTGAGAAATGACATCATGATTAAGTTGGTAAAGGGTAAACTTGGGTTTAGGTGGAGGTGGAGGTTTATATGACGGTGGGTAAAGGAAGAGTTTAGGTTGGTGTCAAGTTGGTTGTTTGTGTGAATGTGGGTAGAGAATGAGAGGATTCTTAGGATGTCCCATAGGGTATGTATGAGGTCCATTGATCGAGGGGGGTCTAATGGAAACTTGTGCATTCATAACCTTACCGGTCTTGGTTTGATGTATCTCTAATAAAGGGCAATCTAGAATCCCCTTTTATCTAGGGAAGACACCTTACTATTGTTTCCATGTTTTAGCATTGGGATATTCTCCCTAGGAGGAGAGTTTTTAGGAGAACTATGAATCAAATTTTCTTGATGTTCATGGATTGGTTCTTCTAAAATAACTTCTTTAGAAGAAGGGGAATGATTAATGATTGAAGTATCATGCTCAATAAGGTTTTCCTTAAGTGAAAGGGGACAACTAAGATTCTCATGACTCTGATTGGTTGTGTTTTCTAACATGAAAGCATCTTCCTTATAACTAGGTGAGATACTAGGAGAAGAACAAGTATGATTATCATGATCATCTACAACTTCATTCCTTTGTTCCCTAGTGTCTTCCAAAATAGGAGAGGTAGGGGAAGGATCATAAAGAGCGTTATCATAGATCTTGAAAGTTTTCTTATTTAACACTAACATATCCTCATCACTATCATAAGAGGAGAAGATGTTAGGATATGAACATACGTAGGTTTCAATGATCTCTTGTTGTGGTGTGTGATCATCATGATCACTTATCATTATGTCCTCTTGTTTAGTAATTTTTTGTCTAATAGGAGAGGTGAGAGGAGAGAAACAACCTAGATTTTTAAAACTCTCATCAAATGGTTCTTCAAACACTATAATATCATCTTCACAAGTAGGAGAGATAATAGGAGAAGAAAAAATGTGATTGTTATGAATATCCAAGTTTTCTCTCACTAGACTAACCTCTCACACTGAAGGAATACTAGGAGAGGGATCGATGATGAACAAAAAGAGAGGGGAAAGGACCTCATATTCATATGCATATAACAAAACTCTCTTACACCATGCAATAAGATCTAAAAATAGAACATGAAATATGATAACTATAGAGTTTTGTAATGAATACATGATTTAATAATTATTCTACAAACTTGAAATGTAACCATGCTAAAGTGAACATGCAAAAGAGGAATGCAATTTTTCAGATGTTAAGGATGACAATTGACTGATTATGCTATGTAACAATATGAGAATGTAAACTTGGAATTTAATACATGCATGTAATGAGATAATTTAAGCTAGATCTAATGAAATGCATGTGAAAGAAACTTAGCTAACTGATACAAATAGGTAAGGGAAGCAAAAAAAAGCTTTAAAATAGGGTTTTCAGCTTTATAAAAGACTCTTTTAGGGGTGAACAGGGACAAAGTCGTCCAAGGTGGCGAATTAGTCCTAGTAGGGATTATTTTCATATTTTAAAGATGTTTTAAATGGATTTTTATGCTTTTTAGATGAATAGATGTAGCTATAGTATGAAAAAGTAGAATTTTGTTGTTTTGCAAGATACATGAGCTTTTCACCAATGCAATTTTAAAAAACCTAGGATGCAAATTAAACAATGCAAAATGTAATAAATGTTGATGTAAGGTAAACCTAGGATGCACTTGAAATAAAAAGTAAAATTTTCAAAATTTGGGTTCACCAAAATGTGGACACCAATTTTTCGTATCCATGATTCTCTAACTCTTCTAGGGTTTTTCACCTAAAAGGAGAGAAATGGACCCAAAATGCTAATGTCTACACTCAAAATAAATGCAAGGATGGATGCAATATGACTAGATGCAATGTTTAAATGAACTAAACTAATAAAATATATGATCTATGAATGCAAAACTATTGAAATGTAGGATTTTTCAAAACACATTGTGATATGCAAACATGTGATAAATGACGTAGGAGTGCAAACAAAACTAGATAGAAAGCTATGAAATAAAATGTGTGCACCTGGAGGTTTAAAAAGGATAGAATGAAGGTATGGAATCCTAAAAAACATAATGCAAAAGCTATCTGGGACACTTGTGTCAATCTGGGTGACTGAGTCCCAGATCAAGAAAAACTGCTTCGGAGCCCAGTTTAGCCAAATGGGTGTCTAAATCTACCAAAATCACTAAAAGGAATATACAACAGGACTAATTCACCATTTTTGGTGACTTAGTACACTTTTGTATTTCTAAAAAATTGAAAGGGGAAATGGAAGTCCTTGGTCTACACTTTGGTTCTTGACAGGTGTTTGCTTCTAAAACTCTAATTTTTGGCCCTGAAAGTGACTTTTTGTTCATATTTTTACCTTGAAAAGAAGAAGATGACTCTAATAAGTCATTAACCTATTCTTCAATGATTTCTAATTCTTCAAGAAACCTAAATCTACAAACACACAAGGAAAAAGAAAGAAATGTTGGATGTTAGGGCATGGGGGTTTGCCTTGGTGAAACCTCGTTTAGGTAATTAAACCAAAATGAAGAAATAATTTAATGAAGCATGAAATAATGGAGTTAGAGACTTTCCATGAAGATTGATCTTGAATTTTTGTAGGAAAAGATGAAGTATCTACCCTTGCATGTCCTTGAAAGCTATCTTGATGACTTAGAATGTAAAAACCCTAGGTTGCCTGACTTGATGTGGAAGATAAATGATGAATAGGATGAATGAATGATGATGAGTTATGAATTAGGGTTTAGAGACTTATATTTATAGTCAATCCACTTAATTTTCTCATTAATTAGATCCCTAAGGCTGACATGAAAGAAAAATAAACTTAAAATGCAACTTTTCCTGCTCAAAACTGAAAAATAACCCAAATGGGACTAATTCACCACTCTAGGAAACTTAGTCCCACCTGGAAGGGACTCATTTTCCCAAATGGGTGACTTAGTCCCAGAGGGGCCCTTTTTCTAATTGGATTGTTTGGGAATGAAGATTTTAAGTTCTTATATTGATTTCATCAGGTATTTGACCAAATTATGCCTTGGGATACATAATATGTAGCCCTAGGGGCATATTAATGATGATGAAATGGGAAATTCGGGCCAAGGACACAAATTTCAATGTGAAAGTGTGATTAAATACACTTTACATCATTAAAATGAGGTTGGCATAGCCTAGAAAGGCACAACATCCAATGTCAATGTGTAAGACACATTACGACACTAGATTAGAGTTAAGTTTAATTCACAAGCCTTCTGGATTAATATCAAAATTCCATTAAATAAATTTTACCACATTGAATTAGGGGAAAGATATGTCTATTAGTTTAGAAAGGTGTGAAATTATTTTACAGTACTTTACAAGACATTGTTAAATACATTTTATTTAGTTTGCAAGGGTCCAAGACCTAGTGTGGATGTGTAAAACACCTCACAAAACTAAATCAAGGCATCATTTATCATCAATTATTCTTGTATCAAGCAAGGTATGCATTTTTTGGTGACACAATCTCAAGTTAACCCTTTTAATCCTCTTTGAAAAAATTCATGCTTTAAGGATTGTTTATGTTTTACTTTAGAGTGGTCCTTTGAAAAAGATCCAAAATACAGGTTTATAGTATCTATAGCAGAGTGTTCATGAGGATCACTAAATGGTATCTTTGTAAAAGATTTAGAAAATTAAATGAAATGAGGAGCTTTAGAAGGTAGCTTTGAAGTTTTTTCCAAAATTCTAGCTTTCAAACTAATAATACAAGACAATTCTAGAGTTGTTCAAAGTTATCCTCATCAATGGGTTTTTTATGTGGCTTTGTATTCATTTTCTCATTAATCCATTACTGATTGTTTTTATAATCTAAGAGTATTTATTCTTCTTCACTTTCTATTTCCACTATGAATTCGTCATGTGCGATTTTTTCTAACCTAAGTTGCACAACTGTACAATGTATTGTTTTAATTCCAGCCATATTATCTAGTTTAGTTGGATAGATAGCCATGTTTTTTTTTCTTCTTGGGGTTAACAATCAGTTGGATTGGTAGCTGAGGTTGAGTAATTTGGTAGGATCATTGTTGACTCCACAAGGATGAAAGAAGGGGATTTTATTAATTCAACATGTAGTGAGGAATTTTGAAATGTGGGAACTAAAGATGGAGGATCTATTGATAGAACAAGATTTGTGGGATGTTCTTGATGAGAATGTTTTAAGGCCTATAGATCCTACTGATGTTGCTTAGTATGATGTTATGGACTGTAAAGCCAAGGGTTTAATCAAATTATGCTTGGCATACTCTTTTTTAATTATTTTCCATGAAGAGACCTCTGCACAAAAGCTATGGAAGAATCTTGGTGAGATGTATCAAGCCAAATCTTTGGAGAACAATATTTTATTAGGGAAGAAATTATGCTCCTTGAGAATGGAAGAGGGTGGATGAATTATATAGATAACTTGGAAGCATTAAATATGTTGGTGGCTCAATTGGAATCAGTTGGTGTCAAAATGGATGAGGAAGAGAAATGTCAGATCCTACTTTTTTCTTTGCCTGATTCATGGTATTCTCTTTTTATGGCTATTGGGGGTAATTTTGTTATATTGAAGACTATAGATGTAGTAGTTTCTTTTCTTTCTAAATAGATGAGGAGGAAGGTATCCATCAGTTCCAAGGAGGCACTCAATGTTCATGGAAGACCTAAGGAAAAAGGAAAGAAGAATGAGAAGTGTGACAAATCAAATTCCAAGGGGAGATATAAGTCTCCTAGAAAGTCCAAAATTATTTGTTGGAACTATGGTAAGCCTAGACATGTTCATAAGGATTGCAAAGAAGAAAAGAAGAAAAATAAAAAATTCAATACTGAGTCAAATTTCAAGAAATAAGATGGTCATGCATTCATTGCAGCTTTGGAAACTTGTGGAGGTAATGGTACATGGTTAATTAACTTTGGTGATTCTTTCCATATGACCTTTAATAAAGATAAGTTTTCTAAATATGAAGAATTTGAGGGAGGTAAGGTGCACTTGGGTGATGATTCTCATGTATACATTGTTGGTCGAGGTAAAGTTAAAATTAGATTTCCTGATGGTAAAATAAGAAGGATTAATGGTGTGGTATATATCCCTAATTTAGCAAGAAATTTTTTATCTGTGAGAAAACTAATAGATGTTGGAAATATGTGCCTCAATCCCACAGGATGAAACCTGTGAAAGGGCCAAGTCGGTGTGACATCTTTTGTGTCTGGCCGACTAGCAGCTTGAATCTTGTTGAATAGTTTAGGTTGTTGTGACCTTGCTTCAGTCTCACCGAATGATCCTATCGCTATGACATGTTGTGTTTGGTATGACCTCCTACTGAGTGGAGATCTTTGGATGATAGGCCATTCATATCGTATATTGGGGAGACCCTTGGCCGAAAGGATTACTTTGGTGTGAAGTCCTAGCAATAGCTAAAGTCTCACTGATAGCATTTTCTGTTAAAGCCTTCGGGGAGAGTCTTGGGTGTTCGGTAAGAAGTCTTACTGATAGGAATTTCTCACCAACATTATTCACTTGGGGTAATCCAAAGGTCTCGGGATGAAGTCTCAGTGACTGATGAAGGTCTCACCGACGGGATACACTTGGAGTCATCACTGTGACACAAAGACTTCGGTATGAAGTCTTAGTGATGGACATAAGTCTTGCCGACTGTTGCTTGGTGCTCGGTATGAATTAAGACCTCAGAGTAACATCTCAGCAATAGCGGTATGTCTTGCCAAATGTTGAACATTTTAGTATAACCCTTAATGACTCAGTATGATCTCTCAGCAAAAGACAATTGTCTCACCGAATGGAAAACTCACATCTGTGTGACTTGATGCTTTGATATGATGTTTCACCAATAGCAGTAAGTCTTGGTGATAGTGATACATGTGATGATCATTGGTATGAGGTCTTGGCGACATGGTGAAGTCTAAGCAATAGCTCTCTAGACTTGATGTAACATCTTGGAAATAAGGATGACTCTTGGTGACATCGATAGTTAAGTCTTGTGGCATCAGGAAGACACGGTTAGTGTCTCACTGACATGCCAACACAGGTTGATTGCTTTGACTGAGAGAAGACCATCCTATGTGGTGAGTCATTGGCCAATCAGAGAATCCGAATGGGAACTGCTAGTAGTTGGACTGTTGTGGCCATTACTGAGAGGAAGCTCTACAGACAAGGGTGACATGGTTATAGTCTGGAATAGTAGATGATGTCTGGTTCGATGGATTGATGAATTGCTGTGATTGTATGATTAGTGGATGAATTCTATTCTGTGAAGACTATAACGTGAATGTTCTATAACAAGGTTGTTCATGGTGAATGTTGTTGTAAACTGACATCATAAAGATAAGTCAGATATTAGTATGTAATCTTTATTACTGTAATACAAAATGACTTCTCTTGGTGTGGTGGGTTTTTCTCCCGTAAGGTTTTTCCCATGTATATCTGGTGTTCATATGTGTTTTTCAAATACTCTATTTTTGTTCTCTTTCATGTGCATCTCAATTGGACTATAATTTTAAAATTTAAAAGGTATCTATGCATTCTTCCTTGTGTTTTTTGACGTTAGGAGATTTGCTTCCACATCTAGCTTTCCTTACAAGTGGTAGCAGAGCCTGGCCAGTTGTGTTATCCTTGTGGGTATGTTGGGTTTTTTGTGTTAATTTCTATTGAGTGGGAGTCTTGTAGAAAATTTTCAAGTTCTAATTACAGATTGAGATGGCAAGCACATCAGGAAAGATTGAAATAGAGAAGTTCAATGGAAGCAATTTGAGTTGTGGAAACTTAAGATGGAAGATCTATGGGTTGATCGTGATCGTTGGATTGTTGTGTCTAGAGTGAAGCCTACAGGCATGAAGCAAGAAGATTGGGACATTGTAGATAGAAATTTTGAGGGGATGATAAGGCTCTGTTTGGTAGACTCCATTCTTCTTAATGTACATGAAGAGAAGACTGCATCTTCCTTGTGGAAGAGATTGACATCTATTTATCAGGGGAATTCTTTGGTGAATAAACTATTCCTAAGGAAAAAGTTGTACACTTTGACAATGCAGGAAGGAGGTTCTGTAGTTGATCACTTGAACACATTCAACATGTTGATTGCATAGTTAACATTTGTTGGTGTGAATATTGATGAAGAGGATCGCTATATGATGATATTGTGTTCTTTGCTAGATTCATGGGATCACCTTGTGATGGCTATTGGGAGTACAACATCTAGTTTCAAGATGGAAGATGTTGTTGCTTCTTTGTTATCATAAGAAATGAGAAGGAAAATTTTTGAGATGGTGAAGGAGGCCCTTGTTGTTAGAGGAAGGTCAAAACAGAAAGGCAAGAAGAAGGACAAGAAATCTAAATCAAAATTAGATGGGAGATCAAAATATCTTGGCAAGAAGTCCAAGGTAAAGTGCTGGAATTGTGGGCAACCTGGTCATGTCTGAAAGGATTGTAAAGAGGAGAAGAAGAAGAAGAAGAAGAAGAAGTATTCTTCCGACAATGATTCTTCTCATAATGATGCAGATGCCTTCATTGCAGCCTTGGCTATGTAGGCATCAGATGATGTCTGTCTGATTGATTCTAGAACATCTTTCCACATGACATCTCATAGAGGCTGGTTTACGAAGTATGAAGAATATGATGGTGGAAAGGTGTACTTTTCAAGTGATTCAACTTTGGAAATTGTTGGCCACGGAAGAGTCAGAATCCAATTCTTTGATGGTAGAGTGAAGGGAATCAATAATGTAATGCATATACCAGGTTTGGCTTGAAACTTACTTTCTATTAGTATGCTAAATGATATTGGAGTGCAAGTCACATTTTCTAGAAATGGCTGCAAGATGACTAGAGGCTCAATGGTGCTAGCAAGGGGTGCTCGTATTGGTACCTTCTACAAGCCGGATGCACATGTTGTTCAATGTAACAATGTCTCTGTAAAGTGACAAAAAGCTACTCATGGAGGAAAAGAGGGAAATTTTCCTAATTGTGTAAACTCTATGGAAGTTAAACTTCTAGCAGAAAAGACTATGCTCTATCATCATAGGCTAGGCCACATTGGAGAGAAAGGTTTAAAAACATTGAAGAACAAAAACCTAGTTGAGGGGCTTGAATATTGTAACCTTGAATTTGAATTATGTGAACATTGTATATATGGAAAACAACATCGTGTTTCATTTTATTCAAGTCCTCATAAATATTTTGGTTTGCTAGATTATATTCATTCTAATGTATTTGGTCTAGTGACTGTTCCTTCTTTGTCTAAGTCAAGGTACTATGTATCATTCATTGATGATTATTCGAGAAGAACATTTATTTATTTTTTGAAAAGTAAATCAGAAGTGTTTAGTCAGTTCAAGGAATTTAAGAACCTTGTAGAAAATTAGACTGGAAGAAAAATTAAATGCTTAAGGATTGATAATGGCGGTGAATTTTGTTATGATGATTTTGAGAGGTATTGTAAAGACCATGGGATTAAAAGACATAAGACTACACCTTATCATACATAGAAAAATGGAGTTGGAGAAAGGTTCAATAGGACAGTGATGGAGAGAGAATGAAGTATGCTGAGTAGTTCTAGCTTGGAGGAGAAGTTTTGGGCTGAGGCTGTTGCTATTGCATGTTACTTGATTAATCATTCTCCAAATTCTGCTCTTGTTGAGAAAACACCTTTGGAAGATTGGTCTAGTAAGAAGCCCTCTTTAAGACATATTCATGTTTTTGGCTGTGAGGCATATGCTCATGTGTTGTATGAGAAAAGATCTAAGTTGGAGAACAAGGCTATCAAATGTATCTTTATTAGCTATAGTGCTGGCATAAAAGGATACAAGCTTTGGAATCCTGATATGGTGAAGGTTGTATACAGTAGAAGTGTAATCTTTCATGAGCTGAAGCCTTCTACCTTGGATCTATAGTCAGAGAAAAAGTTAGAAAACAATAAGGATATAGTTGGAATTCCTCCTACACTAGATAAATAGGAATTGAAAATTCAAAATGTACCTAAAATTGAGAGCTCAAGTAGTTCTTAAAGTTCTAAAGAAGAAGAAGAACCTCAGCCTTAGCAAGTGAGTAGGTCAACCCATGAAAGAAAACAACCTGATAGGTATGGGTTCTCTTTGATAGATTCTACTTGTGCCTATGCTTTAATTTATAGCACTGATGATCCTAAGACTGTAAAGGAGGCATTTAAAATGTCTGATTTAGACTCTTGGTTGGAAGCCATGAACGAAGAAATCGCATCATTAGAAAAGAATGACACTTGGAGTTTGGTGCCCTTGCCTAGAGGTAGAAAAGTTGTTGGCTGAAAATGGGTATTTAAAAAGAAGATTGGTCTAGATGGTAGTGTGGAAAAGTACGAGGCAAGATTGGTTGCGAAGGGTTATTCCTAGGTAGAGGGAATTGATTATGGAGAGATTTTTTCTCCTATAGCTAAGCTGACATCTATGAGATTTCTTTTGTCACTTGCAGTAGCATATGACTTAGAGGTCGAACAGATGGATGTGAAGACAACATTTCTTCATGGTGATCTTGACGAAAAAATCTATATGTCCCAGCCTGAGCACTTTGTTGAAAAAGGTAAAGAGAAACTAGTTTGCAAGTTAAAAAAGTCTCTATATGGGTTAAAGTAGTCACCTAGAATGTGGTACTAGAAATTTGATACTTTTGTATTGTCTTTGGGATTTTTGAGATCAAAATATGATCATTGTGTCTATTATAAAGCTGAAAGTGATCAAGTTCTTATTATTGCTCTCTATGTTGATGATATGATGTTCATAGGCAATAGTAAGCTAATGATTTCTGATCTTAAGTCTCAGTTGTCTACTAAGTTCGAAATGAAAGATCTTGGTGCAACAAGATATATTCTGGGGATGGAGATAACTAGGGATAGGAATAGTAGAAAACTTTGGCTCAGTCAGAGTAAGTATATCAAGACTGTTCTAGAGAGATTTTTCATGAATGATTGCAAGTAGTTAGTTGTTCCAGTCTTGCAGGGAACGAAGCTATCTATTGAAGACTATCCAAAATCTCCTATTGGGATGGAGGACATGACTAGTGTACCCTATGCTAGTGTGGTTGGTAGTCTTATGTATGCAATGGTCTGTACAAGGCTAGACATTGCCCAAGTAGTGGGCATTCTTAGTTGGTTTATGGCTAATCCTGGAAGGACACATTGGGATGTTGTAAAGAGAGTTTTTAGATATTTGAAGGGCACTTCAGATTTTTCTTTGTGTTACCATGGAAACTAGTTGAATCACATAGGACTCTTAGTATTTGAGGCTATGTGGATTTTGATTGGGTAGGGGAAATTGACAGTAGGAGGTCCACCAATGGATATACTTTCATGTTGAATGGTGGTGCAATGAGTTGGATGAGTAAGTGGAAAGTTGTAGTCGCTTTGTCCACTATAGAGGCTAAATACATGGTAGCTACACATGCTTGTAAAGAAGCAGTTTGGTTAAAACATTTGTGTTCTAACATTGGTTTTGATGTAGGACAAATAACTATTTTTTGTGATAGTCAGAGTGTAATTTGTCTGGCAAAGAATCCTACTTTCCATGCCAGGATGAAGCATATAGATGTACAGTACCACTTTGTAAAAGATATGGTGGAGGATGGAAAGGTCAGTTTGGAAAAGGTTGATACTCTGGAGAATGTTGTAGATGCATTGATGAAGCTAGTGAGCACAGACAAGTTTAGGTGGTGTGCTAGTTCGATGGGCCTTAGTGCCCATGATTTTCAGTAGGTTCGTTGTGCCCTGGAGGTGCCTGTGTGATCTTCGTCAAGTGGGAGATTGTTGGAAATATGTGCCTCAATCCCATAGGCTGAAATCTCTGAAAGGGCCAAGTCAGTGTGACATCTTTTGTGTCTGGCCGACTAGTAGCTTGAATCTTGTTGAACAGTTTAGGTCGCTGTGACCCTGCTTCAGTCTCACTGAATGATCCTATCGCTATGACATGTTGTGTTCGGTATGACCTCCTACCGAGTGGAGATCTTTGGCCGATAGGCCATTCATATCATATATTAGGGAGACCCTAGGCCGAAAGGCTTACTTTGGTGTGAAGTCCTAGCGATAACTAAAGTCTCACCGATAGCGTTTTTTGCTGAAGCCTTCGCATAGAGTCTTGGGTGTTCGGTAAGAAGTCTTACCGATCGGAATGTCTCACCGACAGTATTCACTCAGGGTAATCCAAAATTCTTGGGATGAAGTCTTAGCAACTGATGAAGGTCTCACCGACGGGGATACACTTGGAGTCATCGCGGTGACATAAAGACTTTAGTATGAAGTCTTAGCGATGGACAAAAGTCTATCTGACTATTTCTTGGTGCTTAGTATGAATTAAGACCTCAGAGTAATGTCTCAGTGATAGCGGTATGTCTTGCCAAATTTTGAACATTTTGGTATAACCCTTAATGTCTCGATATGATCTCTCAGCGAAAGACGATTGTCTCACCAAATGGAAAAATCACATCTAGGTGACTTTGAAGCTTCGGTATGATGTTTCACCGATAGTGGTAAGTCTTGGAGATAGTGATACATGTGATGATCATTGATATGAGGTCTTGGTAACATGGCAAAGTCTGAGCAATAGCTCTTTGGACGTGATGTAACATCTTGGTGATAAGGATGACTCTTGGCGACATCGATAGTTAAGTCTTGTGGCATCGGGGAGACACGGTTAGTGTTTCACCAACATGCCAACATAGGTTGATCTCTTTGACCAAGAGAAGACCATCCTACATGGTGAGTCATTGGCCAATTAGAGAAGCCGAATGGGAACCGCTAGCAGTTGGACTATTGTAGTCATTACTGAGAGGAAGCTCAACAAATAGGGGCGACATGGTTATAGTCTAGAATAGCAAATGATGTCTGGTTCAATGGATCTGTTGGACCTATAAAAATATGATGATTTTACATTTTTTTCACATTCATATTTTTCCAAATAAGTCCCACCATGATTACATTTTTCTTGCATTTTTCCCATGTAGCCCCACAAAATCCATCAGGTTATGCATTTTCCATATTGCAGTTCCTATCAGCATAGGTTCATGGCTGTCTTTCTGACCCATGTTGTTTTTGTGCTAACATTTGTATGCTTCAGGTCTATTAGTGAGACTTCTTTGTTGTCTTAGTGATCACAAGTCATGTGCATTCACCTTTCGGTGGGACTCTTTCATTGTTTCGGCGATTGAGGACGATTCATATTAGTAGGAGTTTTACCGTCAGAATGAGGTCCTACCAATTTCATTTTGTCTCATCGACTTACACTTTGAATGTTCATTTTGGCCAAACTTGTTGGTATTAGCATAATTTTACAACAAACCTGATGTGTCTCACCGATTAGCTTGCGTGGATTTAGTTCGACCAAATAGGTTACTTTCAGGATAGGGTCTTGGTGAGACCTTATTGTCTCACTGACTGGCAGTGGGGGATGCTCATCGGTGAGAGATCTTCTTTGATATATTTTCTTGGCTAACTCACCTTGTCTTGCCGACCACCGATAAAGGAATACATATCGGGTGGAGTTTCACCAAACAATACAAGTGGTTTCATTTCAGCTGAACCAAAGGATGTCTGGGTGAGGTCTTACCAAAATTTATATGTCTCACTGACTTATTTCAAAGGGTTTCTATCAAAATACTCATTGATGAGAGATGTTTTCTTCGGTGTGAAGTCATAGTGAATTTAAAGAGTCTCATCGACCAACACAAAAGGAGATCTTGGTAAGACTAATGGGCATTGATATAATATCTTAGCGAGTGGCCTCTAGTCTCGCTAATAGTATGCATGAGGATTATGTCGATGTGAGAATTGCTTTCTCTTGGCGATCTAAAATGAGTTTGGGATGCTTCAGTATGACATAATGTAATCTCCAAGAGGTATCCCCGACATTGATGTGTCTCGCCGATACACAGGATGAAAAGGTTACATTTGTAAGAGTTGAAGTTTGTGGCATATAGTCTTGGCAAGTGTGAATTTTCTTGCCGACTGGCGATGGAGGTGGCTTATCAGTGAGAGGTATTATATCAGTATTGAGGTCTTGGCGAGTGACCTCGGGTATTGCCGATGGAACACAAAAGGATTATGTCAGTGTGAGAATTGCTTTCTCTTGGTGATCTAAAGTGAGTTTGGGGCTTTTGGTAAAACAAAGGGAATTCTATATAATGTCTCCCCGATGGTGAAAGGTCATAGTGACAAACAAGAAAAGTATGTCTCAGTGAGACATAGGGTGATCTGTGGGATATCTCCCCGATTTTGAAATGTCTTGGCAAAAGTGAATGGGAGATTCTTCTCAGCAAGAGTTTTCTCTTATCTCAACGACTCAGGAAGGATGAAGGAACTTTCAGTGAGACATGATATGCACTATGTAAGGTCTCTCCGATATCAAAATGTTACGACGACTGTGAATGAAACAAAAGGAACACATCGGTGAAAGATTCTTGTGTCTCAGCAATTGGAACAAATATAACAGAAAAGTGATCTCAGGGAAACATAAAGGTATTCAATATGGTTTCTCCTCAACGGCAGAAGGTCATGGCGATGCATGGGGACCAAAGGGACAATCAGCATTATATTTTCCTTTGACATACCTTATGTGTTGTCTTGGCGACTGTTCAGTGATGATTAACAAAGACTCTAATGTTGTGGGCTGACATATGAGAATTTCTAAATGCTGTTGAAGGCTGACATGTGAAATTTGCTTGATTGCAATTGTTCACCTACATTGGAATATGAAATGATGTGCCTGTTCAGATGCTAGTGTATAAAAGTTCATTCTTGATTGTGAATAAGGGATTTTTTTAGATTTTTAGAGTAGATAAGGTAGAGAATATACAATTGGATGGTTTTTTACAGAAAACAAAGACTATGATGTATGATTTCAAAATGGAGACTTTAATGAGAATCAGTTGATGTTGTAGCTCATTTTTGGTGTCAATTGTCTGTTAGATTTGTTAAAAGTATTACTAAGTTGTCTCCATGTTGATTCTTTCTAGTTGTTTAAATTGACATAACAAGATTATTTTTAGTTTATCAGTACACATTTGCTGTAGTTGTGTGATTAATTGATTGGTTCTTTCAAGGAGAGATTAAATCCTCTTAGTTGATCATAGTAATCAGGGAGATTCATCTAGATTATTAAAGTAGAGCTCAGTGGTCATAATCCTGCATGTTTATACATGTTATAAATAGAACATATGCCGACAATTTGAGTTTCTACCAAAATAAGTTGTTCATTTCTTTTTTCATTTGACTCTACATACCCAATAAAGCACTGATCTTTGTAGTTTCATCATTTAGATTCAATCATTTCTTTTACATCTATTAATTGAGTATTTTGGGTTTTATATTTAGAATATTGCTATTGCTATTTGTATCAAGTTTGAATTCATTTGTCCACTCCTATCTGCCATTGTGGGTAAAAAAATTCAAGAAAGATAAGCACATCAAGCTTGCACAATTCATATAGGTACACCCGCCTAGGTCTAGCAACACCTGAAGAGTAGAAGGTCTAAATCTTTTGACCTTGTCTGTTACCCTTAAACATTGTGAAAGCTTGGCAACCTTTCATGGTTTAAACCTGCATTTTTGAGAGCTAACAAATTGGTGACTCTACTGGGGAATTATCTTTAGAATCTGCGCCTTAATCATAGAGTCAGAAACAAAATACAGATTCCACTGGGAATAGTAAAAAACAAACATTTTATCACTTTTAGGAAAGTGAGTGGCGACTCTGATAAAACATTACAATATGAATAGAAGAAGATCTCAATACAGGGGAGGTCATTCTGGAGCTCCTACTGGTAGTAGTAAGTGGAAACACAAAAATGACAAGACTAACAAGGGTAAAGGGGTAAGTGAGGACATGTGCATGACGAACAAAGACAAATCATCAATACCTCATGGTGAAACATATAATTTTTTTGATACATGGATAGATAATTCAAATGCAGAACCTTGTACCCCAGAAGATCAAAGAAATCCTTTTCACGATTTTTAGAAACAGGCAAAGTGGCATTCTAAATTTGAAGCTGAACGACTCATAATTTAGCATGAATATGACCAAAAAATGGAAGGTAATTAGAATGGACCCACTAATCATGAAACTCCTCAAGAAGATTATGAATCTTTAGCTTATGAAGAAGTTAACGCATAGTTTGAATCTTAGAAAAAGGAGAGGGAAGAGCAAGAGAAAGCCCAAATGATACAAGCAATGAAAGAATTCAAATTGCATAAGGTTCAAAACATTACTCACATAGCTAGTTGCCCCTCAAAATATGTACCACCTCATAAATAGGGTAATTATGGTGTAAGGCCTTCTGAGCCTCCAAGGGTCCCTCATCATCAAGTTGGGAATCAATACAGACAGCCAAATAACCTACCTCATATTCCCACACAATATACAAATATACATCCACCTCTTGGTCAACATTATGTGCCACATCACAACACAAAATATAATAACCAAATGTACCAGTACCCACCTAACCCTCCTCCTCATAAGTATACCACCATGATCAGACAATTTGATTTGGTAGGGTTCCAATTATACCCTTATCCTATGGATGGCAATTGGAGAAATTTGGTGCCTAAGTTCACAGGGAGTAATGCAATCACTGTCGAGGATCATTTAAGGAGTTTCAATGCCTTCATTCAAGATTTGGATGTACCTTATGAAGATCTACATATGAGGTTGTTCATGATGTCTCTTATTGAAGAAGCTAGGGATTGGTTCAATAGCCTAACAACAGCCTCTATTTATTCTCTCCAAATATTTCAGGACTGATTCCTTGAGCAATATGGGAATCAAAGTGCACCTGATGTTGCTCTTCATGAATTGATGTGAATTCAGAAAAATCAAAATGACTCAATTTATGATTTCAACCAAAAATTCAATAAATTGTAGAATAGAATACCTCCTGGATCAAAATTGCTAGACTATGTAGCATTGAGTGTTTACCTGAATGCGTTTGATCCTAAAATAGAGTATGAACTGAGAAATAGGTTCCTAAGAGACTTAGTTGTAGCTTAGAAGACAACATTAACAATTGAAAACAATAGGAGGTCTGTTGGGATAATTGATAAAAGAGAAAATCATAGGGCTTCCCAACAAACTAATAATCATCAATAAAAATAGGAAAACAAATACAGGAATGAAAGGCCTAGGCTACATGACATGCCTTATAATACAAATTGGAAGGATGAAAAACCTATAATAGATAGGCCTATAAACAAAGAAACTCCTGATCCATTGAGAAAGAAGGGAGCCTATATGGTAAATAACAATTATTTCTATGAAGTCTGTGATAAGCCACATTCCCCAGATTATTGTATTGTAGCCCAAAGAATGCAAGAGGAAGGAATGTTGATGGGATATAGTTGAGAAGATCATAAGTTGTACTTCACTTCAAACACTTTTCACCATGTGGAGGAAGGGTACTCATCTTCAGAGGATGAAGGTTATGAGTATGATGTTTCAAATTAGAAATATGTACAATGTCCACATGGCTAAGCAACATATCCTTTTTGACTTTGAGGAAGATTATACAGAGCAATATTCTGATGAGATGCCTACTTAGGGTAGCATAAGGAAACTCACTGAAGAGGAGATAAAGAGATTAACTGTTGCTATAGTTGAAGAAGCAAGGAGTAAGTATTGTTTGAGAAACAGGATAGTAAATGAGAAGGAAGGTGTCCCTAGGGGAATCTTTACGAAGGTTGAAAAAATTACACAAGGAGCTTCGAAGAAAACTGAAAATAAACTATATGATGAAAGTAGGCAGAAGCCTGCCCACAAGGAGGAAGTGAAGGAATTACACAAAAAAATGCAAAAGCCTAATCAATCAGGAAAAAGAGAAAAGGAAGAAAACAGAGGAGAAGCGCCAGAGAAAAAGAAAATGGTTAAAATGGAGAGTTCTTCTTTTGACTTCACTCAGGCTTTATCTCAGGTAAAGATGTCTATTCCACTACTTGAGATGATGAAGATTAAGGAATACAGAGGCATTGTTGTCCAATTGATAAAAAATGAAAAGCATGTGAATTCTGAAAACAAGGTGGCTACTAAAGCAAGTAGTAAGCAAGAGGAAGTAAATATCTCAGAAATCTATTTGAGTAATGTATTGACATGTTCCCTACATGTCGATCCTTTTTTCACTACATTACTTATAAATAACAAATTGTTAAGGAATTGCATGATAGATTTTGGTGCTGCTATGAATATTATGCCAGTAGGAGTGATTAAACAACTAGGCATGAGAGTGGATACATATGAAGGTAAGTGCTATGTGATGGATAACTGACCTATTCCTATGGTGGGTATAATGAAAGATGTTGAAGTCAAGCTATTTGCTTATCCTCAAGTGGCTTATAATATTGATATAACAGTAATAGACACCCCTCCTTAGTTTGGTATGCTTTTATCAAGATAGTGGACGATAGCTATTGGTGGGAATGTTCAATTTGATCTATCTTATGCAACAATTCTGGTAAATGGCCAAGAGGTGAAGTTGTACATGGAGCCAAGGATGAATCAACTTGTTGATTATGTACCACAAAATCAGATCAATTATTTTTGTGATGTTGATCTTGGGAGTTTTAAGATAGAACCAACCTAGCCAGAGTTGATCAATAGTGATCCAATTGAGAAGCATGCTGCACAAAACTGCAATGGTGTGTGGAAGATGTACTTTGATGAAGCTTTCAAGCCATATCTGGTTGGAGCAAGGGTGGTTGCTTACATCCCTCATGCAGCTATCAAAGATATTTTGACACAATCTGAAGTAATAGGAAAAAGATGCGAATGGATTAACAAAATTCAAGAGTTTGACATGGAGATATAGATTACCAAACTTGTAAGAGGTCAAGGCTTGGCTAAATTAATGACATAAGCGAATATTGAAGCAAACCAAATTTTCAATATAGAGGGAGAGAATGCAATTGCAAGCATTGAGCATACTCAATGGTATACAGATGTTATGCGTTATCTTAAATACATGAAGTGTCCAGAGGGATTGAATGACAACCAGAAAAGAATGCTGAAGTTGTAGGCATCTAAGTATGTTTTTATGGATGGAGATCTATTTTGGAAGAACAAGGATGGTATATTATTGTTATGTCTAGATGAATCACAAGCTAGGCATGTCTTAAGTGAAATGCATGAAGGGTTTTGTGGAGGACTTTACTTAGCCAAGATAACTGCGCATAAAATTCTTAGGGTAGGTTACTACTGGCTGAAGGTTTTTAATGATTCTTTTACATATGTAAGAAAGTGTGAAGCCTACTAGAAATTTTCTGGAAAACTGAAATATCAGCGAGCTTTGCCACTTCAACCCTTGCAGGATGATGCCCCTTTTCATCAATGGGGGATTGATTTCAATTGAGAGATACAAGAAAAATCAAGTGGTGGACATAGGTGGATACTGGTGGCCACTAATTATTTTACCAAATGGGTAGAGGCAATCCCAACTAAACAAGCTACAAGGTGGTGACAGTTCCTAATGGATAATATCATTACCAGATTTGGTATGCCACTGAGGTTGATTACTGACAATGGGATGTGTTTCAAATCAGATGAATTCAAAAATTTATGTAGTACATATGTTATTACTATTTCTTAAGCAGCTCCTTATCATCCACAGGCTAATGGTCAAGTTGAGTCTAGCAATAAAAGTCTTCTGAAGATTATAAGAAGAATGTTAGGTCAGAACAAGAAGGCTTGGGATTAAAAATTAAGACTGGTTGTGTGGGCTGATAGAATCACTGTGAAGAAGGCAATTGGGAAGTCCCCATTTGAATTAGTGTATGGAATACATGCCAGGATGCCTTTGCAAAATTTTTTACTAGTCTACAAGTTTGTCCTTCAAGAATATTTTGATGTTCCTGAACCTATGGAGGAAAGAATGGAGCAACTAGCTGAACTTGATGAAACAAGGAGAGTTTCCCATAATCAAAACATAAAGTTACAAACACAGATGAAATGTCTATTTGAAAAAAAAGCAAAGGATAGGAAATTTGGAGAAAGTGATCTAGTACTAATGTGGAATGGAAGGTGCTAGAAGAAAGGAAAACATGGGAAATTCGAGGCTTTGTGGCTGGGACCTTTTGTTGTTGTTGGAAAGAAAGGAGAAGATTCATACTATTTACAAAATATGGCTGGTGAAGATCAGGAGTTTCTTGTACATGGGAAATTTCTGAAGCATTATTTCTCTTGAAATAATATAGAGGATTAAGGGTTGCTAGTGCATGGACAACTCTTGATGATCCTCTTTAAAATTATTTTCCATGCATAGTAGCTTAGGAAATAAAAGGAACAAGACTTGCCACTACATGGACAATCCTAATTTTCCTTCTTTCAAAATAATTTTCCATGTACAGTAGTTTAGGGTTTTCTCCATCTCCATTTTGCATTTTTTTCCATTTCCATTCTGCTCACTGCTCGTTATTTTGTGTCTGGTCTGCTCACCCAAAGATCTGGATCCTTGCAATGATCTTACTATCATTCATCCCCAGATAAAGCCACTGTTAGAACTATAAAAATCTGATGATTTTACATATTGTTCACATTCATATTTTTCCAAATAAGTGCCACCACAAGTACATTTTTCTTGCATTTTTATCATGTATCCCCACAAAATCCATCGGGTCATGCATTTTCCATATTGCAGTTCCTATCGACATAGGTTCATGGTTGTATCCTTGACCCATGTTTTTGTGCTAACATTTGTATGCTTGAGGTCTGTCGGTGAGACTTCTTTGTTGTCTCAGTGATCATAGGTCATGTGCATTCACCTTTCGGCGGAACTCTTTCATTTTTTCGATGACTAAGGAGGATTCATATCGGCAAGAGTTGCACCATCGGAATGAGGTCCTACTGATTTCATTTTGTCTCATCGACTTGCACTTCAAATGTTCATTTTGGCCAAACTTGTTGGTATCAGTGTAATGTTACAATGAACCTGATGTGTCTCACCGATTAGCTCATGCGGATTTACTTCGGCCAAACAGGTTGCTTTTGGGATAGGGTCTTGGTGAGACCTTATCGTCTCCCTGACTAGCGGTGGGGGATGCTCATCGGTGAGAGATCTTCTTCAAGATACTGTCTTGGTGAACTCACCTTGTCTTGCCAACCGCTGATAAAGGAATACATATCGGGTGGAGTTTCACCGAACAATACAAGTGGTTTCATTTTGGCTGAACCAAAGGATGTTGGGGTGAGGTCTTACCGAAATGTATGTCTCACAGACTTATTTCAAAGGGTTTCTATCAAAATACTCATCGATGAGAGATGTTTTCTTTGGTGTGAAGTCATAGTGAATTCACAGAGTCTCACCGACCAACACAAAAGGAGATCTCGGTAAGACTAATGGGCATCAATATAATATCTTTCCAGAATAAGTTGTTCATTTCTTTTTTCATTTGACTCTACATACCCAATAAAGCACTGGTCTCTACAATTTCATCATTTAGATTCACTCATTTCTTTTACATCTGTTAATTGAGCATTTTAGGTTTTAGATTTAGAAGATTGCTATTGCTATTTGTATCAAGTTTGAATTCATTTGTCCACTCCTATCTGCCATTGTGGGAAAAAAAATTCAAGAAAGACAAGCACATCAAGCCTGCACAATTCATATAGGTACACCCGCCCAGGTCTAGTAGCACCTGAAGAGTAGAAGATCTAAATCTTTTGACCTTGTCTATTACCCTAAAACATTGTGAAAGCTTGGCAACCTTTCGTGGTTCAAACCTGCATTTTTGAGAGCTAACAGGATCGACAAATTATTGTGTGATTGTATGATCAGTGGATGAATTCTATTCTATGAAGACTATAATGTGAATGTTCTATAACAAGGTTGTTCATGGTGAATGCTGCTATAAATTGACATCAGAAAGATAAGTCAGATCTTTGTATGTAATCTTTATTATTGTAATACAAAGTGACTTCTCTTTGTGTGGTGGGTTTTTGTCCCGTAAGGGTTTTCCCATGTATATCTGGTGTTCATATGTGTTTGTCAAATACTTTGTTTCTGTTATCTCTTTCATGTGCATCTTAATTGGACTGTAATTGTAAAATTTAAAAGGTATCTCTGCATTCTTCCCTGTGTTTTTTGACGTTAGGAGAGTTGCTTCTGCATCTAGCTTTCCTTACAATAGATACAACTTTGCATGTAGTATTTTTTGATGTAGGATGCAAGATGGTCAGAGGTGCTATGGTGATTGCTAGAGGTGTCAAATATAGCACATTGTATAAGCTTGATGCATGTACTATTGAGTGAAATAGTACTTCTATGAAAATACATTCTATGGAGAAGTGAGGGTTTCACCTTCAATAGATGTTTATGGCTTTTGAGTACCCAAGGGTGATCTTTCTTCTAAAAAAAATTACCTATAGAGAAAAGTATGTTATGGCAGCAAATACTTGGCCAAATTGGAGAAAAGTGTCTAAGGACCTTGAAAAATAAAAACCTCATTGAAGGTTTGTATAATTGTAATCTTGAATTTGATTTCGATGAGTGTTACATTTATGGAAAAGAAAACCACGTTCAATTTTACTTGAGTTCTCATAAGTCTTGTGGTATATTGGATCTCATTCATTTTTATGTGTTTGGTCTTGTAGATGTTCCTTAAATTGGTAAATCCACATATTACATTTCATTTATTGATGACCATAGTAGGACATGAGTATACTTTCTAAACAGTAAATATAAAGTTTTCAGCCGATTTAAAGAATTTAAAGAAATGGTTGAGTTGAAGACTAGAATGAAAATTAAATATTTTAGGACTAATAATGGTGGTGAATTTTTCTCTAATGAGATTGAAAAATTCTCTAAAGATTGTGGTATTCATAGATAGAAGACAACTCTATATTCTACACAACAAAATGGAGTTGTAGAAAGAATGAACAAGACACTGATGGACCATGCACATCCCATAGAAATTTTGAACCACACACATCCCCTCCTACTATAGTATTTAATATAAAGGAATTGATTGAAAAAAATGTCTTATAAATTTATGATGGGTTTATGACTTATAAAAATTGTTACAACCCATAATTACTTTAATTGTTGTGTCATCATAAATATATCTATCCTATCCAAGGAATGGTATTTATCTTTTTATAATACACAAGCATTCCAATGTAGGCTTTCAAACTTAATTTTTTTTAAAAGTTAAAGATCAAATTATATGGTGCAAAATGACATTTTCTTCATAATAGGTGAGTATGGAGGAGGTGGATTTTTTTCCAACATGAAAAAGGAGAATGTTCTTACAAATATACTCACCATTTTCTTGTAAAATATGTAGATGAGCCTTATCCTCTATTGAGGAGTAAAATTATCAATAAATTCATGGAGGACCTATAGAGGATGACATTGTCGACTCATTCAATGAGTTTCTTTATTTTATTGAAGAAGATTGCCGTGACATGGATGTGGAAGCATGAGACAAAGATCTATTTTCTACTTTTCAAGGAGGCCATGTTCTATAATTTTAAGATGATGTAGTGTATGTGAATGGATTTGGTTTTATTTTGAAGCCTATTTTAATGAATTTTTAAAAGAGGTAGCTATTGATGAATTCTTGAGCCCATAGGAAATGGATTTGTTTTATATTTTGAAAATAATATATATTTTTATTTTCAAAGAGGGAAAGCAGGTGCATGAAAAATTTGGTTGTTGCAATGGTGCAATTTCTAAATATTTGGATAAATGCCACATCTATATAGGAGACCCATTTAGGTTCAAATATATTTTAGGGAGTGAAATCTACTAAAATATTAATTAAATTGAAATTTCTTAGAACAAGGAGATTTTGTAATATAATGTAGGTGATTGAAGCAGCAAAAAGTTAACAAGTATGCTTATATTTTTGTATGAATGAGAGCTTGATTTCACATCCCTTAGATGGGTTAAAAAATATAAAATTAATACAAATAGATATTTGGATGGAAATTGAGGGGGATAAAAATAATTTATGAGGCATGGGTTGTGTAGACCAAGGAAGAAGATATTGCAACTCCATTTACTATGGTAGGAGCTTGTAATCATGGGCATTATTTTTTTGGATAAGATAGATATTTTTTGGGGAGTGGTGAAGAAAGGCATGACTATCCATAAAAAAATAAATGATAGAGGAATTTTGGGAGATAAGGAGTAAGTGAGATGAAGAAAGGGGATAGGAGATGGGATATGAATAAGAATGCTTGCACTAGCATGGGCTATGGAATTTTTTTCACACAATATGAATTCACATGCTTCATTATATTTAGAAATAATAGGAAGATAGAGTAGTGGGAGGTGGGGAGATACACAATATTAATGTCCCACTCTCTCTTGGTAATATTCTTGGTAGCCTACGACATTGCGGCTTCAAGATAGAGGTTGCAAATGGAGATGAAAATGCTGATCATATATCTTATGTTGAATGGGAGGTAGTGGATGAGTGGAGTGGATTGGTGGATGAGGAAATGGGAGAAATGCTCATTTTTCACTATATGAAGGTACCCTAGAAAGCCTTTGAATCATACATGGATTAGTAGGTTTTCATAGAAAAGGGGATCCCTCAAGTCTTAGTTTGTATGGTTAATCCTATTGAGAAAGGTTCTTGTTATTTTACTTTTACATATGAAGGGTTGAGATAGTGTTTTATTATATCCTTTTGCACTTAATAATAATTTCAAATTTTAATTTCTTGGTTGTTCCTTTGTTGGTTTTGATCATGGGAACTATAAGTTATGGGGGAGGTTCAATAGTGGAGTGGGTTTATGCATTAGGTTTCATCTCCCCTTGTGTGTTGTATTTTGTAGATTTATAGCCTCCTCATCTCTTGTAAAGATAGAGACTATAACTCCAATAATTTTTTTATGAATGTAAGAAACATTTGGGAAAGATGGAATCATCGTCATGTGAAAGTTGTGATGAGGGACATTCTAGGGATAGTGTCCAAAACCCAAAGCCATAAATTTCTCCCCGTACTCACACAACTGTTCAACATAATTCTTATAGTGAAAAATAATCGTTAAATAATTATTCTCTTAAAATGGTATTAAATTCTAATTTTTTCACTCCTACATCTAAAATAATTAATCTAGTTCAATTTCTACATTTAAGCATTGTCTTGACAAGATAATTGGTTTTATGAGAAGACTTTTGGTTTTTCTTAAAAGTTTTAAAATGACTTCATAAGGAAAAATTTTAAGCATAACTCTAAAGAAATTTTCTTGAGAGAAGTTCAACTAGATATCCATCAATTTGGATGATGTTAATCTTCTTCTTCTTTCTCCCTAGCATTTTTATGAAACTGTTTAATAGTTTGGTTGAGCTCAAGTATTTCTTGAATTTCCTAAAGAAACATAATTTTAATGTTTAAACACATGATTTATTGTAGAAGGTGCGTCTTAGTCAAAGTAATTGGTTCCAAAGGACATCTCAAGTTAACCTTTTCAATCCCCTTTGAAAAACATTTATGCTTTAAGGATTGTTTATGTTTTACATTGGAGTGGTCCTTTGGGAGAGATCCAAAATATGGGTTTACAATATTTATAATGGAGTGTTCATGAGGATCACTAAATGGTATATTTGTAGAAGATTTAGAAAATATCATCAAATGAGGAGCTCTAGAAGGTAGCTTTCAATTTTTTCCAAAAGGAGCTTTCAAAGTAATAATACAAGACAATTCTAGAGTCTTTTTTGAAGTTATCCTCATTAATGGGTGTTTTATGTGGTTTTGTAGTCATTTTCTCATCATTCCATTCCTGATTATTATTTTTATACTCTAAGAGTATTTCTTCTCCTTCACTTGCTATTTCCACTATGATTTCTTGATGTACGAGATTTTCTAACCTAAGTTGCACAACTCTACAATGTATTGTGTTAGTTCCAGCTTTATTCTCCAATTTAGTTGGATAAATAGGTGTGTTTATTTATTTTTCTTGGGGTTAACAATTAGTTGGATTGGTAGTTGAGGTTGAGTAATTTGGTCAAACCATTATTTACTCCACAAAGATGAAAGTAGAGGTTTTTATTGATTCAGCATGTAGTGAGGTTCTTGATGAAATTGGTTATATGAGAGGCTCCATTGTGGCATGGTGTTTAAATGAAACCACGATTATTGTGGTGGGTTAACACATTGTGGAGTTTACCATTATTGATTCATCCCCTTAAAGGTTCCCTGAGATTATGGTCCATAGTTCTATGTGCCTCGATATTGATGCCAAGGTGTGTTCTATTTATTATTATATCAATAAAGTTGAGGATTCCAAGAGGGAATTGAAGTTTAAATAAAGGAGAAATTATTTCTAGGTCTCTATTATACATAATTAACTTTTTTCATAATTGAAGAAAACTTTTTCTTAGAATTTTTAGTTTCTTGGAGCAAGTCACACAAGTTTCTTATTTTTATCATAGAGTTGAAAAACATCTATTTTATCTAGAGGGTAAGTGCAAAAAGTTGGACCAAAAATGGGTCTTAAGTGCACTTTTTTTTAAAATTAGGAAGACTAACCTTGGTTGAGAAATCGAAGATAGTTACACTCAAAATTTTGAGAGAGCTAATCAAAATTCATTTTTTTAATATGTGTAGAATGAAGTATAGTTTCTAAAAATGTAATTTATTTTAAATTTAAATAAATTATTATTAAATAAAGTTAAAAATAAATCTTTGGTTATTCTTTTGTTCCTAGATTAATTTCATTAGTTGCTTTAGCCAATATTATAGATGTTTGTTATAATCATAGAATAAAATAAACTGCCTCATCTTCTAGCACCTTAGGGAGGTTTTCACTAGAAGATGCATCTTTTATTTCTACGTTTTCATGATCCAAAAGTGTCTCATAGAGGTTTTCACTAATGGGTCATTATTTTCTAATTCTTTTAATTTAATTTTTATAACTTAGGTAGATTATTTGTTCCCCAAAATAAGAATTGTTTTATAATTTAATTTTAAATTCTCCCTTATGATGTCCTACAAGTACGTGTTTATAGACTCTCATGAGCTCAAAAATTTTGTAGCCCACAAACCCCTCATAGGAGGTCCCCCCTGCAAACCCTATTCTTACCTATCAATAGTAAACATTATGTAATTGCAAGGTTGAGACACATCTGAAAACCTCCTTTATTTCATGGATGGTGTATGAATTTGGAAGACTTGAAGATCTTTAATTTCTAGGTTCATATTGGATAATCAAGGCATAACTTGTAGCAATATGAACTTGTTAAAGGGGTTGTGAATCTGAAATTATATATTCAAGATTACCATAGAAATTAGATTATTTGATTGACAATTCGAAAATGAAAATAAAATCAACAATACCACAAGTTGCCAAACACAAGTGACACAAGATATATATGTGGAAAAACCCTTGTGGGAAAAAACTCCATGATTAAAGAGATCCAATATTTGTATTAATCTCCAAAAGAGATACAACAATACAAAACTCCTCTTTGAATTCTAGTAGCACTTCATTGCTCTGAAAACCTATAAACAAAATCTTACAAACCACCATCTCTAGGCTCCAATATGTAGAAGTTTGTGGGAGATAATACCACAAATGGTATCCCAGAACAATAAGAAGAACAACTTGAATAAACCCATGCCCCCACCCTTAGTGGAAAACCCATAAATATAGCATAAAATATTAAATAATCACATGACCTTCACATTGACTCTTGACCCACAACCAATCAGAATTTATCAAACCTGAGTGTTCCATAACTCTCCAACGGCTCTGATGTCTTCATGCAAGAGCATTCACCAACATGAAAAATTGGGTTTCCAACGATACAAGAGCATGTAAAACATGCAAATAACATGCAAGGGAATGCACGCAAAAGTGGTCCCCACTCACAAAATTGGACACCCAAGAGGAATATTCTCTCTGGATGGTCTGTAACCATCACCGTAATGAGTCCACCTCTTTGAATGCAATTACAATTTGTCATAGGAAAATAAATAATAAATATTTTTTCCCTCATGTTCCCTTTAACCCTTACCAAAGAATATGGAGTTAAATATACTAACTTATGATAGAAATTATAATGTCACCTATCCTAACAATTCTTTAAAAATTTTGGCCTAGATATTTTCCAAAAATGTATACCATCGCCCCTTGTGAAAGTTGCGGCCAGTAGAGACCAATATCCAGTGATTCCATTTCAATTTAATCTCATATGTAGCATTGAAGATTCTAACATGTTTTTTTGCAGTAGTTTACACTTATCACAAATCAGACCAACCATTTTTGACAAGTCACTTGCTAAATTTTCTCCCTTCTAGCAAACATGACACCCTCCAATAGATAAAAGTCATGGGTTATTTACTCATTAGAGCCATGTGGGCCTTTCTTTAATAATTGGTGTGACTAGAAGACTCAAATTATCTTACTTGGTGGTGCCAAAACTATGTGGAGGTTACAGTTGTCAATCATTGTGAAGATCTCCACAAATCAATCTTGGATCATTGCTCTTGACTGAAGCTTCATGAATTAGAAGCAATTTTTTATGAAATATATATTTTTTATCTTTAATGTCAAACTACTATTGTAACCATTAGTATTTAATGCTAACTCCTTAGTGGTTAGTTGAATGTGGGCTTATTAACTGAAAAAGGGGGATCTTTCTTCATTTTGTAATAACCTGCAAAAGGGGGGTTTCATTTTCTATTTTTTTCATTTTCTTATTGTTTGAAAGACATACTTAATCTCTGTCTCCATTATCTACCTCAAGAAATAAATGACATGGAATTGTTTGAACTCAACAAAAATTAAGTTTTTAAATGCACTCATATAAAGTTCCACAAAAATTGAATATGTTATTTAGGGAGGGAATTTGGGAATTTTATACTTACACTAACTTATAAAGTGTAATGGGTGGTTGTGTAGAGCCTTGATTTGACTCAAAGTTATGAATACTTTTGATTCTCAATTATGGATCCTCATGATTCTCACCACATGGTGTGTGTTGCCTTGATTTTTCATCATAATAATGGATCCTCATGATTCTTTTCTAGTTTCTTGTACATCTTTTGGACCCATTTTTGGTCTAAAATTCTTGCACACTTTTGTGCTCAATTTTAGTTGATATGCTTATTATCTTAGAATTTAGGGGGTATTACGATAGTGTTATGTTAATAATTCTTTCAAAGAATTAGTGGAGGAATCTTCCTTTTGGGGGGGGCTCTCATAGACCCTCTATCTTGATCTCTCATATGGGGATTATTTCAATGGATTGAATATTTTGTGAGATTCTAGTACGTATGAAGAGCACAATGATGCACATTTTAGTAGCGTACATATATCACTCATGTATTAATCCAAAATCATAGTAACATTTTTATTTCCAACTTCATAAGAACTTGTGTATTCATGGTTGAGTTTGGTTCAAATGTTCACTCATGTAGTGTTTTTATCTCTAATCTTGATCTATATTTCTTGGAGATTAATTGATTCCAACAGACACAAGTTCATCTTTGGTAGAGTTTATGACTTTTATATGCTTCAATAGTTCTTCATCATCATGTTCCTATCATCAAGGGACATCTTTTCAAAATGTCTTCAATCCTTCTCTTTCTTTTTTTTAGAGAGGAGTTTTGTTCCCACAAGGTTTTCTCCTTTTTCTCCATTTGTGAGAGAATGATTTATAGATGGGTACCTACCATGGCCTCATAGCCATGACCCATTTCTATCAATTTGCATTTTTTTGATATCCCAAAGTATCATTTAAGGGGGGGTGTTAGAGTGAGTAATTTATATATTTACTACACTTAAGTGTACTTAGGTTGATGAGGTTAGAAAACATCTTGTCTAATTGAATGTGCAACCTTTAAACCTCTAGAAGTTACCAAGTTATTTGGTAAACCTCATGTACATACTCTATAGGAGTGAATTTGCACCCCTTATGAAAATTACCATTTTTCCCTTCTCCACCTTAGAAAACCAATTTTGGAGGCTTAATTACACCTAAGTTTGCTAGTTTCATTCCACTTGGCACCTGGTTTGAGTGTCAGTGGGGGAATTTCTATCTGGGACACTGCATAGAGCATAGACATCCACACGGTGCACTTATGTCCCTAGCAGATTCCTATGGCTGAACCTGGAGAAGCATTACACTTCTCATTGGAAGTTGACTTGTAACACCCTCTTCGACCGACTAACCCAAATATGACCATTTTCTCCATCTCCTCTTCAAATTCTCTCCTTCTATGTGCATCTCAACTTCTTCCAAGCATTTAGTTCAACTTCTTCACACTCTTACACTCACTTATTTCATTCAAAAAAATCCTAGTAGCACTTTTGCACTCCATTGCAACAACAAATTCACTCCATCAATTCAGTAGAGAAAGTTTGGGACCACATCATTGTAGCAAAGGATCAAGTACTCTCATTCTCTCCTCCATTAGCCTTGAGTGCTTTTTGTGGAGGTTGTAAGATTCCCATTCCTCTCCTATATTACTTTGTAGGGTAAGCATATTTATTGTTTTGTAGTGCTTTAGTGTTCTTCATGACATTACTTTATCTCACTTTCTTAGTTGTCTATGGAGCTAGAAACACCTAAACGGGGGTCTAACTGAGGAAGGACCCTATATAGCCACCCAACATTTTTCCTACTCTTTGTGTGTAGGTGAACGTTCTTTTGGGGAGCTATCTAGCAAATATATTTCTTTGTGAGATCATCCTTGCCACCCTAACTCTTGCATTTTTTACTTTATCACATTAGAGAGTATTTTTTTTACTTAATTACATTATTTTGGATCTTTAGTAGTAGTTAGCTATGTGTTTAGCTTGTTTTCCTAGGTTCAATCTTGTCTCTTTAGTTGTTTGGTCATATGGATGCTAGAGCACTTGAGAGACCAACATGTCATGTTGTCATCTCAGGACCGTGCTTCTATCCTTGAGAAAAGAGCTTCTTGAGGCATAGTGTTGAACCAAAAAATTGGCTCACCCAACCCCGTCCTATATTTCAGGTCTATAGTGTGATTGAAGGACTTTATAGTCCTCATCATTCTCATCCTGCATTCCCCAACATCATGTTAAGATGAGGTAAGTTAGACCAACCTTTCACTCTTGGTCCTCTGTGACTTGGGGCATTGAACGTGGTTGGTCCCTGTCTCTTACATTTTTGGTGAACTCGATGTGAACCATTTTGGTTCTATTTTGTGATACTAATAGTTCCTTTCCTTGTAGTCTAGGAGTGTTGTAGGTGTGAGTGTAGTGAGGTTGTTGCCTTACAACCCAACCTGTGACCCCTAGTTGGCATAGTTGGAAGGTTTCAAAGGTGTCGCATAATGAAACCTTAATTGGGTCACTATCTTATCCTTTAACCTTTAGGGACTTTGTGAAGGTTTTTTCTAGTGTGCATAATGGCCTCTTTCCTACATAAATTGATCCCCTTTATGCAACCTGTGGATAGTGATACTAGTATAACCTTCACTTCACATGACTTTTTCATGGGTTTTAATAGGGAACCATCTCCTCTCTACATTCCTATGCAGATCAATGGAAACATTTTATCAGGTGTCATCATTGATCCAATGTCATAAGTAAACATAATAACTGAGGAGATTATGCTGATTAAATCTCTACATAAAGATGGGTACGATGCACCTGTGAGTACCATCTGCACACATGACGAGCTTTTTGTGCCCCCTTTGGGTAGTATTGTATTGTCAGTCTTGGTTGAACCTGAATCTGTGAAAATCTTGTTTGATATTATCCCTAGGTCTGATCTCTTTAAGGTGAAATTGGGTATCCCTTGGTTGGTGGAAATGAATGCGGTACCCTCAGTCATGCATAAATGTTTAAAATTTATCCATAGGGGTTTCATACCTATAATTCATGACCTTAGTTATAAACCACCAATTACTCATGGTAGCTACTCCTTGGACCACTCTTGTCCTATGCTTATTGGTCCTCTTCCCCCTAGGATATACCTTCTACACCGAATGTATCAAAACTATAAGAAAGGGTGTCTAAGGCTGAAAGTGAGATACCCTCCCTTGCCATATGTTGTTTCACATAGGGCTTGCTTAAAAGCTCACAATGATGCCACTAAGGCACGTAGGAAGGAAGAAGAGAAGCGGTATCAAGATCTTCCTTCTTCCTTTTCCACTGGTCAGTCTGGTGCTTCTTTTCACTCTACTATGGTGTCATTAGATTTTTTTTCGTGCTTATGGGAGAATCCTTTGGTGCCCACTTGGAAAAATCATAAGCATCCTGCATTTGAACTTCTTGTTTTTTCAATGGAGCCTAGGCCTATTTAGTACAATGAGAAGAAGGTATCCTATGGAGAGTCCTCTTTTTCTATACCTCCACGGTCTCCTATCGTTCCTGCTTCCAAAGTAGTGAATGGGAAGAGGCCCACTGTCGAGGCTCTTGAGTCAATTCCCATTGATGCTTCTCAACCTGCTCCTCCTACTCCCATTTAGGAATGCATTCCTCCATTAGAGATGGCCGTAGTGGACACTCCTATGGTTGAGCAGGAGCCTTTTGTTCCTTCGTAGCCTCCAGCCTCCAACTCAAAGAGTCATAGAAACCACCTTATGCATGAGTGGAAGTGCTAGCGAAAGGATCTCTTGGCTGAGCAGTCTGCCTTGCATATGGAGGAAGAGATTACTACCCTTGCTTTACGTCTTCCTATAGTGTCTTCCCCTCCACTTCCTTCTACTTCCCTTCAATCTAGTCCCGCATTGCTTCTGGCTTCTACTTCGAGTACAAATGCACCTAACCCCAAGGGGGTATAGGTTTTCATTGTTCCTTTGGTGGAGCTAACTTTTCTAATGTCTGTTCCAAATATCCAACCTTTCCTAAAGCTTGTGGATATGACTAATACTTCAATTGTATCCATTGTGGTTCTTTCCTCCTCTTCCTTCACACCTCTAGCCTCATATGTGGGGATTTAATCTCCTCTGACGAAGCAAAAGGTGGAGTGTGGTCCTTCTAGTAATGAAGGACATAAGAGGAGCCCACCTTCTTCATAAGGTGGTCCCACACTGACTTGTTTTGTCTGAGTTTTCCACCACTCCCAAGCCATTTAGCATGCCTAGTGGTGAATCTCAGGTGCAACATGCCTTGTCCACTGAAGTTAAACATGGTGCTCCTATAGGGTGCATGTTTAATTCCATGGATGAAGTTTCAGCCTTGTCAGTAATCTTCATGAAATCACTAACCCTAGCTCCACAAGAGCTCGACGAAGAAGACCTTGCAGCACCTTCTTCCTTAGCCCTTGTTGTTAGAGGGCCAGATGCTCCTCCTCTTAACATCCCACCATTGTAGGCTCATCCTCCTTCCTGATATGATGACCTAGAGTGGGAAGTGGATGACCTCTTGGTCAATCAATGTTAGGAGGGGACCTCTTCTTGATATTGTGTGTGTGTGTTTGTGTTTTGTGATGTGTTCCCTCATGATCATGCTGTGTGCGTGGATGACCCTTGTCACCCCTAGTGGTTCTTGGATATAGCTGTGGTTTTTGTTTCATAAACCTTCCTCTATTTGTATCATCATTCTTCCATGTTTGTGCTTGATTTTTGATAAATTGGGGACAATGCAAAGCAATGGGGACATTTAGGTTTCCCTTCCATGTTGACCCAACTTTTTATTTTGACTTTTCTTTCTATGCATTCTTCTTGATCTAGTTGGGGATTGATGATCTTTTTCCTTGCACCATGGTTACCTATTATTTATATGAGCATGTATAGATCTGACCCTGCTAAATGAAATCCCCTTGTCCCCTTTCTTTGTGTTTTTCTCTTTTGCTTTCTCTTTATATTTCTCTCTTCTTTGCTTGAGTTGTCCCTTTCATGTGTGACAATGCCTTTCTATAACATTCTGATTTTTAGAAAATGCATTCATTGCCAAAGAATCTTTTCTTGAAAAATTTCACAAATATTTCTTTAGAATCACATTCTCAACTTGTAACCCTAATAGAACATGTTTCCTTCATCATGGGTTCATAAAGAAAGGACTTGAAAACCTTCCTCACAAGCGGGAACAAATTTGACCTTCCCCTCATGTGTGGGCATATTCTTCCTTTCAAATTCCTTGATGATGGATCAATTTGAGAAAGCAAACATCTGATTTCAAACTGTGTATCCCTTGAGTGGACCCCCTCTTCATGACGGGTTCCTGAGGGACCCTCTTGAAAGTCTTCCAAATTGTCGATAGTCTGCATGATTGTCTACTTGCTTGCCTACATGGCCGCTTCCTGACTCTACAAAGTATGCTTTTCAAGGTTTCCTACATGCAAGATATCTTAGGGGATACCTCCATGCAGGACTGAGATCCTATAGGGTGCTTCCTTTGAGCTTCCTCCATGTGAGATATCTTGGGGGTGGCTCCCCTATAGGTCTGCAAGCCTATAGGGCACTTTCTTGGGTTTCCTTCATGTGATAGATCTTGGGGCTTACCTTCCCTACAGGTTTGTGGGTCTGTAGGGTGCTTCCTTGGGTATTATTCATGTGAGATATCTTGAAGGATACCTTCCCTATAGGTTTACAGGTTTGTAGGGTGCTTTCCTAGCTTCCTCCATATGAGAGATCTTGGGGGACACTTCTTAAACATCCTCCATGTGAGAGTTCTTGGGGGACACCTTCCTTACAGGTCTACGAGCTTGTAAGGAACTTACTTCACGAGGCTTCCTTCATGTGAGATATCTTGGGGGTTGCCTCCTTGTAGGTCCATAGGCCTACAAGACACTTTCTTTCTTTAGCTTCATAGTTCTAAGAAGCTATGAAGTCCTTTTCTTGTCCTACACCTTTAGGTTCATCAAATCATGGTATGCTTCCTCGACGGTTTAGGTATACATTTCTAACCCTTATTCATTCCTTGATCTAATTTACCGAAGCACTCATCAATACTCATGCTTGCTAAAGTGGGGGGAAAATGTATAAGAGTGAATTTTCATCCCTTATGTGAATTCCCCTTTTTCCCTTCACCTTGGAAAACCAAGTTTGGAGGCTTAATTACATCTAAGCACACTACTTTCATTCCACTTGGTGCCTGTTTTGAGCATTAGTGGGGGAATTTCTATCGGGGATGCCCACGCGACATGTAGATGTTTGCATGGCACGCTTATGTCCCTGGAAGATTCATGTAGCTAAATTTGCAAAGGCATTACACTTCTCATTAGCAGTCGACTTGTAATGCCCTCCTCAGCCGACTGACCTGAATAAGGCTATTTTGTTCATCTCCTCTTCAAATTCTCTCCTTTTACATGCATCTCAACTTCATCCAAGCATTCAGTTCAAATTTTTCCAAGCATTTAGTTCAACTTTTTCACACTCTTGCACTCACTTCTTGCATTCACAAACATCCTAGCAACACTTTTTCACTCCATTGCAGCAACAAATTCACTCCATCACTTTAGTAGAGCAATTTTGGGACCACACCATTGCAACAGATGCTTGAGTACTCTCATTCTCTCCTCCATTATCCTTGAGTGCTTTTGGTGGAGGTGGCAAGCTTCCCATTCCTCTCCTCTATTACTTGGTAGAGTAAGCACATTTACTGTTTTATAGTGCTTTAGTGTTCTCCATTATGTTACTTTCTTTATCTCACTTTCTTGGATTTCTGTGGAAGTGGAAACATCTAAACATGGGTCTAACTAAGGCAAGCCCCTATATAGCCACCCAACATTTTTCCTCCTCTTTGTGTGTAGGTGAACGTGCTTTTGGGGAGCTAGCTGGTGAACAACTTTCTTTGTGAGATCATCCTTGCCAGGCTAACTCTTTCATTTTTTAATTTATCACATTAGAGAGTATTTTGTTTACTTAATTACAATATTTTGTCCCTTTAGTAGTAGTTATCTAGTTTGTTAGCTTGTTTTCCTAGGTTTTACCTTGTCTCTTTAGTTGTCTAGTCATACGAATGGCAACGCACTTGAGAGATGCCATCATGCCACACTGTCATCCCAGAACCACACTTCCATCCTCAGGAAAAGAGATTCTCAAGGCATAGTGTTGAACCCAAAAAATGGCTTACCTAGCCTTGTCATATTTTTTGGGTTTGTAGGGTGATTGAAGGACTTTATAGTCCTCATCATTATCATCCTACATTCCCCAATATCCTGTTAAGTTGAGGTAAGTTAGGGTAGATTTCTGCTCTTGGCCCTTTGTGACCTGGGGCCTTGAACGTGGTTGGTCCACCTCTCTTACACATACCTTTTGAGGTTGGAATAATTTCCATCTCACCTCAAAGATCACTAAACACTTGGCATCAAGGTTGATGACTTGGTAGAATAGGTTGTTGGTTTGTATATTCCTATTTATCATAAGGTTGACACCTATAAGATAGTTGTCTACTCATTTGTTCCACATCATAAGGAACTTGTCAGTCCATATGATAGGTTGATTTCCTTTTCCTTGCCTATATATGCAAGGATTTGAACTTAACATAATTTGGGTCATCTAAGTACAATATTTTGCATTTTTTAATTTTTATTTTGTCTTATCTCCTAGATTCTCCTAATTCTTATATGGTATTAAAGCTTGGATTAGATATTTTTGCAAGACATGGATTAGAAGAATTTGTTGTATTTAGTCTTTTTCCATTGTTGTGCATTTCCAATCATAGGAAGATGGTTAAACATCTTTGAGGTGTCATTTGGAGCCAACCTACTCATTAGTCATAGTAGGAATGCAACATGAGGAGGCCAAATTGATTGTTCCTATTTCTCAATTCCAAGCAACATCATTATGTGTTCATTTAAGCATAGGCATGGTGATTTGGTTGAAGTGGGGTGGAAAGATCAGATTTGCAAGTGTCGAATTCATAATTCCAAACCTAAATAGAGGCCCATAAGCATCAAGGCTTAATCAGTGGCCAAGCTCAAATAGAGGCCCACCATCCATTTACTCAGGACATCAAATGCCTAGAGGTCATGATTTTCCCTTGATTTCTTGAATGGATAGGTGGAAATTAAAGAGGTAGGCCATAATTCAAAGACTTGTTGGATGGCATGAAGACCCATCATTGAGGTCTCTTTGTGTAGGTTCGTGTTGCATAGGGTTTATGTTATAGGCCATCTTAACACTGGCATGTGGATTCACTCTACACGCATTCTCCTTTCAAAACCCATGTAAGTTGGAAGGGTTTCAACCTTCAACCTACAAAACACATCCTAACCACCAATTTATTTTTTCCTATTTTTCCCTATATATTTCCCAATTCATCCCTTCTAAATTTGTCAAAATTGGCCTCATATATCTATTGTATATTCTTGAAATAAGTTACTCCAAATCAATCACCTAAGTCACCCCAATCTAGCTACTCAACCTACATTATTTTTGTTGGAAACACAAGGGCAGACAACTGGGAGGGGGGGTGAATCAGTTGTCATAGAAATTATACAACTTAAACTTATTCTTAGATTTGATAAATAAACATGAAAGAATAAACCATCACCACATTCAAAACACACATAACACCAAGATTTTTTACATGGAGACCCTATTAGGGGAAAAACCACAGTGGAGGTTAGTCCACAAGATTATACCCTATTAAAAGTATAAAGAATTGTAAATGGGGAATGCACATGCATTCAGGCACATAGCCTAGAGCCCACTACTCAAATACAAAAAGGATTACTACCCAAATGAAGACTCATTGTCTTATAGAAACATTTGGATTACATCCAGAAGATTTGAACTAAGAAAATAGCATCTACTAATGCTTGATTACAATTCTGATTAAGCACATAAACATCTACTCACTCTTCTTCACACTTTACTTCTGCTTTCGAAAGATTAGAACATTATTCACACATATCACTCCCACATTTCACACACCACTTTCTTCAAATGATATAAATAATCAATTATATATATCTGCAACCAAGAATAACATCAACTACATGTTGACCTAATAAAATATAAAATGTGTACAAACTGTCAGCCCAAATCAATAAACAATTTATCAATGCAAGCCAAAAAATTTTGGCCACAACATAGTGAGGACCCAAAACAACATCCTTGAACACAAAATACCTTAAAAAATTATGCCTCAAATATCCACAACATGCTATACTAATCTTTTCAACCTTCTTTGTTCGATGCCCCATTTTAGCTTTGATAGTTTCAATCTGACTTCTAGTACGAGAAAATACTAAGGTATGGATGGGATTACTGACTAGGGTTTCCAACAATTTGTATTAGATCCTAGTTCCTCAAAAGAAGTTTAATAGCTTAGGGAAGATCCGGGGAAGTGATTCAATGGATTCTAGTAGTCTTCAACAACTTTTGGTGGCACTATATGATCTTGATCAGTCCAAATATGAACTTCAGGAATTACAAGCAAGCCTCATGACTATTGAGAAATTTATTCAATCATTGAAATATCAAATCAATAAGTCCAGGGAAAAGACAAAGGATCTTTACAGTGATCAACTTGTTAGAATTGGCTATGGCTGCCAAGATCTTGAGACCAAATGGAAAGCACAAAAGAGAGAGATGAATATGACAAGAATAAACTATATTCAATGTCAATGATATGAGATGTTTGTGTACAATGAGAGATGCCTTGGTTATATATCCAAGGTGAGATGCAAGATGTCATAGGATTATGACAATTGTCTTAATCATATGACATGAGACAACTAATCACACATACCTAGGTTCACATGTAGTAGTTATCAAAAGATAAGATAACAACTAATGACAACTAACATCTTCTAAAAAAATTCCTTGGTCAAAATATCCCCATCCCACGTGTTTTTTTATGGTTTGTTTATGAGTTTTTAATGGATTTTTCCAACAAAGACTATGTTTCCCTCAAACCATTCAATCCATTAACTTAGACAAACATATGCTAGTGTGAATAATTTATTTATTCATTATAATTAAGTGTACTCAGGTTGACGAGGTTAGACAACATCTTGTCTATCCAAATGTACAACCTTTAAACCTCTAAAGGTTACCAAGTTATTTGGTAAACCTCATGCACATACCTTTTGAGGTTCCAATAATTTCCATCTCATCTCAAATGCCACTCAACGCTTAGCACACAAGCTTGATGACTTGGTCATAGAGGTTCTTGGTTTTCACACTCTAAGTGTTCCTAAGGTTCACATCTAGATAGGACACTTGTTTACTCATTTATGCCACTTCAGGGGTACTTTTCAATCCACCTGATAGATAGATTGCCTCATCCTTTCTTTTATATGTATGGATGTATACTCATTATCATTTCAGTTGTCTAAATATAGTATTACATATTTTTCATTGTGCTTGTCGTTTCATCTCCTAGATCTTCCTAATTTCTCATATGGTATTAGACAATAAGAGAGGTAGTTCAAGGAATAGTTGAACCAATTTTTTGTATTTATTTTATTTTATTCCTTACCCCCTATTAACAATCTACAAGAAAGTGTGAATCAATGCCACCCCAACCTGAATAGATTATGCATGTATGTGATTTTTTCATTCCAAAGATGTCACACTGCCTCTAGTTGATTAATTGATGGAAATTTTTGGTGTCATCTCTAGGTAAGAATATTTATGTTTCATCTATGTTTAGAAATGTTCATAGGCTAGGTGACACAAGCAGCCTTCACACCTTATGGATCGCTAGTCAAAAGGAGCAATGGTTTTTTGTGCAAGAGTGGTAGTTTCCTTTATTGGAATGGAGCAAAGGAGGGGAGAATTGCAGACCCATGTGCTTCTAATTTGAAGATCAGTGTTCATTTATCCCATGCAAAATCCACAGGGGCTCCCCATAGCCAATGAAATCAAGGAAACAACTTATAATTGGCATTTAAGTGTAGAGAAAGAGAATGGTAAAAACATAATAGCAATATTAATAACTCACATTACAAATAATAACAAAATTTTGAGAAATTTCATTGTCTTCTTTCAGGCCATTTACAATGTTCATTAAAAAATTCTTATTAAGCATCACATTCATATGCATAACCACCCAAATTCACTTATGAAAACAACTCCCCCAAACTAATAAACTAGTAGTTGCATGTAGTGACATGAAACAATGAGCCAATAGGTGGAGCAAAGTACAAATGGCTGGAATGCAATCAGAGAGAGAGGAAAGGGTGTGTGGATATCTGTTTGAACATTCATTTTCTGCTGCTATATTTTATTACCCCTATGTACAGATTTGAATGTATGCTAATGTCATACATAATAAAATTATCTGAAAGGTTATTATATTATTGATTTGCAATAGGAGATAAAATTTTCAAATAAGTATATATTTGCACAAATCATAAACAACCAAAAAAATTAAAAGATAATAGAATCCATACATTTAGACTATTGATATTAATTTTGAGCTACATTTTCTATTTTGTTAGGGAGTTTGACTTTACATGCGATCAGAATATATCTCAAAAGATTATATGCAAGATTTTTGGATGAAAGATTTAAAAATAGATATTTTTGTATGAATTTAATCGATGTTCAAACACATCTTTAATATTATACTCAATATACAACCTATGAAACATATGAATCTTGTTTGAATCTTATGTCAGAAATATAGAGATCTGCACATAAGAAATAAAAAATGAAACACAAAAAAATGAGGCGTGCTCTCCACCCTACCATATTGGGTCATGGAGCCTCATGGGCTTTCACCAAACCCTCGAGAAAGAATATACATCGTCCACCACTTTGATGAATGGTGAAATGAATATTGCTTATTACAATCAATATAGAGTATATTAGGATCTAATTGTTTATTTGACCATTGTTACTAATTGTGCAGTCACTATCATTATTCTTAAAGGTTTTTTATAACACATTAGTTCATCAAATTACCCATTATGGCTAGAGTATGCTCTGGAAGAATAACAAAAAAATGTGAAGTTTAGCATGGTGATCATTTGTATTTGATAGAGAATATGTAAATCAAGGGATATAAAGAGTTCTATAATTTATAATAAATAATATGCAATGCACCTGTAATGCAAGGGATGAAATAAATAAAATATAGCCATACTTGTGCATGTGGTAGATTGTAGTATGAAGACAAGAAAAGAAGCCCTGATCTCCACCCTACCATATTGGGTCATGGAGTGCCATGCGCTCTCACCATACCCCCGAGCAAAAAAATAAATTGTCCACCACTATGATAAATGGTGAAAGCAATGTTTTGGCCCTTGATGACTTTATACAAGATCATCAAAATCTGCATTATGGCTAGAGTATTCTCTAGAAGAATAACAAAAAAGTGTGAATTTTAGTGCAGTGATCATCTCTAATGGATAGACAATATGTAAATCGGGAGATATCAAAGTTCTATATTTTATAATACATAATTTGAAATGCACCTGTAATGGAAGGAATGAAGTAAATTAAATTTAGGCATACTTGGTGCACGTCGTAGAATATAGTATGAACACAACAAAAAAAGGCTTGATCTCCACCCTACCATGATATTGGCTCATGGAGTGTAATGTGCTCTCACCAAACCCCCAAGCAAAAAAATAAATTTTCCACCATTGTGATCAATGGTGAAAGCAATGTTTCGTTTGCTACTGACTTTATACAAGATCTAATGGCATCAAAGGGTCCACGAAGGAGGATTGTTTGGGTTGAGTATAGCTGAAAACATGAAAGGATAATGTGAAGTTTAGTGTAATAAACACATACCATTGGTAGACAATAAAAAAATAAAAAAATATAAAGACTTATAGAATTCATAACAAATAATATGCAATGCAACTGTAGTAGAACAAAGTAAGTAAATAAAATCTAGGCATACCTTATGCATGGAATGGATTGCAGTATGGACACAAAAAAGGAGGCCTTCTCTCCACCCTACCATATTGGGTCATGGAGACTCATGGGCTCTCACCAAACCCCTAAGCAGAAACATTAACTCTCCACCACTTTGATCAATGGTGAAGGCAATGCTTTGGCACCTGAGAAAATTTGTTGAGCGGAAATCAATGATATACATTTTTAATAAATTGGCATGGAGTTGTGAAATAAAAAATGCAAAAAAATATGTATAGGCTTATGTTGTATACAGATGGAATGTAGGTGAAGGCCATACACCATGAAAATGTGCTATTTAGCATTTTGGAGATCTATACACCTTGTATATAAATAGAATGCAACTACAATCTAAAATGGTTTGACTAGGATATAGCTACACAGAAGGGAAATGTGAACTGTGGTGGGGTGAACATGTTTTATTGGTAAGCAATATGTAAATTATGAAATTTAAATGGTTCTATAATTTATAAAGGAAATATATGTAATACCATAGTTACATGTTACATATAAAAAATGATAAGGAAGAAAATTTAGAAATGGTGGAGTTTATATATGCATAGAAAGGAAGAGGAAAGGAAAAACAATACACTTACCATAAAGAATAGCAAGATTTCACAATGATGGCAATGAACAAGATTGTTGGAGATGATCAACTTGTTTGATTTATAGTGCATTCTAATTGTTGGTATGTATCCTGCAGTATCTAGCAAAATAGAATGGGAAATCTACATGTAATCCTAAAAAGCCCAATTCAAGTGAGGATTTCATCTATGCACATAGAAAATATAAAATGGAACAGAACAAAATGAGGCCTACTCTCTACCTTCCCATATTGGCTGTCCACCGCTCTAATGAATGCTGAAATCAATGTTCTGTATTAGAATTCATATACAATCTATCATTTAAATAATTGCTTTTTGAGGCTGAAAGGAATAATAACATAGATACATATATACACCTAGGGAAACTAAAATAAAATGAAACACAACAAAGGAAAGCCTCCTTCCCATGCTAACAAATTTGGGCATGGACCATCATAGGATATTACACATATATACCCATAAGTAGTCTTCAAACATATTAATCTTGTCTACATTTAATCTTAGAAAGATAGAGATGTGTACATAGGAAATATAAAATCAAACAGAATGTGCATGTTTGGATGTATGTCACAGCATATGCAAAGAAGATTGATGCATGCTGGCACTTTTTTGGAACAATAAACTGTATTTTGAGTGTTATACAAAATATTGATGCTATGATTATTCACAGTGGTGGACAATGTATTTTCCCTATGCACAAATATGTATGTATGTCATAGCAGATGCAAACACCATTCATACATATTGATCCCTATGTCTACTTTATGGGACATTCTTAGAATGATAAACTATATTTTCAAGTGTTATATATACAAGATTCATGCCTGCAAGAAATGGGAAAATAATTATCACAACCAAAGCTATTTTGGAGCTTTTTCAACCATCGCCCCATGCAAAGAACACAAAGTAGCATCCAACCAACTTCACAGAAGCTAAACAACACTTGTACGAACTTGTATCTTAGCATTAATTGTTGTATGTTTTCTGTGTAGTTGTCATGGTTGTAAGTAATAGCTACCTTTTAAAGCCTTGAAAAACAAAGTGAATTCTAGTGCAAACCCCAAATGAAACAATATAGCAAATGGTTTTTTCAATATGCTCCCCTTGTCACTTGCTTCAAACACATATTTCTCTGCTAGCTTTTGTGCAAAATAGCTAGGGAAAAATTATCACAGGTGACACTTTTCTTTTGATTTTGCAACAATCACCCTATGTAAAAGACACAAAATAATCTCCAACAATTTTCACAAAAGCCTAGCCTCCTTGCTCATGGCTTTTGATAGCATGCATAACAAAAAAATGAGACCCAACAATGTCCTATCAGAAATTTCATACACATTCACTATGTTTCCCAAGTTTTTAAACATATGTGGGAAAATTTGATTTGAAACATGTTGTGGATTACGCCCCACTTCTTTTTGGAAAAAATAACTTGAAAATCCTAAGCCTAAGCCAATTACTTCACAAAAGAATAGGTACCACATGTTTTAGTTGAGAAAAGAAATTTCAATAAACACATGATGTGGGTCTTGAACAACAAAACTGCAGCTATCAATTGAAACATAGGTACCCATTATTTTGTTATATGTCATGATAATTCTCAACGAATAGACAAAAGGCTAAATTATAGGAAGTAGCAATAATTTTTTGTGCAAAATTTTAAGTATAGAGATCAAAGAGAAAAAAAGCTACTACCCTATGAAAAGAATAAACAAAGGAAGGAGTATATATGAATTTTCTCTCCATCTGAGCTTACATACATACATATCTACACACAGTGATGAATATTGGTCAACGTGAAGTGGAAAATATGGGCATGAAATTATCTTTGCCACTTTTCCTATCTGTGTGACTATTGATACCAATATTGTTTCATTTATGCCTTTAGGTTTGTAGTGATGATTGTAATTCTTTAGCTTAAGCTAGATATGGTTTCATTTATGGCCAACACACTTTTGTAATGCTTTTGCAACCATCACCCCATGTAAAAAACACAAAATAACCTCCAACCACCTTCACAAAAATTCCACAGATGATGATCACACTTGTACCTTCACAAAAGCTTTCCCTCCTCACTGACAGCTATCTTGGAGAACAAGGGAAACCCAGAGAATGACACCTAACAATGCACTATCAAAGATTTTGCAGACATTCGCTATGTTTTTAGAATAGTTTATGTTGGTGTAATTAATATTTAATTACACTTGCATAATTTTACTTAGGTATTATTTATTTCCTAGGTTAATTAACTCTCATCTTTATCTTTTGAGCTATCTTGTTGCTCAAGATAAGATTAGGGTTTGGCTTCTTTGCTTTTATAAAGCAATTATTATCTTGTAATTATGAATTCTTGAATAATATTATGTTGCACATTCTTTTGCAACCTCTCTTCTTTTTTTGATTTTTTCTTATGTGGAAGGTCTTTTCAGTTTGCAAATATGATCTTGGTTTTTAACATGGTATCAGAGCCTTGATTTGCAGCCCCTTCTCAGATTTTTGAGAAAATCATTACAGGGATCGTTCAGGATTCCTCGAGGGTATCATGCCTTGAGTTCATCTATGCGGCATTTTGGATCAGATCGGGCCTCAACATTGAATTCAGAGCACTAGAGAAAGTCAGGATTGACTTTTATTTTGTAGATTTTGGCCATCATTTGCCAGATCTGTGAGGGTTTTAGGCTGGGAGATTTTTGGAAAGTTCTAGGGGTAGCTAAATTTTTAGAGCAGTTTGGGCACAAACAAAGGTCACCATTGCGTTCATAACGACCAAAAACCCTAAGAACACCCTTTGTTTGGTCGATTTCAAAGAAATTTGATTCTGGGGCAAAAAATTTTGTGAGGGAGGCCGTATGGCCTCAACACGCAGTCCGAGGCTCAAAAATTGAAAAAAATGTAAAAAAATGCTTATTTTTGGAACACTGGCCGATGCCTCCAGTTCATAAGCAACCCGCCACCTGGTGGCCATCGAGCGGTCACCTGTCTGCCACTGCTGCCAGGCTCCACCGCCGGCCCGCCGCCAGCTCCAGCGCAGCCCCTGAGGGCTTCCCCAGCTCCCGCCCTAGTCACATTGAAGACTGGGGGGCCTCTGCTAGCCCCCAAGGGCTTCTCCTCGATGGCCACTAGTCCTATGGTGGACCAAACCCTCAACCCTATCCCTGGCCGGCCAATACCAGAATATTCCAACAAGTATATTCCGGTAGGGTTTCAAGGAATATTCCGGCAGTCAGTGCATATTCTGTTGACCGAATTTTTTTCTGGCTGGGGAGGTTTTTTTTTCCCGACGGCCAGATGGCCATCAATTTTTTTCCCTTGACTCGCTGACATCATCGGCCGTATGGCCTCTTTGCCCCTCCTAGCCCTAATTTTTCCTAAAGGAGCAATTTTTTTCTTTTGGTCATAACTTGGCTATACAGTATCAAAATTAGGCAAACAAGACATCAATGGAAAGCTGGTTCTGAGAACTTTCTAGTGATGTAGGTTATTTTTTAGTATTTTTCTTTTATCTGCTATTTTTTTTGTTTGAAGTCAGATGTTTATTTTGGACTTTCAAGCTCATAACTTTTTGCCACAATGTCTGATTTTCGTCTTGTTTGAGGCATTGGAAAGGTATTGAGGAGCTCTATCTTGCTGTCCTTGCACTTTTTTTGTATCTATCCCAAGTTTTTCATTATTCTAGATTTTTCTGGATGGTCTTTTGGAGATTACTTGGATGTTTTGGCAGTTGGAAAAGTGAAACCTATATATTTGTACTTCATCTCAGTACCACATCATGTTATTTTTCTATTTATGCATATTTAGGATGCTCTCCTTAAATTACACTTGTTGGGTTATTGTAATAAATGAACTATGATAAAGTTCCATTCATGGGGGTTTCTTGCATAATAATCTGATTAGAGTGTAGTTTTCACTTTGATCTCCATATCCATTTTGATTTTTTGGCAAGTCGTATGGGTTATCTAGTTTCCTAGTTTCTTTTGGCCACACTTTTTCTATAGCTTGACACATATCAGATTCATCGGTTCACACTTCAATTGAGAGATTATGTTTCTTGATCCTTATTGGTTTATATTCTTCTCAGTTTGAGGGCAATGTTTTTATGATTATTGTTCTAGAGTCTATTTTTTGTACTCCTTCCCATGGAAGAGTTTCAATCATAGTTTGGCATCAGCATCAAGATACACAGCTTCTAGATTCTGTCATCATCTCATCTACTGTTGCTTCACAAATTCCAGGGTTGTTCCAGTTTGTGATTTTTCCAGTGTTCTGTGGCATCAGGTCTGCTATCGCATTATCATGATTCTGGTTTTGGTTTCAATTGTAGATAGAAATATCTTTCCTTTCTTGTCAGATTGTAGTTCCGGTGTTACTCCATAGTGTTCTTCCAGTGCTTCTTTGCAACAGTCATCTCATTGTAGGGGGGTTTTGTCCCACTAGGTTTTCCTTCTCTACCTCATCTTTTCATTTGTACATGAGTACCTGATCAGGCCTTCTTTCCAAGACTCATCTTTGCATAATAATTTGCTTCTCCCTAATTTGCACTTATGGGGGTTGTTGGTGTAATTAATATTTAATTACACTTGCATAACTTTACTTAGGTATTATTTATTTCCTAAGTTAATTAATTCTCATCTTTATATTTTGAGCTATCTTGTTGCTCAAGATAAGATTAGGGTTTGGCATCTTTTATTTTATAAAGAAATCATTGTCTTGTAATTATGAATTCTCGAATAATATTATGTTGCACATTCTTTTGCAACCTATCTTCTTTTTTCTAATTTTCTCTTCTATGGAAGGTCTTTTCGGTTTGCAAATATGATCTTGGTTTTTAACAATTTACAGGTAGGTGTTACTTACAACCATCATCACTACTACGTTGCAACCCATCACCACAAAACTGAGGCCATAAATAAAACAACATTGATTGCAATAATAGCCCAAATGGAAAAACCCACAAAACAAAAAAAAATTACAGTGACATATAGCAACAGAACAAGACCCAACAATGCCTTATCGAAAATTTCATAGATATTTACTATGTTTCCTAAGGTTTTAAATGGTAGGTGTTATTACAACCAATAAAAAAGGGAGAAGTATATGTTGATTACAACTAATTTGACATACATACATATCTGCACACACAAAAAGAAAAATGATACATGATAGAAGAAGCACATACTTTTTTATGGCAATATATTTCGAAGTAACAAATTACTATATATCCATTGAACACATGAAATTGATAAAGATGCAAGTGTCAAACATATTGTGCACCAATATATATTAATTTAGAGGAAGATGCAGATATATATGCATTGTTGATTGTTGTCTAGTAGCTTTAAAACCAATAAGGCTGATGAAAATTCCATCCAAAGTTCACACATATAACCTATCAGGTAAAAGTTTCCATATAGAGGAAATCATTGCAAAGCAATAAAGATTATTTCATTTATCATTTCCATATAGGGGTGATGCTTGCAAAGAAATAAAATAGACCAATAACAACATTATTTCATATATGTGTTCCATACACTGGCAATGGCCACAATAATATTCATAACTCTAAAGTTACCAAAGCAATTGAACAATTTATGTTACTTTCCATAGGGCATTGTTGACTATTTTTTTGTAGCTTTAGCTGCTATGAAAATTGAGCCACCATAGTGATGACTATTTTTACAAATGATCCACACCCAAAGTTGTCAATACATGTGAAAGAAATATATATAAGTTTAAATGCACATATATGTGTATGTTGCCTATGTAGAGGAAATAAACATCACTTGGTATAGCTTTCCATCAAAACATTGTTTCATGTATGTGTTACATATATTGGATACAATTGCAATAGTACCTTGCATTTAAAACTTACCATAGTAATTGAGAAGTTTATGGTATTTTCAATAAGGCATTGTTCAGTGTTGGGTTGTAGATTGAGCTGCACAACATACACAACAAAAATTATAGCCAAGAACCATATGATATCCATATCCAACATGACATTGTCATTAGACATCACAATGTAGCAAGAAGAACATTTGAGAAGCATTAGATGCATATGCAGACATACGAACTCACATATACAAATACATCATAGACACATATATCTACACAAAACTCTGTCAAGATATTGTATGCACTGAAAACATTAAAAAAAAATCAGAACAACATTCTATTTAAAACAACTCAAAAATACCTTTAAATATTGAATTGTGCATGCATATACGCATACGTATCCATTATAGACACATATATCTACACACATTTGTATCAAAAAGTTGTATGCAATGATAAATTTGAATTAAATGCATGTATATTTATGTATATGCATACACAAATGTATACATGCATACAACCATGTCGACAATTATATATATGAACAATTGTAAATACTGATACATCTCTTAAATAGGACAACATAACTATATAAACAAACAACATAAAATAAAATTAGAAATATACACTTAAAATGGAACAAAACTATAAGCAACATAAAGAATAGAAAAGAAAACAAGTGTATCTTTTTTTCTTAAACATTATAAGTTATACTTCATTGTCTTAATATATAACTAGTTAAACAAACAACAAATCAATAGTAGTAGAAAGGAAAGGTCTTCTGATGTGAAAAGCACTACAAAGGAAGAAAAGGAATGTCTAGTCAATAGAAACTATAAGAAATATCCAAAGTCACAATTAGGAATGGTTGTTTTGGCATTCAAGGAAATACGACAACTATCTCTAGAGACTCTTGCACAACAAGGGAAATCGTAGACAAATCTAATCATAACATCTTGCACTCAGCTTCAAAGTTAATCCTTGCAACTTTGACTATTGTTGTTTTTAGCCTTGTTTTTGAATTATAGGTCCGAGTTTTAATAAGAATAGTGAAAAAAAATGAGGTGTAGGTGACAACATTGATAGCAGACTCAATAGTCATTGCAGTGGAAGATTCATATTGCAACATGTAAAGCTATTTTACTAACATCTGCTATAATATTTTTGCAACCTCATCAAAAGCAATAGCCAAAATCTCACATGTTTGGTCTTCCATCTTTACTTGCAATAAATATTGAATGTCACAATCAACTATTATTTTCTAGCATTTAGGGTAGAACCATGTATTTTGCTCAGACTGTTCACACTTTTTCTTGCATTTTTTGCCATTTTCTTGCAACAGACATGCAACGTAATAGAATGCATCATTTTTTATATATTTTACTATTGCCTTGATAGTAGCTTGAAAATTTTATGGCAAGCCAAGGCAGTGATCCAAGATATATGCAATAGTGACTCTCCCATTTGCTAAAGCAACCTTTCAAGGCACTGTCCAGGGTGGCTCAACAATAGGTGGATCAATATGTCCTCATTGGATCAAGGGTTGTGGTTTTGGTATGTTAGGATTTATATATAGAAGATTCCATATGGTTGTGTTCAAAATCGGTGCATTGAAGTACCCAACATGCACATTTTTAACAAGGATGAGATCCGAACCAGGGTTGTACAACCTTTCTAGCTCATCACCCTTTGCTTCCCAATTTGAGCTGCACAAATTAACATCAATTGAAAAGGATGACAAATAATTAAGTCTAGCAATCCTATGAATTGTTTAGGACTGATCCTTTCTAGGTATAGGCGATACCATTCCTACATGCACCACAGTGCCAATAATATCAATCAAACTATTATTGGTGAAATTTGAAATTTCATTTATTGGGATGAATTTGAATACATTCTTCAGCACAAAGGCCTCATCATCACAACATTTTAACATTGAGTTTTGATCTAAAATATTTTCCACCTGGTTGTTTAACTTATTAAATTTCCTATCTACCTATCTCACTGAGCCCTTCGACACATAATAAGTACAACCTACCTCAACCCTATTATAATGTAATTATGCTATGTTATTAAAGAAATTGATTCATATTGTTGTTCCCTCATTGTCAATAATGTCAAAGCTGAATACTTGGCCCTCACGCCCCTGTCTAGTGTAATGGTGCATATCCCTTTTTGTTGTTACCCGACCTTTTATTGTCCATTTGGTTTGGTAAACATTAAGCCCTTTAACAAGGCTAATATTTGTAGGAGAATCATGTTGTCTTAGGGATGTATTAATCCCAAATATTGAGGCTCATTTGGATGGGGAGGGTGAGTTGCAACTAAGTATTTGTTCTTCTTGATCTCTAAACAAATATATAGGTTTTCCAATTAGCTAGAAATATAACATTTTGACATCTAAGGACAATATGATAATCACCCTAGAATGAAATGAACATCAAATACTTTAAAAGAAAGTCCCCACAAACAAGAAAGGAGAAAACTACAAGTACAAGTAGGGAAAAACAATATCTAACCTTGATTCCTGCAGCTTTCTATACAGATAGTTTTTCAAGCACAAGATGGAACCTATTTTCAATGCCCCTGTAAACAAAAGGTCATTTTATTTTGTAGGAAAATTTCCTATTTGCATGTGGGTTCCATTAGAGAGGACGAATTTGTACCAGTCAACTGGCCTTTGATCACCTCCTAATTTTTGGAAATATATTAGTTGGAGAACTAGAGATGGGACAAAATATCTAGCATCAATAGATCGTATCACATGCGCTGTTATGGTTGGATTCAAATTTGTATTCTACAAGGTAGTTAAACTTGGCATAGCAACAATAATGAGATATTCATGACAATGACTCAACTCTAGAAGCAAATAGCAATATTGACACATTTGAAAACTGTAATGTTTTCCCCTCTAACACATAGGCCACTCCCAAATGGCCAAAAAATTGAAAGGAAAAGGAAAGACAAAGAGTTTAAATATAAATTAGTGAGAACATATATTATAACAACTGTTAATTCAAATGAAGCATATTCTTGGTTCTCTTGGTGCACTTGGAAAAGTGCCAATTTAATTAGCATCAGCAAAAAAAAAAAAAGAAACAAACTTACAAGGCTGGTGCTCAAGGATTGTTCGTGAACCTGGGTAGAGCTAGATGCCACTGACATTGTTGGGGCTGCTCTTTTAAAAGTTGAGAGCTGCAATACCATCGACTGACTAAAAGGTCTATGAATTCAAAACACAACATGGGATCTCAATTTTTATGCACAGTCATTAAGAATATGACAACAAAGGATTAATAAAAATAAAGGCTTCAATGATTCATATAATACTTAAAATACAATTTATTATTCCAATTTTTTTTTTTCACTTTTTTAATGTCTCCTTTTTTTTCCTAGAGACATCAACAATATGGAGGAAAATAAATAATTAGGAAAAAGGCTTCAATGTTCTATATAACAGTTAATATAAAGTACATCATTTGAAGTATGCCCTGTCAAGGTTCAGACAAATAACTATTTTAATAAAGTAATAAACATTGGGAAGAGTGTGTATGTACATTTTTTACTTCTACTTTGACATACATACATATCTGCACATGGGAAAATTTAATATTGTCTCATTTATTCCTTCCTTTCTTTGCAAATGGTTGTAATATATTAAAATATTCTATGTTGTTTTCCATAACACAATGCTAATTTTTGTTCTCTAACTTTGGCTATATCATTTCATTTGCAAAGCATAATAAAATAGTTAATGTTATAGAGTTTGTGTTGTTATCCAAAATGCATTCTTGACTATCATAGCCCCTGATTTTATTTTGACTATGCACAAAAATCTACATATACAATATTAGATGCAAAAAAAATTATTATAAAATAGTGAAAAGATATATTATGATTCCAAAGATGTCCCAACAAAATAAAGATAGGGATCACTATATATCATTCTTCTTTGCATCCACTATGACATACATACATTCCTGCAAATAGAGGAAACACATTGTCCATTAGTGCGATCAAATGTCTATACAATTTTCAACCAGGCATTCTTGACTATTGTTTTGTGGCTTTACCAACTATTACAAGTGCAAGCAAGGGGAGAAAGCTTCTAGAAATGTGCAACTTCGATCATGCGATGTGAAGCTGCTATCAAGGTAGTAGTAGGTTTTTTTTGTGTTTTGCTACATGGGGTGATAGTTGGAAAAGTAATACAAAAGTGTTGGCTGTGATAATTTATTATGCATTGGTTGCATACGTTGAAGAAAGCAAGAAGTATAGAGAAAGCAAGTCATAAGAGGTACACTTGAACCAAGGAGGAAGAGGAGGAATTTGAAAAAACCCTTTATATTTATAGTTGTTCTTATATATACTTGTGGACATGGTTCTATGCATTTATACATCTACATATACATATACATAAACATCTATGTGTGCAATTCAATGTTCTCAATGCATACAACATCTTCATACAATTGTGTGTAGGAAAATGTGTTTGTAATGCATTTGTATGTGTCTAGAAAAACCCTAAAGTATTTTTTTCTTTTGTTGCATTTGATTGTTCTTTTCCTCTATGCGCATATGTATGTGTGTAAAACAATATATGTAGACAACATTCATAAAAAATTGTCCCCTTGTTTATTGCTTTGCTAGGATATTTCTTATTTGTTTTGTCCTCAAGGGGAATTTTTGCAATAATAGGCTTCATATTAAGCATAATAAGAAAGATTTATTCCCACATTCAATGTGTTGAAAAGCTCCTAGAAGTTAGGAGAATAACATAAAATGTTTTATGACTTCAACTCTCACAATATCTTTTCATATTTGATTCACAATCCCATACTAAATGGTATAGAATTTATGATGTTGTCCATAAGGCATTTTCAGTTGTTGGTCTATAGATGTGGCTATATTGTTTTGTTTCTGATAAGATGCTATTGAAACTACTATTGTTTTATTTAATGAGTGAGTCTCTATGTCTGTATATGTAGTTTCTACATGTATCTTTGAGGTAATGCGTATAAATTATGAATATTTGAGCTATTTATTTTCCCTTCACATTTTTTTATTTGCTAGCCAAATCTAATTTTGTTTGCTTTTTGCTAGAGCACCTCTTTGAAAATAAAATAGTATAGCGTATTCAACAAAATCTTATCAAAAAAGAAATAGTATTTCTTAACCTAGATGACAACAATCATCAATGTCTTATGGAATCAATGTTGTTTGCACTTGCTATGACATACATACATATCTCTCCATAGGGATTAAACATTGTCCATCACTCTGATTGATAATGCCATTACCTAGGTTGTTTTACTAGTTTTGGAAAGTAGTCATAGGTGCATTTGAAGTAAGTCGGTAAGGGTGCAAGTAGAGGTGCATATTGGGAAAACTGTTTATAAAGTATTTCAAAAATAGTCCATGTTATTTTCCATAGGCCTTTGTTCATTGTTGTTGTCTAGCCGACAATATTGGAAGATAACATTTTTTTATTGCATTGGATTGCTATTGTGAATTCTTGTCTTTTACAGGCTTTTCCATCCCGGCCATTGTTTAAATCATCATAGTTTCAGAAGTAGTTGATGTTATTTTCCATAGGCCATTATTCATTGTAGCTCTGTAGATTAGGGTATATTGTTCCATTTATCAACTCAGTATAACTGCGATGGTTGCAAGGAAATATTGTTTTTTTTTTTTGCATTGAATTGTTAGTGTGAATTGTTGTGTTTTGTGGGTTTTCTCATGTGGGAAACTATTGAAATCAATATAGTTTGGAAAAAAGTCTATGTTATCTCCCATAGGACATTGTTCATTCTTGTTGTCTAGCTTAGGTTATATTGTTTCATTTATGGTCTCCATGTAGTTGAAGTGGATGAGAGACAATATTTTGTTTCTGCATGTTGCATTGTTACTATGAACTATTGTGTTTTTGTGGGCCTTGTCATTTGGGCCACTATTGAAACCAATATAGTTTCATTTATAGTTTTAATTTTGTGGCAAAGGTTTTGAATGGGTTTTAATATGTTATATTTTGATTGTTGTATGGTTTCCGTCTAGTGGGAATGGGTGTAACTAACACTTGCCATTAAAATCCTCAGAAAACATAGTGAATGTCTATGCAATTTTCAACAAGGCATTGTTGGGTCAAGTTCTGTGGCTTTACCTTCTATCAGAGGTGTGAGTGAGGAGGACAAGCATCTGTGAACATACAACTAAAATTATCTATTGTGGAATTTATGTAAAGATGGTTGCAGCCTATTTTGTGTTTGTTTGCATCACATAATAATTGCATTCCCTCACTACATTTGTAGCAATATATTGCACAAATATATGGACACAAAAAGTAGATATGGAAATGTAATGATATACAATTTATGTCAATTTCCATAGGGCATTATTGGTTTGCATGTGGTGTGAATGGTTGAAAGGGAAACATTATTGAACAATGGCATGTGCAGATTTGGATGTATGTCATAACAGTTACAAACAACATTGATACTAAGTTTTTTTTGGAATAATAAACCATATTTCAACTGTCATATCAAAGATTGATGTTGCCATCTCTATAGAACTTCTTCCTTGAATAACTTCTAAGAGCTTTTCAACACATTGTACATAGAGAAAATGTTTCTTCTTATGTTTACTATAAACCAAGTATATATGAATGTTGTCTACATCTAATTTTACATACATACATATGTGCACACAAGAAAACTAACATGAAGCACTACATCATATGGGAACACCTAAACAACACAAAAATTCATAGCAACAAACCCATCCAAAACTAGTGGTGCATTGTTCTTTGATTTTTAAATAAAACATGTTTGGTGCGTCGATAGAGAAGGCCAATGAAATGGCAACAACATTAATTGTTGTATGGTTTCCATGTAGCGGTGATGGTTGTAAGCAACACTTTCCCTTAAAAACTTTAGAAAATAGAGTGAATTCCTACACAATTTTTGATAAGGCATTGTTGGGAAATCAAACAATATAGCCTGCCACAAACATATATATATTTACAAACTACATTATTTCTTTTATGGCTTCTATTTTGCGCTAGTGGTTGCAAAATAGTTAATCTCATGTGTTTTTTGTGAGTTTTTCCATCTAGGTTGTTATTGAAACCAATATTGATTCATTTATGGTTCGTGTTTTGTGGTGAAGGTTTTGAATCAGTTTGTTACTGCAAGCTTTTTGTGTTTTGTGTGTTTTCCATCTGGGTCACTATTGGAAGCAATTTTTTTGTGGCGATGGTTGCAACACAATGAAATAGTTAATGTTATACAGGTTGTGTTGTTTTCTATAAGGTAGTGTCAATTGTCATTCTTTAGCTTAGGGTATATTGTTTCCATTTTGATAAGGTTCTGGAAAAAGACTATATAGTTTGTTCAAACCAATATTGTTTGATTTATGATCTAGATTTTGCAACAATGGTTTTGAATGGCTTTGTTACTATGATTTTCAGTTTTCTATGGCTTTCCCCTGTTGGAGTTATGGACATAAATTGAGAGGGGGGGTGAATCAGTGTCTAAACTTTTTCAACTTCGACCAAGACTTTTAATTCTGATTTCCTTTTCTATCAACAACATAGTAGAGTAATCATTTTGAAAGCATAAAGATATGACAACATTAACTCAGTCTATTACACAAATTATGCAAATATGATGTGAGTGAGATATCTTGCATTTGCCAAAACAATTATGGATGACATTGATTAACGATCAAAGCATGATGACAGTGCAGGTGCAACTCATAAGACTGTGTAAATGATGATCAACATTATTGACTCACTTCTTAAACAATTGATTTGAATGCAACTTTATAGACAAGAAATGAATTAAGATAAAAAACACCTTTAGAAAATTATAACTATTTTTGAGCAATGAATCAAATGAGAACTTTTAAGCTTCCATTTGAATTAGACTCTTCAACAATGATTTGTGCAAGATATTTGAACTAAATATTTGTAGATATGAAGGAACTAACATTCAACAATGTTCAAACTGATAAAAAATATCACAATCAAGAAACATTATGACATCAAAACAAAGAGACCATAAGACAAAGGATTTTCTGAGTGGAAAACCCTCCTAGGGTAGAAAAACTAATCCTAAACTACCTTAGAGGTTTAATCTTCAAAAACCACTGTTAACAATGCCTTATAGGATAATTTATGAGCACCAACTCAAGGAGCACCAACCTCTCATTTTGAAACACAAATTTCAAGGAGCACCAACCCCTCAAATTATTTTCAAAACAATAATAATATCAGAGGATCTCTTTGTTTTCAAGTAAGCTCAAGAAACTCAACACTCCTATCTACCTAATACCCTAAGAATCCAACTCTTTGAATCCTTAAAATATTAAATAGGAAAGAATTACAACTTTTCTCTGAAACATCTTTTTAAGTTTTTGTATAACATAGCTTTTTACAAATTATTTCTTGATACAACTAGTTACAATATCTCAGAATGACAACCAACAAATACACAGTGTTCACAACACTATTTTTATATTTCTTTTCAAGTATGTCTGTCAAAAGAGTCTCCAAAGAATTCGAGGTCAAAGAGGAATCTGAAACCCCATTTGTTGTTTTTGAATGTGTGCCAGAGAATCAATGACATGAAATGCCTAATCAGTAGGCTTCAAATAAACTTTAGCAGGGTTATTATAATTCCTTTTATTCAATCTGCAAGAGTTTTACATGAAAACCCAAATCAAGAGAAATAATCTTCATAATAGTTACTAATTTTAGAATACCCAAATGCTCAAACCTTTATTTCTGAATACCATAAGCTGAAACTATAATTTATGCAATGAATGAAGAGATTTTCAATTGAAACTAACAAATTTCTCAAAAAGCACGACTACCCATTATCTGAAAAATCATAAATAGAAAACCCATATGCTGAATCCATCAAAGTAATGATAGGTGAAAGATTTCACAGAGGTGTCATTTCCTGTTATGTTTTATGGTTTACCAATCTATCAAGAAATGTAACAATTTCATTTCAAAATGAACACAATGATCAATAATAGCTTTTGCCAAAAAGAATCTGATGCAGGAGAAAGAGTAACCGAACACAATATCATCATGATAGTATAGAAAGAATAAATTGACCAACAATAGAAAAACCTAGATAACTATTAACAAGAAATCAAGTGATTCTACATAATATCCTGATAGAAAGATTCCAAAAACCCACCAAATCCATTTCATGCAAAACATCTTCAGCCACAAAGAGTTATCGAAAAACCAATAAGGCACAAAAATTGCCATTTGCTAAATATAAACACCAAATAATGATACATGTTTGTGCAGTAAGAAGATCAAATAAATACCAGAGATTTGATGCCAACCACAATAGTTGTCCAAGTTTGTAACTTCCATAGACTTCCCTTGAAAGAACACAATCGACCAAATATTTTCAAGCATAGAGAAAACCATATGCTGGCCGAGCTCTCATGATGAGCCAATTTCAAAACCTTTGCATGTCAACATAGAGGGAGCCTAAAAAAGAATTTGTAGATCATAATGTCTTCATGGTGGTGGCTAGGGTTTTGTACTCAACCAAAAAGAGAAGTATAAACCATGAAATTCCCTAACATGCTTTCTTTTCAATCGATGAATTTTACAAATTATAATGTGATTTGAAGTCCACAATAAGTCAAAAAACATAATAATAAAAAACTCAAATTATTGTTGAGTACGTTTTCCAATGATGCCAACCATAATATTACCTTAATATTTTGTAATCAAGGTTTCCAAAGATGCCAACCACATTATAGACCAAAATCTGAGTCAAAGTCCTTCAAAGAATGCCATGACTTCGACTAAATGATCACATGTAGGAGACAATGCAAAAATATATATGATGGGAGTCGATGAAAATTTCAATATGACTTTAACCAAAGTCATTTACTAATGTAATAAGGCTTGATGTCATTGCAAGTTATCCATTTAAAAAAATGATGCCCAAAGTAACATTACCTTCGAGCCATACACATTACCTTCACTTATTATTTGACAAGATACCTTTAGATGCTGATCAAAGCTCATGTAATAGAGTATCCATATATATTGTTAAAGTCATATACCTTAGTCAGATATGACATCAAGTTCCATTGAGTCAAATGAAGCAATAATCAAACTGTCTGAAATGAAGCATTGAACCAAATATGTGCCATGATCATCAACGATATACCAACTCAAACCGACATTGAGTAAACAATGAATCATTCTTCCTAAATGTGTGAAATACCAAGTTCAAAATTCTAAAACTAAAAAGAGCCCCAAATCTGAAAACCAATACCATAACCCAATTACATGTACAAAAGGATAACCGATATCTACATGAAGCTCAAACTGATCAGTACCATGATAAATTAAAAAGATCCAATCTAAGACTATCAACAAAGAGAACCAATTGCAAGAGATTTTGTCATCAAGGAAAAACCATAAACACAACTAAAATCCAACAAACTCCCCCTTTGTCCTTGATGGCAAAACACAAATGACTCTCCCCCTTTTTTCCTCAATGACAAAGGATAGAAGAGAAGAATGTGTAATGCCAGGAAACACAGCTAAGAAGCAAACCAAATACCATAAGTACTGGATGCAAATAGAGAAATAGTGCAATAGACATATTTGCAGGAGAGCAGTGAGTAAAGATTGTAACATGCTGATATCATAGCAAAAATAACAATATGTCATTTTCAAGAATTTCAGTCCATATCATCAATTCCAAAGCAAAGGTACCCTAATATTATAGTGTATCAAACCAAATTGATACCTAAAGATTGAAGACCTGTTACTTGAACATACCACCTTCTTTGTCATGTTCGTTTAAGGCACATTCAAGATCACCTACTCCACATTCAATTTGATTAACTTCAATCTAGCAATACTAGAATTTAAGCACAAAAAACCAACCTCTTCTCAACACAAGTAACCTCAGTCATAGTCCATGGAAATACACAACAAAGACCAATGATACTGGTTATTCTTCTTCAAAAGACACACATGATTTTACTCTTTTCATACACAAAATATAACTTGAAATCATGTATACTGCATGATTCATCGTCAATATGTTCTTGTACACCCATCCTCAATCCATATGATAAATTATATTACCACACCAAGAATGATCTGAAAAATACCAAAGATAATTAATCTCAGCCCTTACACAACACCGAATAATATCATCATAGAAATAACTCATAACATCAAACATGTTTTTCAATCACTATTCTCCAAAGATAAATACATCAACATCAGTTCAAAACAAAGAATTTCTTATTTTTAATATATTGAGGAAATCATCTATATGTCTCCATACCACTCAAAGATGCCATCAAGACATACCATTATTTTCAAAACCCAAGCATCCAAAATAAGTTCATTTAAAAACAAAGTGCAATGTCATTTCAAAAACTTCTGAAAACTGTCAACCACTAGACCAAGCAAAAACATTCCTTAATGTAGAGATTTCTTCATTACCTTTCAAATCGGATGATTACCTTTGTCAGTAATAACAAAAGGTTAAGGAATATAAACCACAAAGCTTCAACACCTATCAATGATTGTCAATATCAGAGTCACAAACTCGAACAAGTAGTCATGCCACATTGTCATATAACTCCTCAAACAAATATTACTTTTGATCCATGACATTTTTGTTGTTATGCTATAATCAAAAGTGATGTCTCGAATAACACAGTCCATACAAATTCATCACCAAACACACTGTCCACAATAGAAGAGTCATAAAAAAAAGATTTATAGCATTGTCAGATTCAGAAAATAATCACTGTCATTGAATGGACTGACTGTCCACCAATTTTGTGCAAACATTATTCATTATGTCTTTTACTTCTTTTTTCATAGAAATACATGTTATGAAAAAATACATTATGTGAGCCAAAATAAGCCATTTCTCTTCCTTCAAAACATTGTCTAGTTCACTGGCTAGACACTAGATTCATCAACAGCTTAAGAATTGAGGATCAACCTCATCAAAGAACTGTCAATGTACTTCAAACTTGAATTTCAAAAACATAGGCAGACCTCCGTAATTAGTTCAATCAGAATAAACATAATGAGATAGTGGAATTTACAAGCCATTTCTTTACATCTTATACCACCAAAAGAAAATGCAAGTTGTCATACCTCATTCTAGACTCCAGAGGGGTAAAATATGATACCATAATAGACTCCCCCTCAGTCTTTACTTTTTCTCAATACCTGGAAGGCAACACTTGTGCAAGGAGTGCACAAGGAGTTTTCTCAGAATCATCTTTATTGCTCTTCTTGTCATCTTGATTGTTCTTTCTTCTCCACTCCAATGTAGCCTTTTTCACGTGTTTGCTTAAAGTACTTGTCATTCTACAATCTCTTCTTAAGTGACCAAGAATGTTACAATTGTAACACACCATATTCTCATTTCTAGAGACATTAGAATGATTCTTATTTGACCATCTCATGCAATCAATTGCCTTATGACCAAAATCATTGAAAACATAACAATATTCTTGAAAAGAATGATTATACCTGAATGAATGATCATGCCAAGGATGTGAAGATCTGAAGACACTTCTCCTTTCTTTGTGAATACCTTTAGATTGTCTTCTAGCATCAATTTTATCCTTTGGTGCAACAATATGGTAACCGAGATCAACATTCATTCTTGGTGTTCGCTTGGCTCTAAACTTCTTTCCATCTGAAGTAGTAAACACAATTTCATGTTTAGATTCATCTGTAGAGCTTTGTCCAACCTCATATCCCACTCATGTAGGATCTTTAGAATGCTTTTTCCTAGCCAACATCTCATTCAATATATTAGTACTATGATCAAATTTCTGAATTTTACCAGATTGAGTTTTGACAATTTCAAGCTCTTTTCTTAAAGCAAATACCTCTTCTTCAAGTTTTAGACAAACAATCTTTTTAATCTCCAAATCAAAACTCACAACTTCTGCTATCCTCTTATATTTTTCAATTTCAATTTTCTGACTTATAATCATATCATCCTTAAGAGTTAGTTCTTTTAACAAGGAATCATTATCTGAACATTTCTTTAAAGAAACAATCTCATTTTCTAGTTTATTACACAATTCATCCTTGTCTTTTAACTTTACTTCCAAACTCTCTTCTTGCTGAAGTTGTCTTGTTAACATCTGGTTTTATTTTCTAAGTTCCTTAATAGTATCTAAGGCACATAGAATTTCACCTTCCAAATCAACCTCACTTTCTGGTTCATCATATTCCTATTTAGAGTTAACTTCACACAAAGATTGATCTAATTTTACACAAGTTTCTTGATCATTTAAATATTCATTAATGATCTCCTTGGACTTATTTTCAAAACTATGAAGGTTTACACCTTCTTCACTCTCAGATGTTTCACAACTTATTTTAGTACCCAAATATATCTCCTCTTGTAACTCACTATTTTGATTCATTTCATTTAACTTGTCCCAAACTTCCTTAGCATTGTTGTAATGAATGACTTTTGTAATGACTTTATTTGGCCAGTTATTAAAAATAGCATTTATAGCTCTAGTATTGAATTCAAGTGCTTTCTTCTCCTCAAGAGTGGAAGGAGATGTTGCAGATGTAGTACAACCCTTTTCAACTGCTGCCCACACTTCAGACCCTAAAGAAAGTATGTTTCCATCCTATGTTTCTACATAATAAAGTTTGTACCTTTGAACTGAGGAGTTCTGGATCTAGGATACTCTACCATTTCAAAGCTACTATTTATGAAATTTTCCTTATTATTCTTTATACTAGATTCAGGTTGAACATGATGAATAGCATTTTGCTAAGAACATCTTTTTCCCTTATTCCTTCTATTCTTTCCCATATTAACCAAAGTACTCCAAGAAACCAGGAACAATCCTAGGTGGTTTAGACCTATTAGAGGACCCTTTTCTCTAATACCATTTGTTGGAGTTATGGACAGACACTTAGAGCGGGGGGGTGAATCAGTGTCTAAACTTTTTCAACTTTGACCAAGACTTTTAATTCTGATTTCCTTTTCTATCAACAACATAGTAGAGCAATCACTTTGAAAGCACAAAGATATGAGAACATTAACTCAATCTATTACACAACTTATGCAAATATGATTTGGGTGAGATATCTTGTATTTTCCAAAAAAATTATGGCTGACATTGATTAACAATCAAAGCATGATGACAGTGCAGGTGCAACTCATAAGACTATGCCAATGATGATCAACATTATTGAATCACTTCTTAAACAATTGATTTGAATGCAGCTTTATAGAAAAGAAAGGCATTGAGACAACAAACACATTTAGCAAATTATAACTATTCTTGAGCAATGAATCAAATGAGAAAGTTTAAGCTTCTATTTGAATTAGACTCTTCAACAATGACTTGTGCGAGATATTTGGACTAAATATTTGCAGATATGAAGGAACTAACATTCAACAATGTTCAGATTGATAAAAATTATCGCAATCAAGAAACATTATGACATAAAAACAAAGAGACCATAAGACAAAGGATTTGTTGAGCAGAAAACCCTCCTAGGGTAGGAAAACCACTCCTAAACTGCCTTACAGGCTTAATCTTCAAAAACCACTGTTAACAATGCCTTATAGGCTAATTTATGTGCACCAACTCAAGGAGCACCAACCCCTCATTTTGAAACACCAATTTCAAGGAGCACCAACCCCTCAAATTATTTTTTAGAACAATAATAATATCAGAGGATCTCTCTATTTTCAAGTAAGCTCAAGAAACTCAACACTCTTATCTACCTAATACCCTAAGAATCCAACTCTTTGAATCCTTAAAATATTAAATAGAAAAGAATTACAACTTTTTTCTGCAACATCCTTTTTAGTTTTTGTATAACATATCTTTTTACAAATTATTTCTTGATAAAACTAGTAAAACTATCTCAGAATGACAACCAGTAGATACACAGTGTTCACAACAATGTTTTTACATATCTTTTCAAGTATGTCTGTCAAAAGTGTCTCCAAAGAATTCGAGGTCAACGAGGAATCTGAAACCCCAGTTGTTGTTTTTGAATGTGTGCCAGAGAATCAATGATATGAAATGCCTGATTAGTAGGTTGTAAATAAACTTTGATAGGGTTATAATAATGCCTTCTATTCAAACTGCAAGATTTTTACACGAAAACCCAAATCAAGAGCAATAATCTTCATAATAGTTACTAATTTTAGAATACCCAAATGCTTAAACATTTATTTCTGAATACCCATATGCTGAAACTATAATTTTTGCAATGAATGAAGAGATTTCCAATTGAAACTAACAAATTTCCTAAAAAGCACGACTACCCATTATCTAAAAAATCATAAATAGAAAACCCATATGTTGAATCCATCAAAGTAATGACAGTGAAATATTTCATAGAGGTATCATTTCCTGTTATGTTTTATGGTTTACCAATCTGTCAAGAAATGTAACCATTTCATTTTAAAATGAACACAATGATCAATAATAGCTTTTGCAAAAAAGAATATGATACAGGAGAAAGAGTAACCAAACCCAATATCATCATGATAGTATGGCCAGAATAAAATGACCAACAATAGCAAAACCCAAATAACTGTTAAGAAGAAATCGAGTGATTCTACTTGATATCCTGATAGAAAGATTCCAACAACCCATCGAATCCATTTCATGCAAAACGTCTTCAGCCACAAAGAGTTATCCAAAAACCAATAACACACAAAAACTGCCATTTGCTAAATATAAACAACAAATAATGATACATGTTTGTGCAGTAAGAAGATCAAATAAATACTAGCGATTTGATGCCAACCATAATAGTTGTCCAAGTTTGAAATTCCCATCGACTTCCCTTGAAAGAACACAATTGACCAAATCTTTTCAAGCACAGAGAAAACCATATGTTGGCCGAGCTCTCATGATGAGCCAATTTCAAAACCTTTGCATGTCGACATAGAGGGAGCCTAAAAAAGAATTTGCAGATCACAATGTCTTCATGGTGGTGGCTAGGGTTCTATACTCAACCAAAAAGAAAAGCATAAACCATGAAATGCCCTAACATGCTTTCTTTTCAATCGATGACTTTGACAAATAATAATCTGATTTGAAGTCCACAATAAGTCAAAAAAATAATAATAAATAACTCAAAATATCGTTGAGTAAGTTGTCCAATGATGCCGACCATAATATTACCTTAATATTTTGTACTCAAGTTGTCCAAAGATGCTGACCACATTATAGACCAAAATCTGAGTCAAAGTCCTTCAAAGAATGCCATGACTTCGAATAAATGATCACATAGGAGACAATGAAAAAAAATATATGATGGCAGTCGATAGAAATTTCAATATGACTTTAACCAAAGTCATTTACTAATGCAATAAGGCCCGATATCATTGCAAGTTAGCGATTTAAAAAAGTGATGCCCAAAGTAACATTACCTTCGAGCCATACACATTACCTTCAATTATTAATTGACAAGATACCTTTAGATGCCAATCAAAGCTCATGTAATAGAGTCTCCATATATATTGTTAAAGTCATATACCTTAGTCAAATATGACATCAAGTTCCATTGAGTCAAATGAAGCAATAATCAAATTGTCTGAAATGAAGCATTGAACCAAATATGTGCCATGATCATCAACAATATCCCAACTCAAACCGAAACTGAGCAAATAATGAATCATTATACCTGAATGTGTGAAGTACCAAGTTCAGAATTCTGAAACTGAAAAGAGCTCTGAATCTGAAAACCAATACCATAACCCAATTACATGTACAAAAGGATAACCTGTATCTGCATGAAGCTCAAACTGATCAATACCATGACAAAGCAAAAAGATCCAATCTGAGACTGTCAACAAAGAGAACCAGTTGAAAGATATTTTGTCATCAAGGACAAACCATAAACATAACTTAAATCCAACATCCCATCTAGCTGACTCTTGATACCAATATTATTTCATTTATGGCTTTTGTTTTGTGGCGATGGTTGCAATGCAATAAATAGTCAATGTTATGTAGTTCATGTTGTTTTGCATAATGCATTATTGACTGTTGTTGTCTACCTTAGGTTGTATTATTTCATTTTTGGCCTCTGTTTAGCATGGCTGGGGAAAAGGTGGCAAATTGTTTTTTGATTTTTAAATTAAAATAATTTGCTGCACCGATAGAGAAGGCCAGTGAAATTTTATCAACATTAATTGTTGTATGGTTTCCGTGTAGTGGCAATGGCTATAAGTAATAGCTTCCTTTTGAATATTTGGAGAACATAGCGAATGCCTCCACAATTTTTGGTAGGAAATTTCCCTATGGCTATATTGTTTTGATTCTAATAAGTTCTTGTTGGAAAAAATACTATATTGTTTCAATTTTTGATAAGGCATTGTTGGGTGTCATTCTCTGCGTTTAGCTTGTTGTTCAACATAGCTATGAGTGAGGAGGGAAAGTCTCTCTGAAGGTGAAAGTGCGATCATCAGTTGTGGTATTTTTGTCAAGGTAGTTGGAGGTTACTTTGTGTTTTGTTGGATGAGGTGATGGTTGCAAAGTAGCACAAAAGTGTTAGTTGTGGTAATTCTTTGCCCATTTTTTTGCAGACAGTGGAGAAAGAAGCAAGCAAAGAGAAATCAAGAGGTAATAGGTGCATTTGGAGTAAGTGGGAAGAGGTGCAGGAAGCAATGCATATTTAAAAAATTGTTACTCAAGTCTTTTGAAAACACTTTATGTTATTTTCCAACTTAGGGCATTGTTGATTCTTCTTTTGTAGCTTAGTCTAGATTGTTTGTTCTATGGTTTCCGTGTAGTCGCAATGGGTGGAAGTGAATATTGTTTCTTTTTGCATTGGTTTGTTACTATGAAATCATGTTTTTTTTTTGGGTTGTACTATGTGTTTCTCATGTGTCTTTTGTGTAGTACAATCAACAATGCATATAAATGTATTGCATGCAATAAATACACCTTTTTAGTTATTATTTGTTTCAACCTCAAAAAAGGAGTTGTTAGAATGATAGACTATATAGTAAGTGTCATAAGGAAGATTGATTTGACCATTGATAGAAATGGTGAACAATGTATGTTATGACTTAGGGATTTGGTGAGAGCCCATCATGCTCAATGATCCAATATGATAAGGCCAAAGTAGAAGGTTAGAGTGGTGAATAATGTATGTTCTTCCTAAGGGGTTTGGTGAGAGCCCATCATGCTCAATGACCCAATATGATAGAGCCACTTCTGTGTAGGTGGTTAGAGGTTATTTGGTGTTTTTTGCTTGGGATGATGGTTGCAAAAGCAAAAGAAAAGTGTCACCTATGATAATCTTTTGCCAATTTTTTTGCAGAAAAGCTAGCGGTTTGCATGGGTTTGTTCCTGTGATTTTTTTGTGGGCTTCTTTCTATGGCTTCCATTTTCTAGCTATGTTTAGGATAGAATAAAATTGTTAACATGATGTAGTTTTTTTTGCTTGTTGTTAACTAGCTTGGGTTATTTTTTCCATTGGTTTGTTACTCACATTTTTTTTGTGCTTCGTGCTATCAACAATGCGTATATATGTGCACCTAACTTCATATATATATATATATATATATATATATATATATATATATATATATATATATATATATATATATATATATATATATATATCTGACGTTTATATATTTCCATACAAAAAATTCCTAGATATGCATCCAATGCATGATGCTAGATTGTCTATTTATGTGTCTGTGTGAAATTAGACACAAACAACATTTATACGCACATCAACGCCTACATCAAGTATAATAAAAAGCAAGACCAATGTTTCATCTCACACTTAATATATAGACTGCCAGTCTAACAAATCCTTATTAAGGCCTAGACAAATAAGAACCATCCTTAAACACACAGGAAAATAGCTAAGAATTCTTTATCATGAAGAACATGAATTAATTTATTACTTTTCAACCATTGGCACCACACAGAAACTATAAATCAAATAATTTATTCAAGACCACAGAAGAATAATCAATAATGCCCTATGCAAAATAGCATAAAATGTTTTATTACTTCAACAAGTATTAAATGTTGCACCTTTGAGCCATTCTATTTTCCAATAATTTAATTTTGAACATATTATTATAAGCAAAACTACCAAGATCATCTCCATTGAACCTTAAGGTCTTTGTTCTTAGATTCCACAACTAAATCTTTGACTATGAGCACATTGTTATGCTAATTAAGCATCATATGAACCATGAATGGAATTCATTTCAATAAGAATTATTTAAATGATAAATCAAATAATTTATTCAAGGCAACAGAAGAACAATCAACAATGCCCTATGGAAAATAACATTAAGTGTTATACTGCTTCAACAAGTATTAAATGCAAGGTCAACAAAAATGGAATGCAACATATCAACCAACAAGAGAAACACATATGCACCTTTGAATCATTCTATTTTCCATTAATTAAATTCTAAACATATTATTATAAGAAAAACTACTAAGATCATCTTCATTCAACCTTAAGGTCTTTATTGTGAAATTCCATGACTAAATCTTTGACTCTCAACAACTTGTTATGCCAATTAATGATCATATGAACCATGGATAAAATTCATTTCAATAAGAATTATATATTAAAAAAAACATTATTTAGAAAGGAAAACAAATCATTCATATGGTTATGTTGCAAGTATAACCACAAAACAGAAGGCAAAAATGAATAAATGACAGTTGTTATTACAACCATCATCAGCACATGCAAACCATACAACAATTAATATTGATACCATCCAACATTCAAGAGAGGAAACATCCACATTGAATTTTTCCTCAATTGACTGGCTAAGAAGGCTACAAATTCAAACCTTTTGTTGGCTGTAATAATGCCTTGATTCAGACTAGGCAATATATTATAGCCAATAAAATATTTGAATTTGTAGCATTCTCATTCAGGAAAATGAGGGAAAAAGGAGCCATTTGCATAGTGAGGAAAAAATATGGTATACACATCTATTTAGATATAGTAGTCTATATATAAATAGATATATACATGTGTGTGCTCTTGATTGACCCTTAAGGTGTTTATTCTGAGATTTGATGGCTAAATATTTGACTCTCAGCACCTTGTTATGCTAATTTAGTACCATATGAACCATGCCTGCAACTCATTTTAATAAGAATTATATATTAAAAAAAACACTATTTAAAAAGGGAAACAAAACATTCATATTTATTGTTTTGATACTTGATAGTTATTTATTTCAGAACAAAGTTGGTATTTCTTTCATTCTCAAAAAGGAATTCTTACAACAATAGGCTTTATATTAAACATAGAGTTATGCCTTGCATAACCACCCCCATTTTATTCTAGAACAAAATGGGTCCCTCTCTTTCTTATTGCTTTTGTTTTCTTTGCCTTTTGTTGTCTGGTTTGGTCTTGGGAGTTCTTTTTTGTCCCTCCTAATTTTGTTTTAGTACTGCTGAATTTGGTTTTGCCTCAGTTAAAGTTGGGGTTTCTTTTTGTTAAAATTAAGTGAAATGGTGAAAATGATATATTTCATATGCTTCTGAGGACTAATGGAGACCTTGTTTTGTAGGATTAAATCATGCACATGATGATATTTCTCAAGGGGCTTGGTTGGAAGGCATCCCTCAATCCAGTTTGGCATAAAATCCTCAAGGAGAGAGTTGGTAAGACCTTCCAAATGTCTTGCCGACTGGCAGTGTGTTATTAATTTGGAATCCACTGGTCACCATGACATTTTATTTTCCATGGGGTTTTGTATGTCTCTCCACTTGGGAGGAGGTCTCGTCGACTGGGTGCACACAAGGGTCTTGGTGAAGGTTTCTGCCTTTGGCATAAGGTCTAGCCAAATAGGTGAGGTCTCAGCGACATAGGTGACTTTGGGATAAAGTCTCACAGACAGGGTGGACTCTTGGCGAGGTGAAGCAGCATTAGCATAGTTGTTTGGGTTTTCCATGAAGTCTCGGCGATCGAGTGATGTCTTGTTGAAAGGGATGATGCCTTCAATATAAGGTTGTGCACTTGGCAAGATGTCCTATCAACACGGGGAGTCTCACCAAAATATTTAGGTTTGGCATGATGTCTCACCAAAGGGATAGGGTCTTGCCGACTGGGCGGAGTTTTGTTGAAAGATGAAGGCCTCAGAGAAAAGTCCTATCGATCGATGAAGGGTCTTGGGGAAAGTTTTGAGCTTAGCAAAAGGTCTCATTGACTAAGCAAAGTCTCCCCAAAATGAAGTGAGCTCTCGGTGAAAGGGTGTGATTTTAGTGTAATGTCTCAACGAAGGAATCTAGTCTCGCTGACATGGAATAGTGGTCCCAACTGGGGGAGTCTCAGTGGAAAATTTGAGCTCGATGAAATGTCTCACCGACCAAGTAGGCTCTTGCAAAAAGAAATTTGAGCTTGAGGAGATCTCGTCGAGAGGTATTTCCTTTAGCGAAAGGTCTCACCGAAGAGGAAAGGTCTCACCAAAACAGAGTGAGCTCGGGGAGAATGGAGTACTTTGGCATAATGTCTGGCTGATAGCAATTATCTTGGCAACCACTGTGGATATTGATATGAATCTGGCCACTCGCTATGGGGTCTCATCGACCGATGTATGTCTTGTCAATAGCTGTTAGGAGGTATAATTGCATTGGGGAGACACAATTAGTGTCTCACCGACATTTGATTCTTTGTGAACAAATTTTGATCGCCTGAGAATCTCACATGGAGTTTATTCACCCAATCAGAGAGAACTAAGGGTGAACCCTAGGCAATTTGACCAATTGAATACGAACCAAAGGAAGATCAAAAAAGTGTGACCAGTGTGGATCCGCTCTGTGAATGAGCCAATGGATCAGGTTGGTGAACACTAGTGTGGAGATCTAACAAAAAGTCTGATGATGCTTCAACAGATGGTCAACTTGCAAAAATATCTGGAGTGAGAAGCAGCCAAAAAGGGAGAAGAAACCACAGGTCATAGTGACAGCTTGGATCACTACTGGCAAAGGGGGATCGACATTAATGATAATGATTTAGAGCATTCAAAGTGATTCCGATGGAAGTTCGAAGGTGGAAATAGAGGCCATAAGTAAATGCCATAGTTACAAAAGATCTAGAGGTCATCCCCAAAGCAATCTTTCACCGACATGGACACGGAGGGTGCAATTGAATGCAACATTAACTTTATTCCAAAAAGATATGAGGGTCGATCCTCCTGTAACAAATTGATATTTTGTAAACCCTAAAACCAAGGCTAGTGCATTCTTTTTGGTACATTCTGTATATATGGCATTTTTTCCCCTTTGTAAAGGGTGCGGGCAGAGAGTTTTAGAGTTTTTTAGGTTTAGAGACATAGAGATATAGATTTTGGAACAGTAGTAATTTTCTAAGTAGTAGAGAAACTTAAGAGCAGTAGTAGAGTAGGAGTTAGATTTGATAGAAGGCAGTAATGTATCCTTGTGGTTTTCTTAGTATAGATGGAAACAATCTGAAGACATAGATTTTCTATACATTGGTGATTGTGCCAGAATTGTAAATATTGCTTATCTGTTTCACTAACAGTAGAAGCAACCAGATCTAAATCTACTTCATGTTGTGTTCCTGAATGGTATTCATCTTCAGTTAATCATTTGATTTGAGAAGCTTTCAATGGATAAAATGTTATTTTGTGTTTTGTTTAGAATTGTAAGTTACAATCTGTTGTTGAAGTTAGCACTATGAATGAATGAAGCTATGTGTTAATCACAAGTTGATTTTTCTCTCCAATTTTAGTTAGTAATTCCTTGAAAGATAACAAGTCTAGTTAAGTTGGATGCATTGTCATTCTCTTGGGTTCCAAAGCTTTGATCTATCTTTCTCTGTTTCTTTAAAAACCCTAGTTAAAGTAGGTTTAAATTTATGCTTGATCTTAGAAAAATCCTCAAGCTCAACACCAGCAGGCCCCTTGAACATTATAGTTCACATACATCACTGAGTGAAATTTGCACAGTTGAGAATCAATTACAAGGACCCTAGGAGTTAAGATATTCATGTGTTATTATTTCTCTTTCAGGAGAGTAGAATAGTGATATTCTGTTTAACTGTTGTTGTGCTATTCTAACCATCAACAGAGAACTGGCACTAGAAGGAGGGCCAGAAGAGAAAACTAGATAATACTGGGTTTTTCTCACCAGAAAGGTCCTAGAGAGTTCTTCGATCAGCTAAAAATCCACCACCTTTGATAAAACTCAAGACCCCAATAAGACACAAGATTCATAAGACTGGGGCAACCATCATACCACCCTTGTTAGCCCTGCTTATGCCACCAGGATTTTCACCAATACCCCACTGGGTTCCTATCAATCCACCACCGAACCCATCTCAATTGCCATTATAGCTGGTTCAACCCATCTAATAGCTGGCTCAACCACCACCACCACTACCAATGGCATTTTTTTAGAATAATCCCTCTCCATTGGGGACTATTCCTAGAGACTTTCACTATATGCCTAAGAATGCCAAGAAATTTTTACCCAAGTACATTCATGGTGAATCAAGGAGTGTTGAAGAGCACATACAAGCTTTTAAAGACACTTGTACCAGAGCTTAGATAGCTCACCATGATGTAGTTTGTAGGTTGTTCCCTCATTCATTAGGGGATATGGTGTACAACTAGTACCTAAATCTTCCTCAGTGCTCTATTCTAAGCTGGACAGACCTGGGGAATGCTTTCATCAATCAGTTTAGGATTTACGTGGATCTAGCCATTTTGTTCCACCAGTCTACTACCATTGGGAAGGAGCCAGGTGAACCTTTGGCCTTGTTTAATACATGGTTTCAACGAATGTATAGGAGATTGTAGGACTCCTATCTAGTTGTTGAGAATAGTGCCATCCAAGCTTACTTTAGAGTTATAGACCCTTTGATTAGCTTATTCCTGCAAAGGACATATTAACTGGCAGATATTGATTCCCTGTCTAAAGTCTATCATCTAGCCATTAAACTGCAACAACAAATTAGCTCCCAACAAGGAAGTTTGGGAGTAGGTTTTCCTTCAATGGGGTATCAGATGTCTAGCCCAACCCCTTTATTCAATACTGTCCCAAGAATTTCTCCTTCCTATTATGGACATATGTCTGAGTTGCAGACTCAATCTCTTGTTCCATTCTTTGCCAATGGCACTCCTGACTTCTTTCAACAATCACAGGCTCATCATAGTCCGTACAATCATCAAAATCAAACCAGAACGCCAAATCATGTCAACCAACCACCTGTTGCTAAGAGTGTTGAAAGTTAAAAGATAGTTCAACTCACAAACAAGGTAGAGACTTTAAAGAAAACACTGTCTCAAGTCACAAATGACATGGCTCAGCTTAGATTGAACCCCTATCAAAACCAAGGTAATTATCCTAATCAGAGCAGTAACAACTAGGGTAATTATCAAAATAGCTACAATCAAGACCAAAGGGGATATCAAGGCCAAAATTCCCCTAACCAAGGTTATAAAAATCAAAATAGAGGGTATAACCAAAGGAAAAACAACAACCGACAATGGAATGCAGGGCCAAATAATGGTGGAGTTCCTCACAATTATCCAGCTAATGAGGAAAGGTCACATACTGCAAATGTGGCTGACCTTAATTTTATGACTAATTGGTGTAGGCTGCATGATATTGCAACCCATTTTGAGGTAAAATGCCCTAAAATGGAGAAAGTTTTCAAGATGGTACAGGCAGATGCCCAGACCTTCCAAGGGTATTCAAATAAAGAAGGTGGCTTAGTAGATACAGTAATGACTTATGACCTCTTTGAGGAGGAACCTTCATTCCCAAGGTAAGATGAGAATGAACCAGAGGAAGATATGTATGATGCCCAAGCTTTTCAGACAAAGGGAGGACACTTCCTCAGAAATTAGAATAAGGGTTCATTTACTACCTCAACACTACCTAATCACATGGTGCCTTCGAATCAAAGTGCTAATAACAACCTTCCTCCACCAAAAGGCACACCTGACTTCCATAATAAAGGTAATTCACTTGGGGTTGTCAAAATTAATGCAACTTATAATACAAAATTTGATATTGTTGCTGAGATGTAGAGACACAAAACCTCTTTATCATATTTTGACATCCTCAAGTGGTGCCCTGCTCAATGGGAGATAGTGCTAAAAGCTTTGGAGCAAGCTGATAAATCAAAAGGAAAAAAAAGGTGACACCTACAATAGACATGAACACAGCTTTGTATAGAAGCAAGCTAGGTACCCCACCATTTCTTTTGAGTTTAAAAATATATGGGAAGAATCTACATAATTTCCTGCTAGATTCAGGGGCTTCTGGCTATGTTATGCCATTTTCTGTATGCAAGAAATTGGGATCGAACGCTATCCAAACAAACAAGAAGGTCATTCAACTTGATAAAATAGAGGTTATTGTAGTTGGAGAATTAAGGAATATACATGTGCAAGTAGGATCTAACCCCAGGATTTTAACCAATATAGATATTCAAGTGGCAGACATTCTTGAGACTTATGGTATGCTATTAAGCAAAGATTTGATGAAAATTATAGGGGGATATCTCTCCCTCGACTTTTCACATAAGTGGCTACCATGGAGGGGAGTTCCTATGCAGATCAGGATTGAAAGTGAACCTCACCTCAAGCATATCATCACTGAATATGATTTTCCTAACGACATGGCTTATTTTGAAACCGGAATAGGAGTTTACAAAGGAGAGGAAATTCTAACCTTTTCAGTTCTTGATCCTAAAGAATTATCAATACAAAGTTCCCCTAATTCTATGATGAATCAAAATCAGCAAGCATTGATTAGGAAGTTGCAATAGGATTAGCTGGTCCTAGGGGAAGATATTGATTTGTAAAGTTTTCTAATCCCTAATTGGTGTAGGATACACTACCAAAATATTTTGAATTAACTTTCCAACCCTACATCAACATTTTAAATCATGTTTCCCAAGCTAAGGAAACTAGCCTAAGTCACCCTGAGACTGTTACAAATCACTTCTCATTTGAAGCCAAAGAAGCAATAATTATAACCAAGGATAAGATACCTTCAAAGGAAGTTCCTTCTCAAATTGAACTTACCCCAGTCACAATACTAGACCAACATATTTATGAGGAACCTATTGAACACCTCTTGCCAATATTTGATGCAAAGGATCAAGAGCCCCCACCTCTGGCTCATCTCATCCAAAAGCCCACAATAACCTCAAAGGAATCAGTCCCAGCTCATGATCAGTTGTGGACCCTCACGTTTGATGGATCCAAATCAAAAAGAGGTTGTGACCAGTGTTGGGATTGAATTAACCAGCCCAAAAGGCAAAAATTTCTTTTCTTCTTACAGGTTGCAGTTTGGATGCACTAACAACATAGCAGAATATGAAGCTCTAGCTCAGGGGCTAATGTTCGCACATAAGAAGAAAGTCACTTCCTTGATGGTTAAAGGAGATTCAGAAGTAGTTGTCAAGCAAGTGCGCAACCAATACACATGTCACAATAGAAGGTTGACAGCCTATAGAAATTTGGTATGGAACCTAATTGAAGACTTCAATGCTTTTGAGATTAACTTAATCCCTAGAGAGGAGAATCAGATAGTTGATTCATTAGCTATTGATGCAAGTACCCTAGAACCCATGCAAGGCTCCAAACTTAAAAGAATCTCAGTAGAATTGATATCCACCCTAGCAATTCCTGATAATGTCAAGAAGTTTCAAGTCTTTGATGATGATCGACATATCCTTGCCTTTCTAGCAAGTTCAAATGTTTTTGAAGGGAAGATCATTGATGAGTCCAACAGGGATCAAGGAGATTGGAACCCTAAAGATTGTGATACAGAGGGGGTCCTAAATTTAAAAAGTAATAGCATTCCCAAGGGAATGGTGGCTTTAGAAAGAATTTTTGATTTAGACCCAAGGGCTTGGGAAAGGATATCAGCTGAAGATAAAGGAGGTGAATACCAAAATGTTAACTAGCTGATTTTGGCTCGGAAAGGAATGTTTACGTAGGGAAAGCTTGCCCTGAAGCAATCAGAAAAGATATACTAAGGGCATTGAAGAAGGACATTGCTGCAATATTCTGGGGGTATGAGGATTCAAAAAAATTTGATGCTTCTATAATGACTCATACCATTCCTCTAAAGCCCGAACCTAAGCCATTTCAAAAGAAACAACATCCTATTAACGCCCTCATTGAACCACTAATCTTTAAAGAAGTTCATAAATTTCTTTCTGCAAGAATAATCTTCCTTGTACGACACTCAACGTGGGTGGCCAACCTAGTTCCAATCCGTAAGAAAAATGGAGAGATTAGGCTATGCATAGATTTCAGGAATCTGAATAGAGCTTCAAAAAAGGATAACTACCCACTCCCTTCACTGGATGAAGTTTTGCATAATGTCAATGGGTCTCAAATGATATCCTTCCTGGATGGTTATTCTAGATACAATTAGGTGATGGTTAACTATGATGACAAAATTAAGACAACCTTCACTACTAAGTGGGGAACATTTTCTTATAGAAGGATGCCATTTGGTTTGATAAATGCCAAAGCAACCTTTCAGCGTGCCATGGTCATAGCATTCAAAGATCTGATTGGTAGATGCATCATCATCTACATGGATGACCTGACAGTGTTTTCTAAAGATAGACTGAACCACACTGTAAACTTGGCTAGAGTTCTTGAAAGATGTATCTAGTATTGTGTCTCCTTGAATCCTAAAAAGTGTGTGTTCGGGGTTTCTGAAGGGAAAATTTTGGGACACATAATCTCTGAAAGAGGAATATTGATAGATCCAGACCGAGTTGAGTCCATTCTAAAGATAGCCATGCCAGGATGTAAGAAGGAGATGAGATCCTTCTTTGGAAAGATCAACTTCGTAAGAAAGTTTACCACAAGGTTTACAAAAATTGTTAAACCATTGAATGAAATGATGAAGAAAGACACCAAAATAGAGTGAAGTAGTGAGGCAAAGGCCACATTTTCATAGGTCAAGCAATCCATTTTGGAAGTGCCCATTCTCACCAGCCTTGACTACTTGAAGCCATTCTATTTTTATTCTTTTACCTCTGAACTCTCACGTGCAACTATCCTAACTCAATGAAGAGAAGAGGGAGAGGAGAGGCCAATTGCCTTCATGAGCTCTCCATTCAAAAATTCTGAAATCAAATACCCACCTCTTGAAAAACAAGCTTTTACGCTGGTTAGAGCTGTCAAGAAGTTCAAACATTACATCATCCGAAGTCAAATTATTGTTGTAGTTCCTAATGCTGCTATGAAGTCTCTACTTATGTAGAGCGAGCTAGGAGAAAGAAGAGGGAAATGGATGGCCATTTTGCAAGAGTTCGATCTGGAGATTCTCCCTATGAAACTTGTCAGAGGTATAGGCCTATCCAAATCCATGGCGAATGATGGTGGAAACATTATTTTCCAGCAATACACAACTCAGTCCTTTTCCAATGACCCTTTGTATGCTGATATCATCTATTTCATGCTCAATAATCAGTGCCCAGAGGGAATGAATACGACTAAGAGGAGAGCGTTGAGAATGAAAAGCTCTCGTTATATGCTCAAAGGGGGATTGTTGTATAGGAATAATTTTGAGGGAGTGTACCTACGATGCCTTGATCAACAAGAGGCTAAACATGTGATTGCTGAATTTCATGGGAAACATGGCACATGTCATGGGTCTGCAGATTCGTTAGCACATCAGATCCTCATATCAGGTTACTATTGGCCATGTGTGTTCAAAGATGTCCATCAACATGTAAGAACATCTCACATATGTTAGATTTCTGCATCAAAAGAATGCTACCCAGCCATGCCATTGTAGCCTATTTACAAGGTAAGACCATTTTCCCAATGGGTGCTGGGATTTATTGGGGTAATTAACCAAAATTCTTGTGTAGGACACAAATTTATTTTGATTGCCACTAATTACTGCACAAGATGGATAGAGGCTATACCTTGCAAGAACAACATGACAAAGGTAGTGATCAAGTTCCTCACCAAATGCATCACAATTAGGTTTGGAGTACCCTTTGCATTGGTATGTGACAATGGCTCTTCCTTTTCTTTTGTTGAGTTCATTTCATGGGCTTATGATCACAAGATTGTCTTAAAATATTATTCAAACTATTACTCACAAGGAAATGGAGTTGTGGAATCAACCAATAAGAATCTCTTAGGGGTAATTTAAAAATTGTTAGAAAACAATCCTAGGGATTGACATACTTAGCTAAGATTTGTGTTATGGGCAGATAGAACTAGGATCAAGGCTTCTTTAAAGACTTCACCATTTAAACTAGTGTATGGCCAAGAGCCTGTGTTCCCTATTCATTTGCAAATACCTATCCTTGAGTTCATGCAAAAATTCTACTCTAGTCATGATAGGGTAGAGGTAAGATTAGCTGCCTTGTTAAAATTAGAAGAACAGAGAGATGCCGCCTTGCAACAATTCTTTAGCCACCAGGCTATTGTCAAATGTTGGTTTGACAAAAGAGCCAAGATCAAGGCTTTTAGAATATTTGACCTTGTGCTGCTATGGGATAAAGCAAGTGAAAAGAAGGGTAGTCACCAGAAATTTGATAAGCTCTGGTTAGGTCCCTATCAAATCGCTGAGATCCTAGGAGAAAATGCTTTCTGGTTGAGTAGTCTAACGGGAGAACCTGTTCCATTGCCTATAAATGGATAATTTATTAAGCATTATTTTGGTTCATGAAGTTTGGTATTCTTGTTGGGCTGTCCATGTATGTAAATAATTGGTTTGTCCTTATGTAAATAGTTCATGCATTTCTACTTGTAAATAATCTCTGTAAATAGTTTTCTATTATGTATGTGAATAGTCTATTTGTTTTTCTATTTGTAAATAGTTTTGTTGTTTGTTTGTTTGTCCTTTTTTTATGTTCTTTCATTTCCTTTGTTGTTTGGTTTCTTTCTTGTTTGTTTTTTGGGGTTTCTTTGTTCTTTCCATCTTGAAATGGTGGGTTGTTATCTGAAGTATACTTTGGTTATTAGGAAAGAAGTGGTTTACATACTTTTAGGATTTGACTGGATAATTTTGTCCTAAATTCTTTTCTTTATCTCCATTGTCAATAAGAGTTGTGGAAAGTCTTGAAAACAAGATGCAAAGTAAACAATCTTCATTAGTTACCTCTGAATCTATCACAAATCATCAAGATCATCTCCCTTTTTAATGGTATATTTGTCCTAGGATGATAGTGTTGTAAGATTTGAGTGAAAAATCCAATCTCCCAAGTGTTGTTATGAGGTCCATGGTAGTTTTCAACCCAGAACAGATGTCTAACATCTGACATATTGAGAAAAAAATTAATGAAACATTTGAAACTCCAAGAAGCAAAAAAAGGGAAGAGAGAAAAAATATAAAAAGAATTATCTAAAAGAAAGAAGGACTCAATAGGAATGGGTAATTCTAGTATCTCTACTGGGGCTATGGATGCCTAGCTGGCAGTAGAGCAATGCTATGAGAAAACTAGAGGTATCTCCGTCAGGGCTATGGACACCTGACTAGCAACAAAGAAATGCCTAGGATATCATTGCACAACAACTAAAGGAAATCAACTCATGTAGTTCAAATCTTGCACATTGTTGTTCAAAAGATGAGGAAAAAATTATTAAAGAGTGATGCACCATCAAGCACACACATTGATTCAGGGGTGGCCATTGTGGATTTACATTTGAGATTCTAGCTCAACCTTGGTTCTTAAAACAGACCCAACTCAAGTTGTGATGTTCATAAACTAGGAGTTCTAGGCAGCTGAATCCTTCAGTTTCTTGAAAAATGGTTAAACCATTTTCCCAGCCAAATTTCCATTTGTTATGCCTTGAATAACCACCCCCATTTTATTCTAGAACAAAATTCGTCCCCCTATTTCTTTTTTTTTTTGTTTTCTTTGCCTTTTGTTGTCTAGTTTGGTCTTGGGAGTTCTTTTTTTTCCTCCTAATTTTTTTTGTTCTGCTGAATTTGGTTCTGCCTTAGTTAAATTTGGGGTTTCTTTTTGTTAAACTTAAGTGAAATGGTGAAAATGATATATTTCAAATGCTCTCGAGGACTAATGGAGACCTTGTTTTGCAGGATTAAATCATGCACATGATGATATTTCTCAAGCGGCTCAGTTGGATTTCATCCCTCAATCCAGTTTAGCTTAAAATCCTCAAGGAGAGAGTCGACAAGACCTTCTAGATATCTTGCTGACTGGCAGTGTGTTATTCATTTGGGATCCACCGATCGCCATGACATTTTATTTGCCATGGGGTTTTGTATGTCTCTCCACTTGGGAGGTCTCATCGACCGACTGCACACAAGGGTCTCGATGAAGGTTTATGCCTTTGGAATAAGGTCTGGCTGAAGAGGTGAGGTCTCGGTGATAGAGGTGACTTCAGGATAAAGTCTCACCGACAGGGTGGACTCTTGGTAAGGTGAAGCAGCATTAGCATAGTGGTTTGGGTTTGCCATGAAGTCTTGGCGACTGAGTGATGTCTCACCAAAAGGGATGATGCCTTCAGTATAAGGTTGTGCTCTTGGCAAGATGTCTTACCGACATGGGGAGTCTCGCCAAAAGATTTAGGTTTGGCATGATGTCTGGTTGAAGGGATAGGGTCTTGCCGACTAGGCGAAGCTTTGTTGAAAGATGAAGGCCTCGGAGAAAAGTCCTGTCGACCGATGAAGGGTCTTGGTGAGAGTTTTGAGCTCAGAAAAAGGTCTCACCGACTAAGCGAAGTCTCCCCGAAATGAAGTGAGCTCTCGGAAATAGGGCGTGACTTCAGTGTAATGTCTCGATGAAGGAAGCTAGTATCGCCGACATGGAATAGTGGTCCCAGCTTGGGGAGTCTCGGTGAAAAATTTGAGCTCGGAAAAATGTCTCACCGACCAAGCAAGCTCTTGTCAAAAGAAATTCGAGCTCGAGGAGATCTCACCGAGGGGTATTGCCTTCAGCGAAAGGTCTCGCCGAAGAGAAAATTTCTCACCGAAACAAAGTGATCTCGGGGAGAATGGAGGAGTTCGGCATAATGTCATATCGGCAACCACTATGGATATCGATATGACTTTGGCCAATCACTATGGGGTCTTGCCAACCAACGTATGTCTTGCCGATAGTTGCTAGGAGGTATAATCACATCGGGGAGACATGATTAGTGTCTCATCCACATGTAATTCTATGTGAACAACTTTTGATTGCTCGAGAATCCCACGTAGAGTGTGTTCACCCAATCAGAGAAAACTAAGGGTGAACCCTGGGTAGTTTGACCGATTGACTATGAACCAGAGGAAGATAAATAGAATGTGACCAGTGTGGATCTGCTCTTTGAACGAGCTGTTGGAGTAGATCGATGAACATTTGTGTGCAGATCTAGTGAAAAGTCTAATGCTACTTCAAGAGATGGTCAACTTGCAGAAAGATTTGGAGTGAGAAGTAGCCAAAAAGGGAGAAGAAACCGTGAGTCATAGTGACAACTTGGATCACTACTGGCAAAGGGGGATCGACATTAATGATAATGATTTAGAGCATTCAAAGTGATTCTGATGGAAGTTCAAATGTGGAAACATAGGCCATAAGTAAATGCCATAGTTGCAAAAGATCTAGAGGTCATCCCCGAAGCAATCTTTCACCGACATGGACACAAAGGGTGCAATTGAATGCAGCATTAACTTTATTCCAAAAAGATCTGAGGGTTGACCCTCCTATAACAAACTAATATTTTGTAAACCCTAAAATAGGGGCCAATGCATTCTTTTTGGTACATTCTGTATATATGACATTTTTGCCTCTTTGTAAAGGGTTTGAGGGGAGAGTTTTAGAGTTTTTTAGGTTTAGAGACATAGAGATATAGATTTTGGAATAGTAGTAATTTTCTAAATAGTAGAGAAACTTAAGAGTAGCAGTAGAGTAGGAGTTAGATTCGATAGAAGGAAGAAATGTATCCTTCTGGTTTGCTTAGTATAGATGGAAACAATCTGAAGACATAGATTTTCTGTACACTGGTGATTGTGCTAGAGTTGTAAATGTTGCTTATCTATTTCACTAACAATAGAAGCAACTAGATTTAAATCTACTTCATGTTGTGTTCCTAAATGGTGCTCATCTTTAGTTAATCATTTGATTTGAGAAACTTTCAATGGATAAAATGTTATTTTGTGTTTTGCTTAAAATGGTAAGTTACAATTTGTTGTTGAAGTTAGCACTATGAATGAATGAAGCTATGTGTTAATCACAAGTTGATTTTGCTCCCCAATTTTAGTTAGTAATTCTTTGAAAGATAACAAGTCTGGTTAAGTTGGATGCATTATCATTCTCTTCGGTTCCAAAGCTTTGATCTATCTTTTTCTATTTCTTTAAAAACCCCAGTTAAAGTAGGTTTGAATTTATGCTTGATCTTAGAACAATCCACAAGCTCAACACCAGCAGGCCCCTTGAACATTATAGTTCACATCAATCACTGAGTGAAATCAGCACAGTCGAGAACCAATTACAAAGACCTTGGGAGTTAAGATATCCATGAGTTATTCTTTCTCTTTTAGGAGAGCAGAATAGTGACATTCTGTTTAACTATTGTTGTGCTATTCTGACCAACAACACATAGTAAAGAAAACTGGTTGGCACATACATGTGCTCAAAACCTTTTTGAAGCTATTAAAGGGAGAATTCAAATACTTTTCCTAGGACTACACAATAAAAAAGGAAACAATATAGCCAAAGCTAGACAAAAACCCTTCACAATGCCTTATGGAAAACAACATAAGCTATAGAGGATTAACTATTTGGCCATTTTGCAACCATCACCACTAAATGGAAGCCATAAATGAATAAACGATAGGTGCTATTACAACCATCACCACTACATAGAAAGTATACACCAATTAATGTTGGTGTGAGTCAACGTTTACTTTCAGTGGCCTTCTCTATCCACGCGGTGGGGAAAATGCCACCCTATTCCCAAGGCAACCAACAACCACCTCCACCACCTTTTTCACGACCACTAAAAGGCTTAAAAACTAGGAGGATAATGAAAATTCTGACCAAAGTTTAAAAAAAAAAAACCATCCGCCACCTTTTACATGACGTGCTGGAAAGCTCAAAAACTGGGAAGCTTCACGGGAATTCTAACCAAAGTACACACAAACAGCCTATCAGCTAACAATCTAGGGAACAACAATCAACATAGACTATATAACAATGACTGTTTCATTGCATTACATTTATGACGACTAAAAAAAAACCTTAAATCAAACAATATTGATTTCAAAGTTAAAAATCCATGCAAAAATGTAGTCTTTTCTCAACACCACCATATTGTAACTTGAAACAATATAGCCTTTTCAACAACACCCTATTGAAAATGAAACAATGTAGGCCTTGGTAGACAACAACAATCGGCAATCCCTATCGAAATCAAAATAAGTTTTCTAACATTAACTATATTAAAGCTAGACAACAACAATCAACAACGCCTTATGGAAATTAACATAAACTATATAATATTAACCATTTTATTGTGTTACAATGCACACACACGTCTAGACACACATATATATACATATATATACTACATATATGTACATATATACTCATATACATATATATATACATATATACATATGTATATACATACATATATATACATACATATATATATAGATATATATACATAAGTTGTATATGGTCCAACTTTTGTGGTGATGGTTGTGATGGAATAAAATAGTTAATGTTATGCAATTCATGCCATTTTGCACAAGGCATTGTTGCCTGTTGATGTCCACCTTAGGCTATACTATTTCATTTGTGGCTTTTTTTTACTGTGAATGGTTGCAACACAGAAAAAATAGTCAATGTTATGGACTTTATATATACATATACATATACATATATATATACATATATGTCTATGTACATATATATAATATATATATATATATATATATATATATATATATATATATATATATATATATATATATATATATATATATATATATATATATATATATATATATATATATATATATATATATATATATATCTAAAGTTAGATGCACATATATACACATTTTTCATTGCACAAAGCACAAAAAAATGCAGAGTAACAAACCAATATAAAAATATAACCCAACCTACCCAAAAAATCTGCATCATCTTAACAATTTTATTCTCTTGTAGACATAGGAAAAAAATGGAAGCCCAAAAAAAATAATAGTAACAAACCTATGCAAAATATATACTCTTAAAAGAATCCCATAAAAAATCACAGTAACAAACCCATGCAAAAAATACTCTTTTCTAGACATAACCATATAAAAAATTGAAAGAATCTAGCCTTCTCAACAACACCATATCAAAAATTGAAATCTAGCTTAGGCTATATGGTTTTATTTTCAATAAGGTGTTGCTAAAGAGGCTATATTAATTTAATTTTTGACAAGGTATATTGTTTTATTTTCAATAAGGTGTTGTGGTATATCTGAAGTTAGATGCACATATATATGCATTCTTTATTGCACAAAGCACAAAAAAATGCACAGTAACAAACCAATGCAAAAATACAAGCCAAGCTAGCCAACAACAATTAGAAAAACCTACAACACCTTAATGAGAATTGGAAGACTTCTCAACAACACATTTTCAAGGATGAAACAATATAGCCCAAGAGAGACAACAACAACAACAACCAACAAAAATTGCATAACATTAAAAATTTTGTTCCATTCCAAACATAGCCAAAAAATTGAAGCCATAAAGAGAAACCCACAAAGATTCACAGTAACAAACCCAAGTAAAAATATGCTCATTTCTCAACAAAACCTTATCAAAAAGTGAAACAATATAACCTTCTCAACAACACCTTCTTGAAAATTAATAGTGACAAACCCATCCAAAAATATACTCCTTTCTAAACAGAACCTTATCAAAAATTTAAACAATATAGCCTTTTCAACAACACCTTATCGAAAATGAAACAATATAACCTAAGACAAAGAACAATAAAAAAAAAAACCTAATGTAACCAAGCATAAAGTGTACAACATTAACTATTTTATTTCATTCCAACCATAACCACAAAATTAAAGCAATAAATCAAACAACATTGGTTTCAACAGTGACCCAGATGGAGAAACCCACAAAACCCATGCAAAATGATAGCCACATAATGTAACCATAAATGAAACAATATTTCTTTTAACAGATAGTATAGTCTTTTCTCAACAACATCTTACTGAAAATTGAAACAATATAGCCTTTTGAACAGAACCTTGTCCAAAATGAGACAATATAGCCGAGCTAGACAACAACAATCGACAAAAACTACATAACATCAACATTTTTATTCCATTGCCAACATAGCCACAAAATGCAAGCCATAAAAAGAAACCCACAAAAAATTAACATATATATAAATATATGTATATATACATATATATTAATATTAAAATATACTCTTTTCTAAATGGAACCTTATCAAAAGTTCAAAGAATCTAGCCTTTTCAATAGAACCCTAACAAAAATTGAAATAATATAGCCTCTTTAGTAGCACCTTATCAAAAATAAAACAATATAGCCTAAGCTAGAGAAAAATAATCAACAATGCATAAAGGAATCAAACCTAAACTGTATAACATCAATGCACTATTGATTGCACGAAGCACAAAAAAATACACAGTAACAAACCAATACAAAAATATAACCCAAGCTAGCATAGTCTTTTCTCAACAATGCCTTAATGAGAATTCAAACACTTCTCAACAACACCTTTTTGGGAATGAAACAATATAGCCCAAGATACACAACAATAACCAACAAAAACTACATAACGTTAACAATTTTATTTTGTTCCAAACATAGCCACAAAATAGAAGCCATAAAGAGAAATCCACAAAGATGGACAACAACAAACCCAAGTAAAAATATACTCATTTCTCAACAAAACCTTATCAAAAATTGAAATAGTATAGCTTTGTCAACAACACCCTCTTAAAAATTAAAAGTGAAAAATCCATCCAAAAATATACTCCTTTCTAAACAGAACCTTATCGAAAAATGAAACAATATAGCCTTTTCAACAACACTTTATCAAAAATGAAACAATATAGCCTAAGACAGAGAACAATAATCAGCAATACCTAATGTAACCAAACATAAAATGTACAACATTAACTATTTTATTGCATTCCAACCATAACCACAAAGCAGAAACCATAAATCAAACAACATTGGTTTCAACAACGACCCAGATAGAGAAACCCAAAAACCCATAGCCACAAAACCCATGCAAAATGATAGCAACATAACACAACCATAAGTGAAATAATATTTCTTTTAACAAATAATATATTCTTTTCTTAATAGAACCCTATCAAAAATTGAAACAATATAGCCTTTTGAACAAAACCTTATCGAAAATGAGAGAATATAGCCCAAGCTAGACAATAAAAATCGACAAAAACTGCATAACATCAATAATTTTATTCCGTTGAAAATATAGCCACAAAACTCAAGCTATAAAGAGAAACCCATAGAAAATTGACAGTAACAAACTCAGAAAAAAATATACTCTTTTCTCAATAGAACCTTATCAAAAATTGAAACAATATATCCTTTTCAATAGCACCTTTTTGAAAATGAAACAATATAGATTAAGCAAGAGAGAAATAATCAAAAATTCCCAATGGAATCTAACATAAAGTGTATAACATTAACTATTGTATTTCATTACAACCATAACCAAAAAATGAAAGCCATAAATCAAACAGTATTGGTTTGAACACCAACCTAGATGGAGAAACCCACACAACACAAAAAATCCCAGTTACGAACCCATGCAAAACCATAGCCACAAAATGCGAACCTTAAACCAAACAATATTGATTTTCACAGACAATATAGTCTTTTCTCAACAACACCTTATCAAAGTTTCAAACAACCAATAGTACCTTATCACAAATAAAACAATATCTATACCCTACCACAAACTGCGAACCACAAATGAAACAATATGACAAATGGTTTTTTTGATATGCACCTCTTCCACTTGCTTTAAACAAACCTATTTCTGCTAGCTTTCTCTAGGTTGCCTTATTTCTCGAAGCCTGCAAAAATCTGCATAACCTACACAATTTTTTTCCATTGTAAACATAGCCAAAAAATGCAAACCATAAAGAGAAACCCACAAAAATTCATAGTAACAAACCCATGCAAAACCATAGACACAAAACGCAAACCATAAATGAGATAATATTCCATTTTTACAAACTATTTAGTCTTTTCCCAACAACAACAAATCAAAATTAGAAACAATCAACAATACCTTATCAAAAATCAAACAATATAGCCTAGCACAGACTACGAACCACAAATGAAACAATATCACATAAGTTTTTTCCACATGCACCTCTTCCCGCTAGCTTTCCTGTACAAAAATGGGAAAAAAATTATCACAGATGAAACTTTTCTTTTGCTTTTGCAACCATGGTCCCATGTAAAAAACATAAAATAACCTCCAACCACCTTCACAGAAGCTACACAAGGCTTGATTGAGCTTGCACCTTCACAGAAGCTTACCCTCCTCCCTCACAGATCTGATAGAAGGTATAGCAATAGAATGATAGCAAGGATAGCAATAGAATGACACCAAGCAGTTCCTTATCAAAAATTTCTCAAACATTAATTATGTTCCCAAGGCGTTAAATCACAGGTGTTATTACAAACCATTGCCAGTACACGAAAAGCATACAACAATTAATGTTGATGTGAACTGACATTTAATTTTGGTGGCCTTCTCTATCCACGTGGTAGGAAATAAGCCACCCTATTCCCAAGGAAACCAACAACTGCCTCCACCACCTTTTTCACGACCATCGGAAGGCTAAAAAACTAGGAGGCTGACGAAAATCCTGACCAAAGCTTTTTTAAAGAAAAAACCATCCACCACCTTTTTCATGACCGCTAGAAGACTGAAAAAACTAGGAGGCTGACAATATTTCTGACCAAAGTTCACACAAATAGCCTATTGGCTAATAACAATTAACTAATTTATTAAATGTAAACATTGTTTTCCTAACAACACCCCTTAAGAAATTACATTGCAAATAATAAAAAAATATTAGAAAATTATTTTTCTTCATTTAGGCCATTTATGATGTTCATTGCAATTTCTTATTAAGCATTGCATTCTCATGAATTACATTCTCATGAATAACCATACAAATTCCTGATGGGAATAACTCCCTAAAATTAACAACTAACAACGAACTGATTTATCAAATGCACTTTATTTTACTAACAACACCCCTTAAAGTTTACATAATAGAAAAACAAAAAAAAGTGTAAAAGTGTAAAAATTAAATTCCTAACATATCCCCCCCTTAAGTTTTACATTACAAAAAAAAACAAAAATATTGTATTCGCATCAACCTAAACTTCTTGGTTGAGGAAAATGGTCTAATTAGTCAACATTACATCAACATCAACACAAACTCCTTTTTCTAGGTAAATTTCTTGAGCATCAACCCAAACTCCTCATTTCTGGGTAAACGTTCAGATTATCGATCTTTGCATTAGCATCAATCCAAACTCCTCGTGTTTGGATAAATGTTCTAATTTATCAATATTTACCTATGAGTCAAGGCACAGTCCACTATTCACAAGAAAATTACCAACCAACTATTAATCGAGACTCACTCCATTATTCACAATAACAATCGTCCATTTCTAGATCAATAATTACTCAATTATTCATAAATACACATCTGTAAAACTATGGATTGATACAAACTCAATTATCCATAGATGGTTTGTGGATTCAACTATTGACAAACCAACAATGACTCACCAAGTTATTGGATTCAATTAACCACAAACCAACAAAACACTGCATGCCCCATCTTACTCTTGAAAGGACTACAAATGAAACAAATGCTTCTCATTCAAGAATCACCCCTAAGAGAGAAGCTAGGTTGGGATGATAGATGTTCTCTTTCCTCCATTTCCTCTAGCCTTTGATTCCACCTATTTAATTCTTAGAGAACATATAAATATTCATTGTCTTGATCACACAATGCAATATTACATTGTTTTCTCTTTTTTTTTGTAGTAGTGATTAAAGCATTATATATTTTTAACTTGTCATCAATAAGATCTCTAGCATGTTAAATGCAATTCACTAGAATATGTCCTCTTTGGTTACAATAGAAGCATTTGAAATTATTCTTTCCTGTTGAAGCATTAGTTTTCCTTTTGACAAAGAAAGTAGATTCAACAAAAGTTGAGTGAGTTTTAGAGACTATTTTCTCTTCATCAATCAAATACGATATCACATTCTCTAAGCTCTCGCTTGGATTCAATTTGTTTAAAGTAAACACAATATTTTTAAAAATCAAGGGCATACTATTTAATAAAATAGCTTTGGCATCATCATCATCAACTATACATTTTATTCCAAAAAGTTGATTAAGAAGAGAACACAATGTACTAATGTGTTGAGCAAGACTATCACCCTCATTGATTTTCAAACCAATTTTTTTTTGCTTCATTCCCATTTTAGCACTTGAAGCATGTGAACCAAATAAAGAATTAAGACTTTCCCATATTTGGTTTGAAGTTTTTGTCAAATCAATATGATGTAAATATACATCAAATAATCCAAGAGCAATCATAGTTGCAGCTTTTTGATCTTTTGTTTTCCATTTTAATAGTTCATCTACATCTTGTGGTTTTTTAATAGTTCCATTAACAATATCCCAAAGATCTTTTTTATTAAAATCAGTTGCAATTTGACTTGCCATGTATGAAATCATGACCCTCAAACTTCAAAATAAAATATGATTTCTTCATTTTAAATAAATTCAATAATAAAACTTATCACTCCAATATGATAAAAAAAATTGTATCAAACTTCAAACAACGATATGAAAAAAACATACCATATCACCTCCTTGTCCAAATGCAACCCTACTAACTATCTCAAACCACACTACACTTTCTACTGGCATCCTTCTGCAAGTTAGTGGATTCTTCATGTCAAACAAATTTAGATTTCAATGCATAGAGTGGTCTTACTCTTCTTCCAAATTTGTCACGCTAGTCTGACTCTTCTTCAGATTTCAATAAGCATGCAAAAACAAATGATGATATTTTCCCCCTATCATTAATGGTGTTCTTCTGTGATCTGCAACTACATGACCATGACAACCTTGAATATTCTTCCATTCGAACTACTCCTCATAGGTCATAGGCACATAAATTGTTATTGCTTTGATACCAATGTAGAGCAGTTTAGTGGTAAAAATGGAATAACATTATTAAAAACTTACATTATAAATAATAACAAAATATGTGAAATTTCATTATCTTCATTCAGGTCATTACAATGCTCATTCCAAATGCTTATTAAGTATTGCATTCCTGTAAATAACCACTCAAATTCCCTTATGAGAATAACTCCCTAAAACTAATAACTAACAATTAACTAATTTATTAAATGCAAACCTTATTTTCCTAACATTTAAGCACCTTATTTGGGCACAATTCAGATGTAGCATGTTTCACACCAGCGTTGACCAATGTGAGAATCAAGGGGTTTGACTTGGAATGGGTGTTGTACAGTGATTTTTTTAGTGGCTAATATTTGTCAATTGGCTAATAGTTGAAATTTGGGAATCCAAAATTGGCTAATAGTTTGAGCTACAACTTGACTTGAATCACCACATTTTTACAAAATTTTATTATAGTCTTATTTAAAGCTCCAAGTAATTTGTTTTATTAAAAACTTTAACTAAAAAATTCACCACAATATTTGATACATGATTAGATTAGATTCACCTAAATTTTATAAATTATAGTAGAAATCTATATTAATTCGCCAATCGTTTATCACAATTATTAGTTGCTTTAGAACCGTATTTCTAATATTTAGTTTCCACCATTAATTTAAAAATATAATATAATGGACCTTGTTGTATTCTATGAGGTAAAATGTACCCATGATCTGCAATGCTCATAGGGCCCAAAATTGTGGGCCCCATGAGCATTATAGATCATGGGTACATTTTACTTTACAGAGTACAACGAGTGTCATTAGATCAATGATATAAGAGCAATTTTGAGCCCCATGAGAATTATAGATTACGGGTACATTTTACCTTGCAGAATACAATGAGGGCCATTATATTATATTTTAAAACAATGGTGGAAAGTAAATATTATAGTCTACCCCTTCAACCCATCGATAATTTCCACCATTGGGCCCCTACTTTTCCAAGAGAATTATTTTTAGATTGGATAGATTTGCCACCATAATTAATACATTTTCTTATTTTTTTTATGATTCACCAAAAAAATTTACAAAATTTTAGTGATGTAAAAATTGCCAATAAAATTAATATTTTTTTCAAAAAAAGGAAAGATTTGCCAATAGAAATTAATATTTTTTCTTAAAAAAATGAAAGATTTACCAAAATCTTTATGTTTTTTTGAGGGGGTTTCTTAAAACTATCACTAGTGTTGTAAATTTCCATCAAACCACTATTTCAAATTATAGGCTGTGATCTTCTCACTAGGTCCTGATCTTTCACCAGGTTTGTGGGATCATTTATCAGGTAGAAATTTCCTTTGTTGTAGGTCACCTTCACTTTGACCATGGGGCGTGGAGTTTTTTGGCCACGCCACTCCACACCCAACATGAAATTTGCAGGCCATTTTATTCATTTAGCTTTAGGAATTTGGTAAAAGGAACCCTATCTCTCTGTTTGACTTTCTAAGACCTTTGTCCGTGGAGAAGAGAATATCACGTTGAAGAGATTAATCTATACTCAGTCTACTCTATCTTTGTGATGATTTGGAAGAAGTGATCTCAATTTGCTCATTTAACGTGATCATTTGGGTGCAGAACTTCCCGTGTGATCATTTGGATACTAGCGATGGAAGCTTCAAGGTGAATTTGGGTTCTTCTTGCAGCTTCTAGTGTTAATAAAGTGGTGAGGGAAGAAGATGCATTGGAGTTTTATTATGAAGTTCTAGATTATTTGACTCCCACCAAATTGCAATCAGTCAAATTGAGGCGACACACAGAGAGGAGTCCCTGGAGATTGTGGTTTAATATCTAAAACCTCTATATCTACTTCTTGGCTCGTGGAATTCTCTATCATTCAATTAGCTTGCAACCTTGGCACAGCTTGGTAAACAAACCAGCTTCGAGCCCTCCACCTGCTTCCATGCGACATCATTGGCAAGTTAATATAGCACTATATTAAGTAGAAGTTCAATAGTATTGCAAGTAAAATCTGTTGTGATTCCTTTGCTCGGAGAATACTGAGTTAATTTCACCTGAAGAATTGGTCCACCAGCAAGCACATGGTCTCTCTACTCCTCGTAGTAGGAATACTCCATCGACTGGCATTGAATACTCCCCACACGCAGCCTCTATAAGCTACGACCGCAATCTACCAACATAAGCTATACCTCCATACACCTGTTGACCGATTCTTTGGTTGTATGGCATTTTTCATCTCAAGGCATTGTGTTTAAAACAGTTTCGTATATCTCTTAGAACGACTGGTCATTAACGGTTGCATTTAATTTATTATTTATCCATTCAACTTAAACTAGTGTTTTTATAAAACTGTGGGAGGGGGACATTTTCTCGTTTTTAGCCATAGTTAAAAATTCGTAAACGGAAACCCAATTTTTATTTTGAAATGAATGTGTCAAAGGGGTTTTATAGGGGAGGTGCATATTTTTGCCTTAGTTAAATTTTTTTAAAAGAGGAATCAATTTTCTCTTTTGCAATGGATTTGGCAAAAGGGGGGATACATCATAATGGGGGTTTAATTTTCATGGGTTTTGTCTTTCATTGAGGTTTATAAGACATAACTTAATCTATGTATTCTTAATCCACATCATGACAATCAACTTTGAAGAACTTGTAATAGAAAAAAGTTGTAAACACACTCAAATAAAGCGCCACAAAACTGAATGTGTGTTCCACATGGAGAGAATTTGGAAAATTATTGTAGTTACACTATATTATAAAGTGTAGTGGGGGGCTATGCCATCACAACATGGATCCTTGTGATTCTCACTTCATGCGAGTGTGTCTTGGAGCACATCTTGTACATCTCTACATTCCTTACATACTCTCGATCTTAGTGGAGTGGGTTTATGGATAAGGTTTTGTTTCCCCATTGTGCCTTGTTATTATAGATTCTAGGCCCCCTTATCACTTTTAAATATAGAGACTATAACTCAAATGATTTATGTAAGAAGGTAAGCAAGATTTGGGAGAGAAGGAATTATCATCATATGAGAGAAGTGGTGAGGGAAATTCTAGTAATAGTGGAAAACCAATGCCATGACTTCCTCCCCTTTCTCACACCACTCTTCAACATCATTCTTAGAGTGAAGAACAATTGTTCAATAATTACTATCTTAAAATGGTATTAAGTTCTAAATTATGTATTCTTGTATTTGAAATAATTAGTCTATCTCATATTTTTAAATTTGAGCACTGTATTGACAAGATCATTTGTTTTTTAGGAAGACTTTTGGTTTTCCTTAAAATTTTCAAAGGAATTCATAACAAACCAATTTGAGCAAGACTTTTGGTTTCTTAAGAAGACTTTTGGTTTTTATTCAAGGCTTGCTTATCTTTTGGTTTGGAGTGTCCTTTTGGAAGAGATCCACAAGAGGTATTTATAATGTTTCTAGAGGTGTGTTCTTGAGGATCACTAAAGGGTATCTTTGGGGAAACTTTATAAAATTTCCTCGAGTGAGGATCTTTGGAAGGTAGCTCTAAAGTTTTTCCAAAATGATTGGACTAGTAGTCGAGGTTGAGTAACTTTGTCCAGCTATTGTTGACTCTATAAAGATGAAAGAAGAGTTTTTCAATGACCCAACATGTAGTGAGGTTCTTGATGAAACTAGTTATATGATAGGTTCCATTAGGCACGGATTTTAGTGGGAACCATGACTATTCTAGTGGTTTGACTCATTATAGAGTTGACTATTATTAATTCATCCACTTTGGATCTCCCCAAGAGTATGGTCTCTAGTTCTACATGCCTTGATACTATGGCCAAGGTGCATTCTATTGATTATTGTTTTAATTAGGTTGAGGATGCCAAGAGGTAATTGATGTTTGACTAAAGGAGAAATTATTTTTAGGTCATTATCCTACATAATTAACATCTTTCTTAGCTAAAGAAAACTTTTTCTTAGAATTTTTAATATTTTGGAGTAAGTCACACTAGTTAGTTTTATTATTTTTATCATAGAGTTGAAAAACATCTATTTTTTCCTTGAGGGTAAGTACAAAAATATGGGGGACTAAAAAGGGATCTTAAGTGGCCACTCTTATTTTTAAATTAGGAAATATTGACCTTGGATAAGAAATTCAAGATCTAGTTACACTCAAAATTTTAAGATGCGACAAAAAAGAGTCATAATGCTCTAAATCTAATTTCTACACAACTTTTAAAAAAAAAAACTTAGAAATTAAGGGGTTCAAAAACATAACATGATTTGCACATAGACCACATGTACACTATTTTAAACATGAATTATGATGCCAAACTAATTGGAGGGGGGAATTAGGAATCCTAGAGGAGTTAAATATTAATGTTTTATAAATTTCAAAATAAATAATAGTGTTTGAAAAGCAAAAGTTGTAAACGTTCAGGTTTAGATGCGAGAAAATTTATGAAAATGCATGAAAAACTAATTTTCCTATGTGAAACACACACATGCATAAAATTTTGTGTTTTTAAATTGTGCAATATGTTTAAATAATGATTTTTAGAAATTAAATTCTATAATTGACTGATTTTTCCCAAAAAATACAAAAAAGAAATACTTTTGATCTTTTGAAAGGAAAACACTATGCAATTATTTACTTTTACAATATTTTCACTATAATATGCATACATGGTTGAAAATTGAGAGAAACCTAGAACCGTACTAAAATTTTCCAATGAAATAACTTAGATCTAAAATAAGTTAACAAGGAAAATCATATATGAAATTATGTAATTGAATGCAAAATAGTTCTGAATTTTTATTTTGATATATAATGGAGAAAGAATGCAAATGCATAGTACTAAAAATGAAACAAATGCAAATCAACAACAAGATCTTGAAATAACAAAGGTTTTGAATCAACTTTTAGAATTTATGCTATAAAAATCAAAAAATTTCAAGTGTAGAATATATAGGGTTCACCAAAATATGGTGTAGGAAAATTGATCCTAGATCCAACTAGGATTAGCTTCTTTTAACTTTACTTCACATTGAGACATAAAATTAACTAGGGTTGATGATTATACTTCTACTTCAAGGGAGAGCCAATATCCTAGGGTTTTGTGTCTCTTTTTGAGTTGTGAGGAAGATGAATTTTGTGTGTGATTTAATTGACCTATTTGACATAAACCGTAGTTTTGAAAGTGAAATTTATTACATAAATAAAAATAAACTAATAGAATAATTGCAGATTTGAGAATGATATATAAAGGGGAACTTGCAACTAAAATTCAAGGTTGAATTAGAAGGATAGGGGCATTGGTCACCCTAGAATTGAGATGCTTCCCTTTGGGATTGGAAAACCTTGAAATATAGGTTGTAGTTTTCTTTGTGGTTTCTATGACTATTAGTTGACAAAACCTCTAGACTTTAATTGCACACATGAAAAGAGGGGGAAAGGCTATGTTGTATAGGGAATTTCCTAAGTCAAACCCTATTTTTTATTTCTAGCTCCATGCATAGAAAATGATGATGATAAAGAGGGTAATAGGTTTGGAAGAGGCCAAAACATTGATAATTCACTAAAATGATAAATGATAAATGATAATATTACCGTTGGTATGAAATGTTGATATTATGGATGCACAGGGTCTTGAAGCTGCAGTCTTCAATGGAGGACCTTTGAGTTAGGAAAGATAATCAACCACACAAAAAGTATTCAAACTTAGGTATGCACAATGAATATTATATATTGATATGATATTGGATTGATTACAAATGTACAATATGCCTTGAATATATAGGCAAAAGAGAAAACCTAAGATGCAAGAGATGTTGCCATGTGTCATGATCTAACAACATCTGACAACATGTGAACCCTATCAAGGAAATTATTAAATGTTGAGATAAGTTCTAGAAGGACAACTCATCTTCTAGAAGGAATCTTATCCCTACAAACAAGGAAGGGAACATTACCCAATTATTAAATGATTTATTAAAATGAAACCTAGGACTAAATGATGTATGACCTAAGTTAACTTATGCTAGTGTAATAATTAATTAATTACACTAACACCCCCCCAAAAGTTCAACTTAGGGAGGAAAATGCAATGATTATGCAAGATGATGAAAATATGGGTCCCAGCTATGAGGTCACGTTAGCTACCCATTTACATGAAGATGCAAAAAAATCTCCGACAACCAAAGAAAAGGGGAAAACATAGTGGGAAAAAAACCCCTCTCCAAAAAGGAGATGAAAATGAAAAAGGATGTGAGATAGGATGGGAAGGATGGAGGACTCCCAAATACCCCCCAAGGACACCATCCATCACATGAATGCAATACAATAGCCCCCCCATAGGCAGGAAAGAGAGACAATATATCCCCCTAGAAGATGTGATCACCTGCAAAGATGATAAGTTTCTGAAGACATAACATGATCCAATGTCGAAAAACAACTTGTCTCCCTTTCGAAAGAAACAAAACCAAATGCAAGTGTAGAGATGCTTCCCATTCCAAATAGGAATTTAAGGAAGGGAGGATGAAGGTGGATGATGATGTCTCTAAACTCTTCTCATGTGTCTCATTGCTTGAAGATGAAGATGCCACAATCAATGAAGAGGGTGACAAACTAGGATGATGTAGAAATTGATGTTGAACAATATCCAAAGACTGAGATGTGATGGATATGATGGAGACTTGATAGCCCCCCCTGAATGAAGTGTCCTCAAAACCACTAAAAGAAGCCTGAAGTGAATCCAATGGTAGATGTTGAAGAAACCTCAAATCCTGAATGAATTGATAGGGAATAAGTCTCATGCATGAAATCTCTAAAGAGAAACCAAGTTCCTCCAAGATAGTATCTAGATTCCCAATAAAGGTTGAGACAAAGGAATGAGGAAACTCAAGATATCTCTCCAAAGTATGATCTAAATAGAGGAGTGATATCCCCTCAAGAATGTCTTCCAAACCTATAGAAGTAGCCAAGTCAGTGATACTTGAAACAAAGCCATCCTATGATGCCAAGTCTAGAAAACTAAATGTGTCTTGATGAATGATGATAGTGGAAGCCTCAATCAATGAATCTAGACAAGGAATCACTGAATATGAAGGGACACCAACTATCTCTGATGGAGAAGAAGCATATGAGGGAACCTTGTCAACCTCTTTGAAAGAATCAAGGAAAACAACCTCTTGCACAACAATATCATCATGGGTTATCTGATCTAAGGAATGACATTCTGAATCATGACCATTGAGGAAGGGTGGAGTATCTGAATATCCATATATCTCCCAAAGCTTAGTCCAAAGGATGTGAGGAAAATCACAATCATCAATAGATCTCAAAACATCACAATCAACTTGCATAGCAATGATCTCCAAGACAGTGTATCTGCTACAACTCCAACCAAACTCATGTATACCTTCACTTAGATGGGGAACTATACCATATAGATGAGGCAATAAATCAAGTGATTTGAGATGGTGGTTGATGCCATCTCACCATTTTTTATAGTTTCCCTTATGCAACATAACCAAAGAAGGAGTATATGCAAGCCCCATAATGAAATTTCTCCAAAAAATACAAAGAAAAATGACCTTCAACAAAAAATAGAAGCTTCCAAATATGATGTACAACTAAAGTGATCTTAAGTGGATCAAGAAATATTTTCCCAAGCTTCACGATATCCAAGTTATTGAATAAATGCACAAAACTAAAAAAATCAATGCAAGAGTACCTGGATCTGAAACTGATCAAGGGATCTAGACAGATGAAAAAATCTCTAAAAATACTTCCTGATTCCATTGGAATCACTGAAATCAGATGAATGGTTGCGAAGTTATGAGCCTTTGAGTCTAGATTAGGGTTTTGTCTTCAGTTGGCTATAGAAATTTTTGTGAGAAAAATTTCATAGAACTAATTTCACCACTGGAAAGTGTTCAAAATTACCTTTCCGATGTTATCATGTTTGTCAATTTTTGATACCTTGTTGAAAAGTTATGATAAAATGAAAAAAATGCCTATATTAGGCACTCGAAAAGCTAAACAACTACAAAAAATAAGCCCCTCTAGGCTTAGAACTCGGTTGTTGATGTGACCTCAATGCAGGTTGTGGCAAAAAAAATGAGCACCACCGAATAGGTGGTAGCGAGGTTGAGAAACTAAGTAGCATGGCTAGAAGGGAACACTACCAGTGGGGGAGCTAAATTCCCAGTCAACAAATCAGGACAACCCCAAAAGAATGGCAAGTTGGATGTAGATGTCGGCGGGCTGGTCGGCGAGAGCTAACTCTAGCAAGAAAAAGGGCCGAAAATGGAAGCCCGATGATCAGCGAGTGGACGAGCCAGGAGGAAGCCAGAAATATGACCAAAAAGAACACTTAGTAGTAGCCAACAATGCGTACGCCAGTGATGGATGGCTGGTGAATGGTCCAAATGAATGACGAGAGGTGACGTTGACAGGATGGGCCCAAGTGGGCTGACAATGTACCCTCCCTCTATAGGAATTTAATGTGGTCGACGTAAGTCTTTCTATAGACTTTGAAATATGATAGCCGACAAACAAATAATATATATGATTTTTTATGTTGCCAAAGGCAATAAAAATCAAAAGATATATGCCGACGATTTAAAAAATATCTACAAAAAATAATATTGATATATGTCAAGCAATGTTTGAATATATTATGCAGAATAATAAATACAAATGCTGACAGAGAAAAAGCCCACGGATTTAAAAAATAAACCCCAATATATATTCCAACTAAACAATATAATTGCAAGTTGCTCTCCAAATATTTTTTCTGAAAAACTATAGAAAATATATAATATATTTTCTTTGCCAAAAAGATATAAAAAAATGCCTGATTTTTTTCTAAAAAAAAGTGCCTGCTACTAATTTTTTTTGCCTCAGAGGACAATTGACCGGGGTGATATTTTTTTCTACAAATTGTACAGATAGTACAATTGATTTTGCAAACCCCAAAAATACCTTTGATGGCTCTCAGGTTGATGTATCTGAATTTGATGAATGGGCAAGTGATCCTAGGGTTTCAAGGCCTTTTGAAGATAATGGAAAGCTTAGATATGACTCAATCTACTTCAGAAATCAACTTCGTCCCCAGTTGGAGTCAAGTATCCTGCAATGGAAAACTTCAAGCCTGCAAATAATCTCGCACACCAACTTTCTTGAGCAAGGGTTGGCATTTCACTGACAAGCTCTGATACCATATTGAGATTATGGATGCACAGGGTCCATGAAGCTGTAGTCTTCAATGGAGGACCTTTGAGCTAGGAAAGATAATCAACCACATAGAAAGTGTTCAAACTTAGGCATGCACAATGAAGATTCTATATTGATATGATATTGGATTGATTACAAATGTACAAGATGCCTTGAATATATAGGAAAAATAGAAAACCTAAGATGCAAGAGATGTTGCCATGTGTCATGATCTAACAACATCTGACAACATGTGAACCCTATCAAAGAAATTATTAAATGTTGAGATAAGTTCTAGAAGGACAACTCATCTTCTAGAAGGAATCTTATCCCTACAAACAAGGAAGGGGACATTACCCCATTATTAAATGATTTATTAAAATGAAACCTAGGACTAAATGATGTATGACCTAAGTTAACTTATGCCAGTGTAATAATTAATTAATTACACTAACATGAAATCCTTGATGAAGTTATGCCTACACCAAAAGTTTTCACAAAGGTTGACTAATGGATGCCTTGATTACTTGATAGACCTATAAGAGGTTAGCCCACAAAAAAAAGAATATTATAGATAACATGAAGAGGATAACTCAATACTTCTTCGTAATAACTTTAAGATAGACAATAATAATTCTTAAAGCATTCTTACATCTTCCTTTCTCTATAACATTCAAATGAGAATAAAACTTGTTTATATGTAGATCCCAATTGATATTTTTGAATATAGGTCGACCTAGGATATTTTTAAAGCACCAAAGATTGATACAATATTTAAATTTGAATTAGGACACCTTTAATGTCAAGGGTGTCCCATACCCTTGACTAGGCAATTTTAAATATATTTGATCAATCTAGCCCCAAAATGAATAAATTATTATTATAAATATGTTGTAGGAAATATAGGGTGTCAAGGTAGTGTGAAATTATCAAGGGTGAAAATTTACAACAATACACTTTAATTTTTTCATACTAGCAATACAAGAGAAAATGAAAGCATCTAAACATGATCCCACAATACCGGTTTACAATATTTGGCGAAACTAGACACTGAACTGATTTTTTTCAACTAAATCTTCACTTTCGAGCACTTATAGTGGCTAAACCGTGAGGAATTTGAGGATGATGCAAACTAATGATTTATGACATTTTGTTTGTAGATTCTAAATAAACTTTTTTCAAAAAAAAAAAAGGAATTCGATTGCACTTCTTTTTCCATCTCCTTCGAAACTAGTTTTTTTCAGTAAATACCATTTTTAAGGAGTGATGCTAACCATATACAACATAAATTTTTTTCCATGAAGGATAATTTTTTTTTTTTCAAATTTAGATTTTTAATTATGATATCTAGCACTTTCATTTGGTTTCATAGTTTTTTATTGAATATTTTTTCCTTAATCAAGTTTTGAAGTCAAACCAATTATAATTCAAACATAGGCAGTACACAACATAACTTTTTTGGTATGTATCAAAATTAATTTTTTTTTTAATGGATCAAGTACATCAATATCTAGTGCAATGATATTTTTTTAGAATTTTTTTTTGATAATCTACTATTTTTCCAAATGTGTAGAACAAAGAGCTTGATTTTTGGTGAAAAACCTACATTCACAAGAAATAAAAAATAAATATAATAATAAAATTGAATATATTTAAAATTATACTTTTTGAGAAGCTTATAATAAGGACTACATACATACAAAAAATAAATTTTAAATGAATTCATTTGATCCACCAAACTTGGTAAATCAAAAGTGATTTTTTATTAGCATTTTGATAGGTGTAAAGGAGACTTTGTTATAGGTATGGTTTAAAACTAGCAAGGTTCTATGCAAAGGGGTTTGATCTAAGGTGGTTTGATTAAACCATCTTCAATTGGAATCCTTTAAATGGAACTTTTCAAGGCTTAAATCACTATATTTTCTAAAAATATGTGATTTCAACAAAAATCAAGATCTCCCAAAAATTGTAAACCAGTTGTGGGATCACCCCTAATGCAGATTGGATGGTGAATAGAGATTGGTTGTCCTTCTTTCTATCTTCTCTCAACTAAGTTATTTGATTCACTATCAAGGAATTCAAACCATTATGGTCTATAGGTTCTCTGTATCCCATTTTTACTAATTCCTAGAGTTTTGGGGATAATAGTAGGGTCTTCATTTTAAAAATACAATAATCATAGTAGTCTTTTGTAAAAAAAAAAATTGAAATGGTAAACTACTACTATTTACCATTTGCAAATAATCATTTCTCTTATCTTGCTACTTGCACAATAAATATTTTTACAATTTACATTGATACTAGTTGAAAGATTAAGATTACATAACACTAACACTATACTAAAGAAAAATAACTATTATACACAACTAAGAAGAAAGATAATATATTTTATTTGCATATTAAAAATTGGATTACAATAAACTATATTTGAACCAAAGGAAATATGGTTCCACCTTTTAGGAGATGGAACTAAGCTCATGACCTATTTCATTCTTAGTTCATTAAGAAACCCTAGAGATCCCTCAACCAAGTGAATCAATTGAGGGAAGGGTACTACTACAAGGGGGTTTCCTTAGGTGTGATTAAAAAGGGGGTTCACCATTAAAATGAAGTTTCAAAGGAGAAATGCAAACTTTATTGCACTAAACCCTAGGGACTTAAAAGCATGAAATCAAACAGATAAACAAAGAGAAAAAAAAAAGTACCTAGAGGAGTGAGGATGTCTAAGAAATATTTAAAAACCTTGAAATTTGTTGTTTCTGAAGTGCACTAGAACTCATATTCCAGGTTGGATGATTTAGTCTTGCTACTAGAATTTGGGTAGAATCTAGAATATTCTACTCACAAATCAGGATCTACAAAAAACTAGAAAAAAGAGGTGTATTGAGACTCATATGCCTAGAGGGGTGATTTAGTCCCAGTATTAGGGTTTGACTAAAACTTTTGTAGCCTGTAGTGATCTTTTCTAGCTTTCACCTTGTTTGATCTCCAAGCTCAAAAATCTGAATTCTAGAATGTAGGTGAGTTTCCATGAAGATGACAACTTCTTGACAACTTTGACAACTTTTGCAACTTTGTCTTCAAAGGATCTTCAAGCTCTAATTCACCTAAATCTACAATCACACATGAAGAGGGGAAAATGTTATTGTGTTAGGGAATAGGGGTTTCCCTTGATCAAACCCCATTTTGGTAATTAAACGTTGAAATGAAATGAAATAGTATGAAGGAATGATGAATGAACAAATGTAATGTTGTAACTCACCAAACCTTTGAAATGAAGGTTGGAAACTTGTGTAAAATGGCTCCAATAGATGTGGATCTTGACTATTGATTGAATGCTTGAAACTTGATCTTGAATGCTTACTTGAATCATGAAAACCTACATCACAAATGTTAGCTCAAAAATACACATGATGCATGACTAATTGACATGATCCTTGAATCTTGAATGTAGCTCCAAAATGCTTGATAATCAACTCTTGAATGCTCTTGAATACTTGAATTGCTAGATCATACTTGCTCATGAAGATTTCTAGATGAATTTTAAACTTGCTACGAAAAAATATATGAAATAACCTTGTATTTATAATTGTTTATGCTAAATTTCAAAAAATTACAACACTACAAGTTGGCATCAAATCTAGAATAATAAAATCCCTCCAAGAATTTGATTTAAAATAGGTCCTGGTTAAAACGGGACTCATACACTAGGTTGGGCATTTGAGTCCCAATGTTTTAAACATGTGACACAAACTCTAAGAAGTGTTAAGTTGAATGTAGTGTTTAAATTTATGCCCCAAAACCTAGGTGGGACCCATACGCCCAAGGTGGAGTATGAGTCCCATATCACTAAATTCAAGCCATACAATCCAAATTCAGTAACTAGAAAAAATGAAAACTTGTTGTATATTTTCAAAAAAATTATAAACTTGAAACTTCACAAAAACCATAATTTATCACTTTTCAAGAGAGTTCAAAAACTTGTGCATGTAGTGAAAACCATAAATTTTCAAACTTTCAAAGATTTTACAAACTAATAAAATTATTGAAAAAAAAACTACTAGAAAGTAAACTTCTTTCCCTTAAATTTTCTAAGTTTCATGAGACTAAGCTCCTATAAATTTCATTCACCATGAATAAGAATTGAGATTTTGGTCTACAAACATAAATTAATTAAAATGGGTTATTATACTTATTAAAATTTGACCCTAAAAGTACCACAAACCAGTTTCATCAAGGAATTTCAAGATAGAAAAATTCTGAATGGGTATCGTTAAACTATAATTTATATATGATACTTAAACAAAATAATTATTAGATTAGTTATCAATATTGGGCTTATGATGCCAAATGAACAAGATGGGGAGGTAGACTATAGAGAAAAATAAACTAAAATAGCTTGTTGATAACAATAGTATCTTAATAAATTCTTCCTTCTATAGGTTATGTGACTTCAGGCAGAGAATGGTTAAATAGAATTCCTATTTGTCTTAGTTCATGAGATATAAGAAAATACATTGTTGGTGATTTTATATATCCATTCCTATCATGGTTAATCATAACTTTAAATGGCTCATAATAGATAATCAAATTTCATTAAACTTTAAACAATCTTTAACACATCTTGTTGTTGAGGATCATGCCTATGGAAAGCTTAGGGTAACTACCAAATATTTTCCATCTTAATTTGTAAATGCTAAAAAAACTTTATTTTTGTGTTTTAGTTCATCGTAGTATGTTAAAATTTGAAGAAGACAATAATAAACGCAATATTGCTTATAGGGAAGAATAGTATACCAAGCAATGAAGCAACATGTCATGTTTTTCTACTATAGGGTTAGCTCAAATAACTTTAATGAAATTCATTAAAGATATATTTTTTATGTACCTTGCCAAATCAAAGATTTAGAAAGATAATTTAATTTTGATTGTTCATGTTCTAAATACTTTAACTATAATTTTAACAATTTAAAAAAATAGTGGAGTGAGTGAGCAATGATGCATGCAAGTATGGGTGTAGAGATGGACAAACTAAAGAGAACACAAAAGGGAGTGGGTTTAGTTTGGATGAAGGAGAAGGAGAAGAATATGATGGAAAAACAACTTAGGAATGGTGTTTCTCATTAGCAGATGAAGAAATGGATTCTTTTTTTATGCCATGGTTGGATGCTTAGAAGTATAGTTCTCGTTAAGATGAGATGGATGTTTCTCTCCTTGATTTGTGAAGGGGAGTGTAGAGAAATGTTTCTTTGGTATGCTCTTATTCTTCTATTGTGTCTTGTACAAGGCCTTATTACCTTGGGCATGCCCTCAAAAAGGGAATTTCATTTCCTCCCTTTCTCTTATCATGCTTGTTGTGGAGGACTCGTCCCTTGCTACTACTCAAATTCAAGCTCTAGAGGTGTTTAAGGTTCATTGTGAGATGGGAGTTTGTGATTAAAGGATTGTTGTAGGTCCTTGATTGTAGATTGGTTACACTAATGTTAAGGCTATTGTGTATAAAATGGTTGAATTCTCTGATACTAATGCTATGGTGATTGCACCAATGACATTTATTGAGAATGATGTGCTTCTTACCCATAGATTCCATGTTGCTCTTATTCCAAGGGCTCTGAGGGTTTTAGAGAATTTTTTTGGTATTGCGACTATTGTGAGTGACAATGTGGGTGAATACTCAAGGGCTAATATTGAGGAGAGTGTTCCTTCTATTCTTAGTGTGGATATTTTTTCCCTTGTTTCTACTCTTGTTTAGGCTTCAGAAGTTTCAGAAGATATTGTTGGTCTTGTGATTACTCTAAGTGATAGTGTGGGTCAATGTTCAATAGTTATTATTGTGGAGAGTGTGTATCAATGCGCTTGGTGTAGAGACTTTATCTACTCCTATTGCTCATTTTTGAGCTCCAAGAGATCCAAAGGATATTGTTGGTCCTAAATTATTGTGAGTATTAATGTGGATAAATTCTCAAGGGCTACTATTGAGGAGAGTGAGCTAGATAATGGGTTTGTTGTTTCTTTCCTTACCTTTGAATCAATGAAGAAGGGGAAGATACTTTTTATCCCTAATTTCCTTATGGTTAAGTTAATTGCTTAGTTTCAAACCTTGTTGGTTGGGAGATATTGTGGTAATCATCTAAATTTTAATGTCACTAGAACATGGTTGCTTAAGATTTGGAAACTAAGCCTCAGCCAAGCAAGTGTTGTCTTTGTTATTGTGAAACAAGGAATTATTAAACTAGTTAGCTTTTAGCATATTTATTAAATTCCTAGACATTACATTTAAGCTCACTTAGAGGTCTTCTAGAGTTTTGTCTCACCTCATGTAGTTAAGATAAGTGTTCTCACATTGTGAGACACCTCTTGCATGGTCACTTGCCACTCACTACAACACTTCTCATGTGAGTTAACAATTGTTCCATATTTGAAGAGTCATTCAATCATTGTGTTTGATATGACTACCTTCACTATCTTTCCTATTTAAGCAAGGTCATGTTGTAAATTTTAATAAAATATTTTATCAATCTCTATAATAATATAAATTAGGCTCATTATGTTCAAGTGTCTCTGTGGAAGTACCAAGTTTTTAATGTTATGATCTTGTTAGAAATCCTAACATGTTATTAGAGTCATGCATGAAAAACCTTTCCCAAAATCTTGTATCAAGGCTAAGTAGAGTTCAATGCAATTTGATTTGCAAGTAAAACTGATATCTATTTTGGGGGCATAAGTTTGTAGCAGGAAACCAAGTTCTAGTATTTTGTGAAGATGTGAGCCAAGAATTAATCTATGTGTGATACTCATCTATATGTAATCTCATTAGATTAAGGTTGATGTGCATGATTTATCTTATAGAGGTAATGTGACTCCATAAAGAGGAGGCCCACACATTAATGGTTACCCACATATTGCAGGAATTGTAAATTCTAACTATAATATCTCTTATTTTAGGAGATTGATCTAGTACATGTGTGGCACTCTGCTCCCATGAATTGCACAATAGGTTGGAAACTTTCACGTGCTCTACACAACACTCCCTATATTCTGTATAAACCATTCTAGCTGCCATTAATCTCCATTGAACTTTAGTCATAGGACCCATTGATATCTATGTGTGGCATGGAGAGCATCACCAAGTAGTGTGAAAAAAATCACCAGTCTATGTGGAAAGATGTACAACATCTCTTCAATCAGCGCTTCCTTGTGAAAGGATAATCATATCATTCGTCATGTAAGAAAAAACTTTAAAGTTCACCCAACTGTACACTGCAAGGAGGAGAGATAATGTTGTAGATGATGGATCTCTATGTTGGTGTGGAGACAATTCTATGAACTTCTTTCTTTTATGTGCTTGAGAAAAGAGAGTCCACTCCGACAAAGATAATCTCTCATGCCTTACATGCACTAACCAAGTGTTTCAATATTCTTGAGTTCTTTTGTTTTCAAACATGTGTCAAACTACTATTAGGCATAACCTAGTATCCAACAATTGACGTAGACTTCCTTAGTGTGTAGAAGTTGACTTCTACATTTTACTGTCTCTCCACGCCTCGAGAAGACTCACTTTCCAACTTGCTCCAGGTTTGTGAGGTGGGTTAATGCTCATGGCAAGAGTTTATTTGATGTGTAAGTTTTGATGGTACAATAAAACTGTTAGTTTGAAGGTGCAACATCATACTCCAAGTTTTCTAGTGATTGAATTTGTCTTCATCTCCATGCATCCACAAATTGGTTATTTCATTTACTTTGTTACATTAAATTTATATGTTGTATCATAAAATACATGTAACATTATAGTTAATTTATGTAATTATAACTATTAATGGTCAATGTTCAATAATCACTAACCACTAGGAGTTAAGTATTAGTTAAACTTAGCATTATTTGCTCAAGCAATTTAGTAACTTTTATTTGACAATGAAGTAACATTAAAATTTGTAAGGAGGAGGAGAATGTTTTATAGTCAACAAAGTTTTGTAAGGGGGGGCTCATTTTTTGAATAATGAGTTATTTGTCATTTTCTCGAGGTTTGAAAGGCATACTTAATATTGTCTTCATTATCTACCTCATGACATAAACTTCTAATAACTCAAAACAAATTAAGTTTTTAAATGCACTCATGTAAAGTGCCACAAAAATTGAATATGTGTTCCTTATGGAGGGAATTTTATACTTACACTAAATTATAAAGTGTAATGGGGATTGTGCAATGCCTTGATTTTCCATCAAGGTAATGGATCCTTATGATTCTTGCCTCATGTGTGTCTTACCTTGATTTGACATCACAACAATGGATCCTTGTGATTCTCACCTCATGCATGTGTATCTTGATGCACATCCTTTTTCTATTGCGTGTACATCTTTTGGACCTAATTCTGGGTCTAAATTCTCATGCACACTTTTGTGCCTAATTTCAATTGGTCTACTTATAACTCTTCTTGTCAACACTAAGGGGGTACTGTAATAGTATTATGCTAATGCTTCTTTCAGTGAAATAATAAAGGAACCTTCTACTTTTTGGGGGGTCTCAGATTTTAATGAATGAGCCTTTGAGCTTCTCTTGCATCCAATGGCCATGGGTCTATGCAGAGACAAATCTGTGAGAAAATTAAACCAGCAAAATGAGGTGCTAATTGCCAAAATACACTTGCCACCAAACTACAGTCTTGTTCAACTATAGAAGGAGCCTTCATGTAAGAAGAGGTATTATAAAACTAGTTAGCTTTTAGCCTACTTAGTAGATTCCTATTCACACTACACTTAAGCTCACTTAGAGGACTTCTAAAGTTTTGTCTCACCTCATGTGGTTGAGATATGTGTTCTCACTTTGCAAGACACCTCTTACATGGTCACTTGCCACTCACTAGAACACTTGTCCTGTGAGTTAACAAGTGTTCCTTCTTTGAAGGGTTAGTCAGTCATTGTGTTTCGCATGACTACCTTCACTACCTTTTCTATTTAAGCATTGTGTTTCTTGAGATAATTATTGCCCAAGCTACTTTACTTTCAACTTTGAAGGATTCCTACTTATTTTGTAGCATTTAGTGCATAACAGACGGTTGTTTGATTCCTCCAGTTCAACATAGTCTTCTCTTTTATCTACAGGTATGTGACAGTGCTCAATAACATACTATAGACTAAACATTCTAATACAAACTCAGATCATGATACAAGGAACCTTCTCTTGATAATATGAAATATTGGCTAATGGTGGAATTGATCTAATAAAATATCTTTAAAAATGTTAAAAAGTAACAGCATCGAACCTTTCTCTTAGTGTAGGGTATACCACATGCTTTGTTGGTATAAATGGTCAATAATTACTTTGAGATTTCGGATACAGTCGACGCCTTCCATTCTTCTTCGCCTCTATTCACGGTAGCTATCAAACCTCCAAGAATTTGAAAATCTGCTCTGTATGTACAAGTGTTACTATCCGTTCTACATCTGAATGAAAACCACACTATAGTTCAGAATAAGGAGTACCCAACTCCTCGAGAAAATGAGCACAACCAGCCGATATACGCAAAGCACATATAATGAATGCAGTCGATGAGTTTGGAATCTCCTCCAACTTCTGAGTATAATGTCTACTACTCTGAATATCAGCAATTGCATGGCAGCCGATCAAATCAGAAAATTATTTTACATTTAACCTTGACACCGCTTCATCCACTTCATTGCTTGTTATAATGGTATACTCTGATGGTAGTCTCTGAAACATTTGAAGAGTTAGGAGTGTTAAATTTCCCAACATTAACTAAGCAATAAAATATCAAACGTTCAGACGATGTAATTCTAAGCTTTAGTCCAGAAATGAAATTCAATACGCCTGCAAGTCGAGACGCTTGAATTACCAGAATTTTCAATCCTTCCAACTCTTGGACACCTTCTATACTCTCTCAACACATAACGCCCATTTATGAATAACTCTCGGATACTTGTCAGAGAAGACAACCCCGATATTGTGATTTGCCATTTGCATAACATTCTATTTATAAGCATATTGTGGTCTGTAGATTTTTCCAGAATGAAAACAGGAACCAATGTGAGCAATAAAGGTTGGTGAGAACTCTCCAGAATGGAAGGTGGGAGAAGTTTCTACAAGTTAGACCATCGCCAACACTGCTCACATGGAAAGATTGGGGCCTTTCAATTTCTCTCAATATTCACCTCTTGGGAAAGCTCTCCAGTAAATCAAACTAATTTACTTGTTCAGTCCCAACCCATAACCTATCTAGTAATTCATTTATTATTCCGTTATTGCAGGACTCTTCCCTTTCACGGGACACATTTTTATCTTTACCAAAATTCATTGAATCTGCTCTTGCTTTACAGCCATCACTGTAAGTCGCTTATTAGGTTTTGTCCCACTCGCACATTCTGCTTACTGATTCCAGGCTGATCAGATCTGCTAATGTTCCGGAGAGCACAAGCAGAAAAGATGGAACTGAAGAACAAAAGATAATATTGGATTCCATTTTAATGAGCCAAATCAGACGAAATAAACCAGATTACTGCTGAGCTGCAAGATTATGGAAGGCGGAAGAAACAGAAAAAGGAACGATTACAAACATCTAATGAGTGTTTACTGCATGACCAGGTAGGGTTTTATAAGATTGTTGTTTTCTTTGTTTTTATTTCTAACCCTAAAAAATGTGTATTTCATCCTTCAAACAGCCTTCACTATTTTCATTGAAAAAATGGCCTTCTGACTGGAGATATGTTTAGGTATGAAAGTCAATTCTACTTAAAAGCAATTTTACACTTGAAAAGATCTTCAATCAAAAGGCCATTTTTCGGATGGAAATAGTGAAGGCTCTTGGAGGTTTTTTAGGGTTTAGAAATAAAAACAACAAACTCATAAAAGCTTATAGGCCATGTAGTAAACACTAAAACATTTCTCCTTCAGGCATTTGGAAACCAATAGAAAACATTCTTGCCTTTCCAGCCATAACATTGCAGCTCATTTGTAATCTACTTTATTTGGTCCAAGGAAGACCTTCTGGGTCCCTCATTAAAATGAAATATAATATCTCTTTTGCTCTTCACTTGCCCTCCATCTTTTGGGCTGTCCAAAACACTAGCAGATCTATCAGGCTGGAATCTCAAAAAAATAAAATAAAAGACATCCCAAAGGGAAAAACTAGATTCTTTTAATAAAATGCCAACAATCCAAATCCTTTACCTCCAGCAAATCTTGTTGTAGGCCTTGAACTTAAAAAATCTCAAGATGTACACACTTGGATATCTCAAGTAACTCCAAAGCCGATGTTAAACGAAGAAGATGGATGGTATAAATAAGCTAGGACAAAACCTAATTAGGGCAAAACCTAATAAGATAGGCAAAATCTTATTAGGGAAAAACCTAATAAGCCGATGGTAAACAAAGAAGATGGACAGTATAAATAAATACGAGACCATACCTAACATTATAGAAATCGTATAGGATATGTTAATGTCTTTGCATTTTAAAATTTTTGCTTAAAGTAAAAATAAAATTATTTTATATAAATAAAGTAGTTCTTACATAACTTTAAATTAAAATTAAATAATTGTAAATTAAATAAATAAATTAGTACAGTAATTAATTATTAATATATTAATATATGATATATTTATTATTATATTATAACATTATATTATTTTATTATATTATTATATTATTATTTAATAACTAGTATTATACTGAATTACAAATTATATATCACTTTTAGGAATATTATAATTTTTAAATTATTTTATTATTTTTCCTTGAAAAAGCAGAATAATTATTTTATTGTTATTATGTTATATTATTATATATTTATTATCATCTTATTATATTATGTTATAATATTATTATTCTATTATATTTTTATATTATTATTCTATTAGATTATTGTATTATGAAATATTTATTATTATATAATATATTTATTATTGTGTTATTTTTATGATATATTTTTATAATGTAATTAAATTTTTATTTTTATTTTATAATTATTATTGTATTGTATTGTATTATATAATATTGTATTATAATATATTATATATTATTTGACAATTATATATTTCTTATTATGTAAATAAATGTAATTTATTATTTTATAATTAATATTATATTAAGTTGTAAATTTGGTATTTTTGCTTTAGAATATTATACTTATTAAATTATTTAATTGTTATTGTGATTTGACATTGTGATTCCATATTTCATTTTGAACTTGAACAATTGAAGTTTTAAAGAGAACTTTGCATTAAGTTATTTTGCTCCAAACAAATTATTTAGATCATCCCAAATTTTCTTTGATGCTTTGTCCAAATCTATGTGATGTAATTCTGAATAGAAAGTGCAAGACCAATAATAGTGTTGGCTTTATCATCTCTATTATTCCAATCCATAACTTATTTGTATTTGTAGTTGGATTTTCTTTTCTACTTACTATTCTCAATAAATTTTTATTCATTAGTTGCATTTGTATTTTTATTTTCCAAGTATGAAAATTAAAATTAGAATACTTATCTAACTTATCTACTAGAATCTCCATAATGTTATCACCCTTTTAAGTAACAATAAAAGAATTGTATCCAAATGCACATTAACCCCTATTTTGCACCTTATCCAAACATTATGATAATCTCTAAAATATTATCCTCTAAATACTTCTACTTCATCACACCCCTCCACTACTATATGTGTACTTTTGTTAAAGACATACTATGCAACAATAAACTATATGTGATGTGGTTTTCTTTGCTCGCCAATGATCATTCTTAGAAAATATGAAAGAAAAAAACAAAGATAAAGAGTATAAATTGATTGGATCGACCATCAGGGAATATTGTAGCATTTAATCCATGTCCTCACATAATGCCTACAACCATCACTCTTGAAGTTGAGAGCTCGAACATCGTAAACAATATCAAAGCCAAGGTATAGGATAAAGAAGGCATCCCCCCAATCAACAGAGACTCATATTTTCTAGCAAACAATTTAGAGGATATATATAAAAACTAAGCTACCTTAATATGACAATACCATGATTAGATCTATCTTCTCTATGATGCTACAAATCAGCCAACATATCATGCTTATTAATACCATCTTATGTCCAATTATAAAATAAATATATAAAAAATAACATGACCATAAGATAGTAGTAATGGAGCATAAATCAACAACAAAATATCATCACATAACACAATATTTATGTGGAGAAACCCTTACGAGAAAAAATCCACTAAGAAGAGAGGCAAAGTATGAATTATCTTCAAATAAATGAGATTACAATACAAACAATTTCATTATCCTCTTTTCCTCTAAAATGACATTGCCTATACACATGTGAGAAACCTACTTATGCCTCCACATGTGCTTGTACTTGTAATGAAAGTCTACATGAAACTGTGGCTCATATTTTCTACATCTAAGAGGTTGAATATGTATATGTGTGAAGACATTTGAAGCCCCAAATAAGGCTCCCAAAGATTACCCTTAATTCCAAACATACCCAACCCTTGAAATACCTCCTCAAAATTTGAATGGACATCCATTTTGGCTCCAATAATTTCTCTCCAAATTATGGGCACCCAAATAGAGTATAAACATTACATTAAATGCAATAAATGATGAAATACCAAAAGAGACTTGTTGCCTCATTCCAAGCTCTCTCTTGGTGAATACCAAAATTCATTGATTTTTTCTTTCCTTATCTTTTATTATTCCATTTTAGGCTTCTAGATGTAGAAAAAATAATATTAAATATTTATGCTCATAACTCACCTTTATTGGTGCTAGCTGACCCATCACCCCTTATGAATATATTACAAACAATGGTGAGAATTAATATTACAAAATATTTTCCTAATATACCCTAAGTGTCTAGAGACACTTTTCAAGGTTGTTGGAGCCATATCATTAAATTTACAAGCTGAATGGAACCTTAATCCTAGCATTCTCCCACTTGACATCAAAGTTTTAAATACGCCTATAGGAATCACAAAAAAGGGAAATAAACACTTAACCAATCATGTACCATCTGAACCTTCACCATGATCTCATGCTCCAACAAGATACCTACAAAAAAAACCATGATATAATTACCATCAAGAAAGAAACTCAGGTTACATCCTCCAACATGCTATATATGGAAGAGAAAGGGACATACCAAGTGAAACATATCAATTTCCATTGAAACATGCCCCAATATTTACATGAACACATGAAAAACTTTAAATGATAAAAAATTCTTTAAGTATCCACCTTACTCATACCACCTAGAATAGCAACCACAATAAATTGAAACTCATCCAAGCTAACCATATCTCAAACTATGGTATACCAAACATATATAGAACTTCATCCCATCAACATACCAACCCAAAATATATAATAAAATCTATGTATATCGAGCCTCATTTTTAATGCAAAATATCAATGCACAAATGGCCAAAGACAAGGCCAAATAAAAAGTCTACAAAAATACTGAACAATCTCATGGATTTAAACAATGTTGCAAGATGGTGTGTCCCTTGGTCTTCCTTGTACAACATGATGCTTGGGTTTGTGACATGGCTTAACTGCCTCTTATGGATCTTACATAAATTTGGAGGTTGTATCAGACATTGATAGGTCAATCTTTTGGTGCAAGACAACCACCAATATAAAAATTGGTATCAGAACCAAGGTCACTGATGCAAACCCCTCACTTGTGTTGGGGGGATTGTTGCAAGATGGTGTGTCCCTTTGTCTTCCTTGTCCAACACAGTGCTTGGGTTTGTGACATGGCTTAATCACCTCTTATGGATCTCACATAAATCTAGCGATTATATCAGGCATTGAAACATCAACCTTTTGGTGCAATGACAACCACCAATGTAACAAACAATGTATATTTGAGTTATGTCACTACAAGAAACTGAGTAGCTAATCCATAACTTGCATAACTCCTTGTAGCATCATAAATTTTCTCCCTTGTCAATTTCACAATAGAATTTACTCCCTCATATGTGCTTGGACCTAATAATGAACCTAACTTCCTAAATTATGCATTCCATGGCCTATTTTATCATTTATCAAAAAATCAAATATGCAAGATATATGTATTTAATATTTTCCCTCAACCATTTGGATCTAGAAAAAGGTGGGATATACCCTACATCCTAGACCTCTTAAAATGGCTCCAAATGTAAATATGTTGGTGTCATTAATTTATTATTTGAAATTAAAATCCTAATTGTCAGCTATTGGGATATAATTTTAGGGAAAATTAGAATAATTATATATAAATATATAGTATTTCCACAATTTTAAAACTAACAAGTAAATAATTGGAAATTCAATTGAGAAAGTGAATTTCCTATAATCAATTCAAGAGCAGTCAAGAGTAGAATTTGTAGAAGTATTACGACATTTTACTAGTCAAGAATCATGTCAAGTTTTATGTGAGTTTTTTCATGTTTATGAATTTATTTTGTTTGTGGTTACTGAAATGAACAAAATAGGTGTTCTAGCTTTTGGAAGGTGGAACACAAACTAGGGTTTAGGGACTTAAACCAATTTTCTTCAAATTTCATCAAAGGAAATCCATAAAGATCTCAATCCATGGATGGAATAAGGGAAAGAGATATACTAAAGGCTATCATAGGGTGTGATTAAATACTAAAGAGGGGTTCACCACCTAGCTAGGGCTTGGAAAGAAAATAAATGAAATGACATGCAAAACCTAACTATATGACCTAGCATATGAAACTAAAATATAGAATAACAAACTGAGATTGAACAAAGGTGCACCTAGAAGAAAGATGAGGTCAAAAGAATCTCAAAAAACTTGGAATTCTACTATTTGAAGCTCATTGGGACTCATATGCTAGTTTGATGATTTAGTCCTAGACTACGGTTTCTAAGCCAAAACTGGAATCTATCAGTAACTAATCTGAATATCTTGAAATCTAGAAAAAGGTAGTACTAGGACTCATATGCCATAAGTGGAAATTTAGTCCCAATATTAGGGTATGACTAAAATTCTGGTATTCTCTAGTGATCTTGAATGTATCTTCTCTCTTGCCAAATCTCTGAGTCCGAATCACTAAATTGCAATCAATAGGTGACTTTCCGTCACTTTGCAAGTAATGTGACAACTTTGACAATTTTGTAGCCTTGACAACATTTCTCCTTGATCTTGCTCTTAAATGGGTCTTCAACCTAGATCTACAAAACACACATCAAAGAGAGGGAAGAATGTTATTTTGTTAGTGGATAGGGATTTCCCTTGATCTAACCTCATTTTGGTAATCAAACCTTGAAATTAGGGCATGTGCAGGATCATGGTATGCCAAACAGGCCCTTAAGTGGCAAAAAATTTCAGAAAAATCAGTGTTAGGCAACTTGACGTAAATATTTGAATAAGTTATCTATATTATTTCAAAAATATGTAAGAAAAGAATTTCTAGAAAATTGAATGTAGTTTCTAAAATACTAGGTTTATTTAAAAATAAATAAAATCTATTTGGTGAAAATTTGAAATTTCAATGCAGTAGTACTTAAATTTCAGGGAAAAAATAAGAAGTAGGTGTCTGTCTGACCACCCTAACCATAATAAAATGATAATATTTTTTTATAAGATTTTATATATAAGTAGAGGACTGTGTTCGAATGTGATGCATATTTTTTGTAATTTTTTTCCAAGTAAATAATTAATTATGAATTTTTTATTACAAATTTTAGAAAATATAAAAACTTCTGCTGACCACCTTAACTTGGTCAAAAATTCATGAAATTTAATTTTCTTTTTTAATCCTATATTATGTAAAGCATATAATGTGACGCATGTTTTGGATTAAAAAAATATGATACCGTTTGAAAGTTATAGATGTTTTTCAATCAGCCTATCGATCAGGACTTTAGTCATAATTCTAATAGAAAATGAATAATAATTATTTATTAAATTCATATTAAATCATAATTTATATTTTTGGAAAGTTGAGAATCTCCTCTAAAAACCCTTTTCGTTTCATTAATTTTGGGTGAAAAAAAAGTCGTCAACCACATACCCTACAAATATTGCCACTTTTTGGCATACCATGATCCTGCACATACCCATTAATAAAAATATAATGAAGGAATGATGAATGAAAAAATATGCAATGTTGCAACTCACCAAACCCTTGAGAAAAGGAAATAATCTTGTATATAATGGCTAGTAGGAATGTGGATCTTGACTCTTTCTTGAATGGTATGGATCTTGATTTCAATGCTTGCTTGAATCATAAAAACCCTACATCACAAATGTTAGCTCAAAAACAAACATGATGCATGATGACTTTGACATGATCCATGATACTTGAATATAGCTCCAAAATGCTTGATAATCCCTCTTGAATGCTCTTGAATTCTCTTGTAAACTCTCACTTGAATTTTCATGAGATCACTTAAATTGTGAGGAGAAAATATGTGAAATAACCTTGTATTTCTACTTGTTTAAATGCCAAATTTCTTGAAATTACAACACTCAATCCAACATCATATCTAGGATAATAAAATCCTACCAATAATTTGAATTTAAATTATTTCTAAGCTTTGTGGGACTCATACGCTAATTGGGGTGTGTGAGTCCCATTAGGCTAAGCTTGGGACACATTTTTTAAGAAATGCTTCTAGTTTAATGTGAAATCCAGATTGAGGCCCTGAAACTTAGGTGGGACCCATATGCCCAAGGTGGCATATGAGTCCCAAATCACTAAATCTTGGTCGTACAATCCAAAATCATTTAGTTTTGATTGCTCACTTGATACATGTTGAGATTATCCTTGGAAAGATGCATTAATTAAGGCTTGTGGATGCAAAGTAAGGCCAATTAAGGCATAAAGAAGCCCAATTTTAATAGTGAGGGCCAAAATAAGTGTGAAAATGTAGAGGGATACATTGGTTAGAAAGGTAGATATCTAACAATTAAATGCAGATTTAGTTAATAAACAGAGAAACTAAAACACACACAGAATAAATCATAACACAAAGAATTTAATGTGGTTCACCCAATCCGGTCTACATCTACCAAACCACAGCCATCCAATACTTTTATTATCCAGTGCAAAAATTTATTACAATCTTGCAAATAATCACATTTTTCATCATACAGTAATACCCATTCAAACCCCTTTTTAACAAGCTTAGAAGCTTCCAGATTTTGGGTTCTACAAAATTGCATATTTTTCGTTGATTTTTCCCTTTTTTGGTGATGACATGAAAAGGAGATGTGCCGAGGTGTACAATATACCATGGGCTATATAGTATAGCATGATCAATCACCACATACCAACAATCTCCCACTTGGAGACTGATCCTAGACGGCACTGCTGCAATTACAACTCCCACTAGAAATAAGTACTTTGGACCCTGCTACTCTGTTATACTTGAATTCAACCTTGAAGGCCAACTGAAGCTGAAGAGGAGATCAGCTTCTCCCTTGTCACTGCCTTCATAAACATATCCACTAGATTGACATCTGTATGTATCTTGTCCAACTTGACCTATCCATCCTCCAACACTGACCAAATGAAATGATATCTCAATTGTATGTGTTTTGTTTTAGAATGCAAGGAAAAATTCTTTGCAAGATGTATAACACTTTGGTTGTCTATAAGCAAGTAATTTCCAGCCTGTTGTTTTCCCAACTCATCCATGAAAAATTGTAGCCATGTCATCTCCTTTGCCACCTCTGTTGTAGCAACATACTCTGCCTCTATGGTGGATAAAGCAACCACATTTTGCAATCAAGAAATCCAGCTCACTACTATCCCACCAACTTTAAAAAACATAACTTGTGGTACTCCACCTAGTATCTATATTCCCTGCCAAATCTGAGTCAACTTAACCTTTTAAATAAGTATTAGAGCCCCCAAAACATAAAAATTTATTGGATGTACCTCTCAAGTACCTGAGAATCCATTTTACTGCATTCCAATGCTCAACTCCGGGATGACTCAAATACCTGTTAACAATACCTATGGCATGTGCAATATCTAGTCTCGTGCATACCATGGCATACATTAAACTACCTATAGCTGAAGCATATGGTACCTTGGACATTTTTTCTTTGTCCTCTTGTGTCTTTAGACACATATTCTTAGTCAATTTAACATGACTAGGAAAATGTGTGCTGACATCTTTTGCATTCTCTATATGAAATCTCTACAACACCTTTTCAACATAATTAGTTTGAGATAAAAACAATTTCCTATTTTTCCTATCTCTAAAAATTTTCATACCAAGGATTTGCTTTGCTGCCCCCAAATCCTTCATAGCAAAAATTTTTGCTAACTGTTACATTTTAGCTCACTTATGTGATCCATGTTAGACCCTGCTACAAGCATGTCATCAACATATAAACATAAAATAATGTAGCTATCATTATCCAACCTCTTAAAATAAACACAATGGTCAGAATTACATTGGCTATAGCCTTGCTCAACCATAAAACTATCAAATTTCAAGTACCATTGCTGAGGTGCTTGCTTCAAGCCATATAGACTTTTCTTCAATCTGCACACTAGTTTCTCCTTACCTTTGACCTCAAATCCTTGTGGCTGGTCCATATATATTTCTTCTTCCAAATCACCATAGAGAAAGGTTTTTTTAACATCAAGCTATTCTAAATGCAAATCTTCAGCAGCCACAATAGTCAAAACAATAAGAATAGAATTCATTTTAACAACTAGAGAAAAAATCTCATCAAAATCAATACCATTTTTCTGTGCAAATCCCTTTATAGCTAATTTGGCTTTAAATCTTTTCTTACCTCCATCCTCCTTTTTCAACCTATAAACTCGTTTGTTTGGTAAAGCCTTCTTACCTACAGGCAACTTGCATAATTCCCAAGTCTAGTTTTTCAGTAAGGAGTCCATTTCTTCTTCCATTCCATGCTCCCACTGAACCTTGGTATCCACCTGCATAGCTTCATCATAATATTCTGGTTCACCAATACCAGTTAACAAAATAGTATACAAAGAGGGAGAGAATCTTTCTGGAGGTCTACTTATCCTTGAAGATCATCTAACAAGAGTTTCTGGTATTTGTTGTTGTTGTTGCCCAACATGAGGAACCACTAAAACATCATTGTTTGGAATATCATCCAACACTACATAATCATTTTCTTTCTTCTCATGTTGCAGCAACAGATCTTTGTACAACACTTTCTCATTGAATATGACATCCCTACTTCTCACAATTTTCTGATTTTCAAAATCCCAAAGCCTATAACCAAATTTATCAATGCCATATCCAACAAATACATATTTCTTTGATTTTGCATCAAGCTTGGTTCTATTTTTTAGAATCTACATGTGAAAATGCTTCACAACTGAAGGTTTTGAGAAAAGAATAACTCACCTTCTTACCTTTCCATGCTTCCTCTAGAATACCACAACCCAAAGGATTAGAGGGACCTCTATTAATTAAATAAACAACAATGTTTATAGTCTCTGCCCACATTTTTAAAGGCAGCTCAACATGAAATCTCATAGTCTGTGCACGCTCCATTATTTTTCTATTCATGCGCTCGGCCACTTCATTTTCCTATGGAGTCATTGGAATCATTTTCTGCCTACGAATACCATTAGAGGAACAATAATCTTCAAACTCCTTGCTGCAATACTCACCACCATTATCAGATCTGAGACATTTTATCTTTTTACATGTCTCATTCTCAACCAAGCTTCTCCCTTTTTTAAAAGTTTCAAATACATCAGATTTTTTCCTAAGGAAATAAATCTATACCTTCCTAGTTGCATCATCAATGAATGTAACATAATACAGAGAGCCATCAAGAGAAGATACCTTAGCTGGTCCCCATACATCTGTATGCACAAGCTCTAATTTCACATCTTTCTTTTGCTTCCCATCCTTGAGAAAACTTACTCTCTTTTATTTTCCATACACACAACTTTCACAAAAATCCATATTAACACATTTTAGACTTGGTAAAACATTATTTGAATGAAGTACTTTCATACCTTTTGCAATCATATGCCAAAGTCTATTATGCCATAGTGATGATTTAGAGTCCACAACAACTGTATGATCTTCTACCTACTGAACTGCAACAATTGTTCTTGAACATTGACCCTTTTTTGTAACAATTAAAGTAGAAGGAACAATATGACCTATACAAAGATATAAAGGTGCCTAATTTCACACCTTTTGCTACCACTAAGGAACCCTTTGTGACCTTCCAATTTTTATCACTAAATGTAACAACACAACCTTCATCATCTAGTTGCCCTACTGAAATTAAATTTCTGCTTAACTTTGGAACATGCCTTACCTAACATAGTAGCCAATGATTCCCATTTTACAACTTAATCTTGATTCTTCCCTTTCCAAAAATCTGACAGGGTTCGTTATCTCCTAAATAAACCAGCCCAAAATCCCCTTGGACATAATCAAGAAAATAACTTCTATCGGGGGTAGCATGAAATGAAGCCCCTGAATCAGAACACCCAAGAATCATCAGCATTATCAAGGGAAAGAATCAAAGCATCCTCATCAGATTTATTACTTACCACATTTTCCTCTTTACTTCCTTTCTTTCAGTCTCCTTTATTTTTCTGAGACCAACAATCTTTCTTCAGATGACCTGGCTTACCACAGTACCAACAATCCTTCTTGTCTCTAGATTGGGACCTTTTGTCCTTTGATTTTTCCTTGTGACTTCCCATGATTTCCATAATTGTTTCCTCTCTCCTTTGTTCTGCCCTTGCTTTCTACATTCAAAACACTTCCTGATGTGGATGTTCCACCTAAGCTTTTCCTATGAATTTCCTCACTCAAAATAACACCAACAACATCATCAAATTTCAATGTATTTGAACCACACAAAAAATTTCTAATAGCCATCACCAAGCTATTCTAGCTTTCAAGAAAAGAACACAAAATCAAAAGAGCCCTAACTTCTTCATCAAAGTTTACTTTTACAGAAGTTAATTGACTGGTGATCGTATTAAACTCATTTATATGATCAGTAATTGACCCACCTTCTACCATTTTCATATTAAATAAATGCTTCATAAGAAATACCTTATTCGAAGTGGAAGGATTTTCATATAACTTCACTAGGGTTTCCATCAACTCTTGAGTTGTCTTTGTTGTTGTAATAATGAATGCCACCGATTGTGCCAGGCATAAACGAATACTACCAAGAGCCTTTCTATCCAAAATTTCCCAATCCTCATTAGACATTGTTGCAGGTTTCTTGGTTTTCCCTTCCAATGGCCACCATAAATCCTTCTTATAGAGATAGTCCTCCATCTGCATCTTCCATAACTGATAGTTCTGCCCATTAAAATTCTCAACTTTCTTACCCTCATCTGCCATTACTCCCACTCAACGGTGAGACCTTCCTACAAACAATAATCGAAAGACAACCCACTCTGATACCACTTGTTAGGGTTAGAAAAGAAAATATCTAACAATTAAATGCAAATTTAATTAATAAATAGAGAAACTAAAACACACATAGAATAAATCATAACAAAAAGAATTTAACGTGGTTCACCCAATCTAGGCTACATCCACCAAATCATAGCCATCCAATACTTTTATTATCCAGTGCAAAAACTTATTACAATCTTGCGAATAATCGCTTTTTTCATCATACTGTAATACCCATCCGAACCCCTTTTTAACAAGCTTAGAAGCTTCTAGATTTTGGGTTCTACAAAATCAGATTTTTCCTTTTTCGTTGATTTTTCCCTTTTCCAGTGATGATGTGAAAAGGATATGTGTCAAGGTGTATAGTATACCATGGGCTATACATTATAGCATGATCAGTCGCCACATACCAACAAGAGCAATAATTAAGCCCCTAGGATCAAGATCCTATGGAAAACCAACATAGGCACAAAAGAACACACATGAAAATAATGTATGAAATAACAAGGAACATGCATGAAATGCCAAAGACAAAAACAAAGAAAAATAAAAATAAAAGCAAAAGGGGTGGATTAAGCTTCAATTGTTTGTCTCGCATGTTGTGGATCAGTTCTTAGAAGTTGTTTGTACAAGAACGTTTACAAGGGGAACAAAATTTCCACTATGCAAACTAATGCATGCTCAAAAGGGCTAGTGGAACCTCAGGCCATCCACTAGGTGAGCCCCTAATGAGACACATATACATGCAATGAGTATACACTCACATAGAAGAGCAAGTTGCTATGGGAAAACACACCTAAGTTCGACTCCCATATGAACAACCATACCAAAGTTATACCTCGTAATAACTTTGATAAGGTGCCACACAACAATGAACTTCAAGCTTCATGAGGCAACCAAAGCTTTGTATGCTTGAAATCCATGAACAAACAAGATGAAACCATAGGCAAGCAAAGCGTGTTGTGCAAGGTGGCCACATAATTGATATTATAAATGTAAAAGTAGTGTAAGGTATGTTCAATGGAGTTTTTCTTAGTTCATATAAGGTCTTAACTTATGAAACACCATGCATAATGTCTCCAAGAGAGGACAAGCTCTCAAAGGAAATCAGACCCAATGATACCACCAAGAAAAGGACACATCACAAGAAGAAAGAAAATTGCACAGTGAAACATGAGTACTGATGTGTGCCCCTACTTTAAAGTGGTTGCTAACACCATTGTTGTGAGAAATTTCTTTAAAGTAGAAGAAGACATGAGAGGTTATTTGAAAAATGCTATGGCAAGTCATATGTTCTCAATGAAACTACATCATGGATAAGGGGTTGCCCCCAAAATGTAGCAGCTAAAGATAACTCACTATGTCGAATGCGAGCCAACTTAAGGCATGTCATCCACATCCCAAGCTTGCTATTATATACATGGAAGGCGAACAACTAGCCAAATGAGGCAACAAAAAGTGTCATATGAGGAAAAGGCTAACCTAACCCATTTCTCCCACTTAGTGTAGGACAAGGATGAGCCGAGATAAATGATGATATGCTACACCTTGTAAAAATGAAATGAATTTCAATGAATGTAAAAAATGCAATAGTGAGTGGGTGATCCCACAATACTAGTTTACAATTTTTGGCCAAACTCGACACTAAATCTTCACTTTTGGACACCTATAGCGACTAAACTATGAGGAATTTGAAAATGATGCAAACTATGATTTGTGACATTTTTTTTAAAAAAATTTTGAATTAGATTTCACTTCTTTTTCCATCTCCTACAAAAACTAGTTTTTTTTTTTTCAGTAAACACCATTTTTAAGGAGTGACACTCACGTATAACACATAAATTTTTTTCCATGAAGGATAAAATAATTTTTTTTTAATTTAAATTTGTAACTATGAATCTAGTGCTTCCAATTTGTTTCATAGTGTTTTATTGAATATTTTTTCCTTAATCATGTTTTGAAGTCAAACAAATTACAATTAAGACATAGGCAAACTGCATAACACATAACTTTTTTTGTATGTATCGAAATTTAATTTTTTTTTCTTGGATCAAGGACTTCAATATCTAGTGCACACATATTTTTCAAAAAAAAATTGGCAATCTTCTATTTTTCCACGTGCAAAACAAAGAGCTTGATTTTTGGTGAAAAACCTACATTCAAAAGAAATAAAATATATAAATATAATTTAATCAAATTAAATTTAATTAAAATTATACTTTTTTGGAAGCTTATAATAAGGACTACACACTTTAAAAAATTAAATTTTAAATGAATTCATTCAATCTCCCAAAAGGTAAATCAAAAGTGGTTTCTTATCAGTATTTTGATAGGTGTAAAGGAGACTCTCTTATAGGTATGGTTTAAAACTAGTGGGGTCCTATCCAAGGGGATTTGGTCTAAAGTGTTTTGATCAAACCCTCTTCAATTAGAATCCTTTAAATGGAACTTTTCAAGGCTTAAATCATTATATTTTCTAAAAATATGTGATTTCAACAAAAATCAGGATCTCCCAAAAAGTGTAAACCACTATTGTGGCAACACTCGAGTATGTTATGATCGTACGACTATTACATGGCAAGGAGCAGCAACTAAGGTTATTGATTATGAAGAGTAAACAAAGTATCAACTTGATGCTTATATAACGAGATATCTATCAATTTAGGATGTACCAAAGTTAAAGTTGTCTTCCAGGAAAAATCTTTGATAATAGTGTTGACATTGAATGAAGGCTTGCTTATTTATTTCAAGGGACAATAACCAATACCATTAGTCATTTCTTGCATTTTAGGATATGTAGGGACATGAACACCTTGTTCTATAGCACCACATCATTTTCCACTATATAACCTCTTCCATAAAGGTTTTTCATTTATTTCAAATTTAGTGATTATTCAACTTCATCAAAGTTTGTCGTGTATGTTATCCTTTCTTCTAAAGTGGTTGAAGTGGATGCTTTTGAATTTTGTATTAACGTTACTAGTTTCTCCTTTCTATTTTTATACTCTTTGTTTATGATCTTGTATTTTCCCATGAATGTAGGTATGAAATCAAAGGAACACAAAGCATCTTCCAATAACTGTGTGACTTCTTCAATATGCTTTTCTTTTGTTTTCTCAACATGCAAATAACTTTTAGGTTCAGGGTTGGCCTTGATTGTATACACTTTGTTATGTATATGAGCAACATGGTATTGTATGTTAGTTTCTACCAAACATTATCATGTTATTGAGTTTCATTTTAGGTGATTCTAAGAGGGTAAAAGTACAAAGTTGTGTCACACTTTTATAAAGGAAATGGCCAACACTGATCTAGCTTTTAAACTTCAATAACTAGAAAGTGGCATATCTGTTATGAATTTTGAAATGATGTAAACTAATAAAATGTGTACTTTTTAGTGTATTTTATTATTGTAATTTAAAAATAAAATAAAAAAATTATTTGCATATAATTTTTATAAATTAACACAATAATTTAGTTGTTGATAAAATGCTGAAAAATGACGTTACATAAGATGTCAAACTTTATATAGTAAATTTTCTTTTTTTTCCTTTAAATTTTTTGTGCATATTTATAACTGTAAACTTTAGGGAATGGATATTTTTTTAATTTTAATAAATATTTAAATATGTGTGAATTAAAATGTGATTGTTTCTAGTCGACATCAAATTTTATATTAAATATTTATCTAAAATAAATAAAAAATTATGCTATCTTAATCTTGATTATTTTATCTAGGGCATCATACTTTAAAAAAAAAAATTACTAAGTTTTAGTATTTTTCTTGGCTTGATAATCAACCTAATATTTTTGTGTTGATAACCTACTTTTAGTAAAAAAAAATAAAAAATAGAATAGAGATAATAATTGAACTATTAAAATAAATATATATTTCAAAACTACACTTATGGATCTATAAAAGGACACTTTTACATTTAAAAAAAAATTATTTATATGAGTAGCAGTTATTGAAATGTTACAAAAATTCAAATAATTGCATTTTTTTAGTAAGTTGGCCTCAAAGTGGTGCTACATATGCATTTAGCCAACAATTTTAGTTCAAAAATTTTTAGAAGTATTTAACTTATCTAGAATAAATCTTAGTAGATCATATGTTTGACTAAAATTGATTTTTAGTTATAAATACTAAAATTCACTTGTGCTAATAAGTTGGTCGAAAGTGTGACACAACTTTGTACTTTTACCCAAGATAAGGACAGGTTTATTTTGAACTTTTGGTTGTTGTGAGGGTGGATGAATGATAAGTTTAGGCTCTGGATATTGCTTCAAGGGATATCTAAAGTGCATAACATTAAAATTCTTATCCTTATTTTGTGATCTAATGTGACTTCATCATCTTCATCGAATGAAGCCACATCATTATTGTTTGAAAGGCATGTGTCAATGTATCATTTTCTTCCACCATGATATCTTCCCTAGTAGGATAGTTTTTAGGAGAACTACAAACTAGATGTTCATGATATTCAAAGGTTGGTTCTTCTAAAATGACTTCATCATAAGTAAGGGAGTTATCAATGGTTTTATTGTCTTTTTTATTATTGATGGAATTATCTTGTTCAATAATGTTTTCCCTAGGGGAAGAGAGACACATAAGATTCTCAAGACTCGCATTAACGTATCTTCTTCACAACTAGGAGAAGAAAAAATGTGATTTTCATGATTGTCCATGATTTCATCCTTGTTTTCTAAGTTCACATTCTCTTGTTTCCTAATATCTACCCTAGTAGGAGAGCTTTTAAAATGTTCCTCACATTCCCTAGTTAGATTTTGTAAAGTAGCTTCATGACAAATAAGCAAGGCATCAAGAGAAGGACAACAGTGATTTTCATGTTTATGAATGATTGGGTCCTCTTGTTCAAAGAGACCTTTCCAAATGTTAGGGACATCAAGAATGAGATAAATAATGCTATAATTGCCAATCATTGGATCTCTTAATACCAACATGTCCTCTTTGCAAGTGTGATTTTCATTATTGTTCACAATTATATGGACTCTTTCATTAAATCATTCTCACAAGTAGGGTAGGTGTTAAGAAATGTTTTAATGATCTCATCTTCTTGTTTCCTAATATCTTCCCTCGGGGAAGGAGGAGAGGGACAAACAAGACTCTCACTAATTGTATCTTCTTTCACCAAGATACCTTTGTCACTAATAGGAGAGGTATAGGGAGAAGAATAATTATGATTGTTATGATTGTCTATGCTTGTATCCTCTTGTTTCATGACATTATTACAAATCCAATAAATACTAGGTGGGTATCCAACATGCTTGTCAAAGGTTTTATTTTGTTTTCCTAGATTATACCCATGAGTCTAGGGAAAATAAAATCATACAATCCATGTGATACTCTATGAATATTAAATGCTTGAATAGAAAACATTATAACATGAAAAAGTAAGCTATCTAAATTATGTGTAATGCTTATGAAATGTAAAAAAATATCTTGAAAATCTAAAAATTGGAATGATTTTTGAAAATTCTTTTGAAAAATGACCACTAAATTGATGATTTGACCTAGATACATAAAAAAGAAGTTACTAAAACTTTCCAGACCCATACTATAGGTTACCAGCAAGCTAAGGGTTCAAATAGTAAATAATAGTCACCACAGAATACCTAGAAAATAGGAAAAAGAACTAGTATTGAGACTAAATCACCCAGAGGGGTGTATGAGTCCTAGATTAGGGTTTTCATACAAATTTCAAAAAGTTCTGAGTGAAAGTTACTCTTTTTTGTTCGTATGATGTCTAGACTAAGTGGAATTATAGTTTTAAAATGAATTTTAATGATGCAAGATGAAAAAATGCAACCTATATGCACTTTCACTAATGCAATATTTAGAAACCCTAGATGCAAATTAACCAATGTAAAACTTAATGCAAAGTTAATGCAAGCTAGATCTAGAAATCTGATGCACTCCAAATAAAAATAGAAGGTTTTCTAAAGGGTATGTTCACCAAAATGAAATGAAGAAAATAGGTGTTCCACCTTTTGGGAGGCAGAACACAAACTAGGGTTTAGGGACCTAGACCAATTTTCTTCAAGTTTCATTCAAGGAAACCCTAAAGATCTCAATCCAAGGATGGAATAAGAGAAAGAGATATACTAAAGTCCATCCTAGGGTGTGATTAAATAATTAAGAGGGTTTCACCACCAAGATAGGGATTGGAAAGACAAGAAATGTAAATGACATGTGGGTATGTGCAGGATCATCATGGAAAAAATAGGCCCTTAAGTGGCAAAAAATATAGAAAAATCAGAGTTAGGAAACTTGACGTAAAAATTTGAATAATTTATCTATATTATTTCAAAAATATGTAAGAATAGAATCTATAGAAAATTGAATGTAGTTTCTCAACTACTAGGTTTGGTTTTTTTTTTTAAAATCTATTTGGTGAAAATTTGAAATTTCAATGGAGTGGTGATTAAATTTCAGGGAAAAATTAAGAAGTAGGTGTCTGTCTGACCACCCTAACCACAATAAAATGATAATATTTTTTTATAAGATTTTAGATGTAAGTAGAGGACTCATGCCTCGATGTGATGCATATTTTTTTTATTTTTTCCAAGTAAATAATTAATTATGAATTTTTATTACAATTTTTTAAAAATATAAAACTTCGTAATCGACCACCTTAACTTGGTAAAACTTCATGAAATTCAATTTTATTTTTTTAATCCTATAGTATGTGAAGCATAGAATGTGACGTATGTTTTGGATTCAAAAAATGTGATACCATTTGAAAGCTATATATTTTTTTCAATCAACCTATCAATCAATACTTTAGTCGTAATTTGAATAGAAAATGAATAATAATTACTTATTAAATTAAAGGTAAAGCATAATTTATATCAGTGGAAAGCTAAGAATCTCCTTTGAAAACCCTTTTCATTTCATCAATTTTGGGTAAAAAAGAAGTTGTTAGCCACATACCCATCATATTGCCACTTTTTGGCCCATCATGATCCTGCACATACCCATGCAACACCTAACTATATGACCTAGAATATGAAACTAAAATATAGAATAACAAACTAAGAATGAGCAAAGGTATATTTGAAAGAAAGATGAGATCAAAACCTGCTTCAAAACCCTAAAATTATATTGTTTTAAGCTCATTAGGACTCATACACCAGTATGGGAGATTTAGTCCTAGACTAGCGATTATATGCCAAAAGTAGAGTCTGTTAGTAAGTAATCTAAATCTCTTGAAATCTGCAAAAAGGTAGTACTAGGACTTCTTAGCTCTCAAAAACATAGGCGGAATACCTCAAGAGGCTGCCAATCTCTTGGCACGTTTTAGGGTAACAGACAAGGTCAAATGAATTAAACCTTCTACTCTTCAAGTGCTGCTAGACCTAGGTAGGTGTACCTATCTGAATGAAGCAGACTTGACTTATAATTATCCTTCTTGCAGTGAGTTTTCCACAATGGTAGATGAAAGTGAACAAATGAATTCAAACTTGGTACAAAATTTATAGCAATACTTAAAGCTAAATCCTAAAGTATTCAATTAACAGATGTAAAGAAATTGAATGAATCCAAATGATGAAGTGCAAAGACCAGTGCCTTCTTGGGTATGCAGAGTCAAATGAAATCAAAATGAGCAACAATTCTATGGGGAGAACTCAAGTTAGTTGGCATATATTCTATTTACAACTTGTATAAACATGCAAGACTATGACTACTAAGCTCAACTTTAACAATCTAAATGAATCTCTCTGATTATTGTGATCAACTAAAAGGATTTAATCTTTGCTTGAAAGAACCAATCGATTAACCACACAGATACAGTAAATGTGCACTGATGAATTGAATATAAATTTGTTATATCAATTTAAACAATCGAAAAGAATCCATCTTGGAGACAGCTTAGCAATACTTTCATTAAATTCAACAGATAATTGACACCAGAAATATGCAGCAACATCAATTGACTTTCATAAATACCTCCATTTTGAAAACATGCATCATAGTCTCTGATCTGATAAATCTATTATACTATATCCATCTAATTTTCCTACTATAATCTAATTTGATAATTTCTAATGATATCCTTTGAGAATTTATACATTTGTATCTGAAGAGACACATCATTTCATATTCCAATGTCAGCAAACAGTTGCAATTAGGCTCAATTAATCATCTCAGAGACATTCACCAAGACATTCTGATGGTCATACTGAAGGCCAACATATCGTAGTGAAGTATCCTTTTAGTTTCATTCACTTTTGCTGTGACATAATGTTATCGAGAAGACGTTACATAGAACACCTTGTATCCTATCAAAAATCTCCTTACGTTCACTTTTGATCGCCCAGACCTAAACATTCTCACGCCGATGCAACTGCATCTCGGCATGAGAAAACAGATCGGCCAGACTACAAGACCTTACTCTGAAGACCATCGATATGACCCATTCACACTATCGGCAAGACCGGAGCCATTCACCAAGATATTACATCGATGCCCATTAGTCTTATTGAGATATTCCTTTTGTGTTGGTCAGTGAGACCCTTTGAATTCGCTATGACTTACTCCAAATAAAACATCTCTCACCGATGAGTATTTTGATAGAAACCCTTTGAAATAAGTCGGCGAGACATATACATTTTGCTACGACCTCAATTCGATATCGTTTATTCTAGCCGAAACCACATTTGTTTGCATAGTCGGTAAGAATATTTAAATTCAGTAAGACTTCACCCCAACATCCTTTGGTTCGGCCGAAATGAAACCACTTGTATTGTTTAGTGAAACTCCTCCCGATATGTATTCCTTTATCGGTAGTCGGCAAGACAAGGTTAGTTCGCCAAGATGTTGCCTTGAAGAAAAATCTTTTGCTGATATGCTCCTTTTGTCACTGAAAAAATGAAAATGTCTTGCCGATAGCCATCAGTAGATGAAATCCAATCACCATGACATCAAAACGTCTTGCCGATAGGCAACACTAACGTTTATCAGCAGAAAATGCAAAATGGATCGGGGAGACCCTGATATTGTCATGCCGATAGGAACTGCAATGTGAAATATTCAGTCTTGGATGGATTTTATGGGGCTATAAGGCCAAAAATGGAGAACATATGCCCGTGGTGGGACTTATTTGGAAAATTATGAATGTGAACACTATGTAAAATCATCGGATTTTTATAGTTCCAACGGGACTCATACACTACAAATGGTGATTTAGTCTCCGTATTATGGTTTGGATATAATTCTGGTATTCTTTGGTGATCTCCTATATCTTCTCTCCTTCCAAATCTCTAAGTCTGAGTCACTAAATTCCAATCTATAGGTGATTTTCCGTGACATCGCAAGTAACGTGACAACTTTGACAATTTTGCAAGGTTCCTTCACAACTTTTCTCCAATATTTCTCTTCAATGGTTCTTCAACCTAGATCTACAAATCACACATCAAAGAGAGGAGAAAATATTGGTTTGTTAGTGGATAGGGGTTTTCCTTGGTCAAAACCCATTGTGGTAATCAAACCTTGAAATGAATAGAAATATAATGAAGGAATGATGAATGAAAAAATATGCAATATTGTAACTCACCAAACCCTTGAATAAAAGGCTACAATCTTGTATGTAATGGCTACCTTGAATGTGGATCTTGACTCTTTCTTGAATGATATGGATCTTGATTTGAATGCTTTCTTTAATCATAAAAAACCTACATCACAAATGTTAGCTCAAAAACAAACATGATGCATGATACTTGAATATAGCTCCAAAATTCTTGATAATCACTTTGAATTCTCTTGAATGCTCATAAGATCACTTAAATTGCTAGGAGAAAATATGTGAAATAACCTTGTATGCATACTTGTTTATGCCAAATTTCCTGTAATTACAACACTACAAGCTGACATCAAATCTAGGAGAACAAAATCCCACCAAGAATTTGAATTTAAATTAGGTCTAAGCTAAGTAGGACTCATATGCTAGTTGCATTGTATGAGTCCCATTCAACTAAGCTTGAGACACACTTTTCAAGAAATGCTTCTAGTTTAATGTGAACTACAAATCAAGGCCCAAAAATTAGGTGGGACCCATATGCCCAAGGTGGCATGAGTCCCAGATCACTAAATATGGGCCATACAATCCAAAATCCTTAATTTTTGATTGGTCAAGTTTGATACATGTTAGGATTATTCATCGAAAGATGCATTAATTAAGGATTGTAGATGCAAAATAAGTCCAATTTATTGCATGAAGAAGCCCAATTTTAATAGGGAGGGCATGAATAAGTGTGAAAATATAGAGGAATACATTTTTCTACACTACAATTACTAATACTTGTAAGTCTTCAAGTCAAACCATGTCAAATTGCAATCAATCATAAGTGATGAGCACTTTGACTTCACTCCATCAAGGAGATTAGATTTGAGTGGTGAGTTGAAATAAGTTGTTAATTCATTAATTTATTATCATTCACTCTTTATCCTTTAAAAGAATATGCTCTCTTTATCATCAATATTACAATTATGTGTTGAGAAAATGTGTCTCAACCTAGCAATTACATAAGGTAATATTGATACATAAGGTACTATTTAGCCGATGATGACATGGGGCATAGGGGGGATTACCCCTCCCCACAAGGGATCTAGGTGGATCATCCTCCTAACTAGGGTTTAGGGGAAATGCATCCTAGTGAGGGCTCAAGGGAAACACCCTTGAAAGAAAAAAATTATTTATATTTTATTATTGTAAATTTAGACTGTTCATCATTATGTCTCATATTCGACGATTGATATTTAATTAGCTTTATTTTCCCTAGAAGAAAACCCTATTTTATGAGGGAATTTTATTACGGTTGTGTATTGTGATGTATTCTAATCATTTGATAGTGGTTGTGTTGCCTCTAGATCTCTGAGTGGTGATACTCTTGTGAGAAGCTTTCTTTACAAGTATATTGTAATCTAAGTTGTGATTTTTGAATAATATATTGGGTATCTTTAGGAGTGTTGGGTTTCTCTCCCGAAAGTGTTTTCCCCACATAAATCATTATGTTGTGGTATATGCATGATATTTGTGTTTATTTGTGTTTAAGTTTTTGTAATTGTTAAAGATCTATAAAATTTTGCATCATTATCCTCTCAAGATTAGTGTAGGAAGTTGTTCTACTACCTTAGCTTCCTTACAAGTGGTATCAAAGCTTGATCACCTTTGGTTTTAGTTGTGAGTTGTTGGGTTTTTTGAACTAATCTAGATTTGAGTGGGAGCTTGCATGAAAAACACTTTGTGAGCTTGCTGCGGGAATTTTCAGATGACAAGTTCATTAGGGAGAATAAATGTGGATAATTTTTCTAGAAATAATTTTACAATGTGGAAACTAAAGATGGAGGATCTATTGATTGATCGAGATTTGTGGGATGTTGTTGATGAGAATGTTTCAAGGCTTATAGATCCTACTTAGACTACTTAGTATGATGTTATGGACTGTAAAGCCAAGGTTTTAATCAAATTATTCTTGGAAGAATCTTTTTTAATCAATGTCCATGAAGAGACCTCTGCAAAGAAATGGAAGAAGCTTGGTGAGATGTATCAAGCCAAATATTTAGTGAACAAAATTTTCTTAAGGAATAAATTATATTCCTTGATAATGGAAGAGGGTGGAAAAATTATAGACAACCTAGAAGCATTCAATATGCTAGTGGCTTAGTTGGCATCAGTTGGTGTCAAAATGGATGAGGAAGAGAAATTTTAGATCATGCTTTGTTCTTTTCCTAATTCGTGGAATTCGCTTGTTATGGCTATTGGGAGTACTTCTGTTATATTGAATACTCTAGATGTGGTGGGCACTTTTCTTTCTAAATAGATGAGGAGGAAGGTATCCATCAGTACCAACGAGGACCTAAATTTCCATGGAAGACCTAAGGAAAAAGGAAAGAAGAATGAGAAGTGTTACAAATCCAAGTCCAAGGGAAGATCTAAGTTTCCTATAAAGTCTAAAGTTATTTGTTTGAACTGCAGTAAGCCTAGACATGTTCATAAGGATTGCAAAGAAGAAAAGAAGAAAAATAAGAAATTTGATTTTGAGTAAAAATCGAAGAAAGATGGTGATGCATCCATTGCAGCTTTGGCAACTCATCCAGGTACAATAATGCATGGTTAATTGACTTAGGTGCTTCTTTCCATATGAACTTTAATATATATTGGTTTTTTGAATATGAAGAATTTGATGGAGGTAAGGTACACTTGGCTGATGATTCTTGTTTAGACATTGTTGGTCGTGGAAAGTTAAAATCAAATTTCTTGATGGTAGAATAAGAAGGATTAGTGGTGTGTTGTATATCCCTTATTTAGGAAGAAAATTAGTATCTATAAGCAAACTAATAGATGCAAGTGTGCAGGTAGTATTTTCTCATGTAGGATGCAAGATGGTCAAAGGTGCTATGGTGATTGCTAGAGGTGCTAGATATGACATATTGTATAATATTGATGCATGCATTGTTGGGTGCAATAGTACTTCTATGAAAAGCGAGTCTATGGAAGAAGTGAGGGTTTCACCTTCAACAGATGATCATGGTTTTTGAGTACCCAAGGGTGATCTTTCTTCTAAAACAAAGTTACCTATAGATAAAACTATGTTATGGCACCAAAGACTTGGCCAAATTGGAGAAAAGGGTCTAAGGACCTTGAAAAATATAAAAACCTCATTGAAGGTTTGTATGATTGTAATCTTGGATTTGATTTCTATGAGCATTACATTTATGGAAAAAAAAAGTTGTATTTAGTTTTACTTGAGTTCTCATAAGTCTTGTGGTGTATTGGATATCATTAATTCTGATGTGTTTGGTCCTATAGATGTTCCTTCAATTGGTAAATCCACATATTACATTTCATTTATTGATGACTATAATAGGACACATGGGTGTACTTTCTAAAGAGTAAATCTAAAATTTTCAAACAATTTAAAGAATATAAAGAAATGGTTGAGTTGTAGACTAGAAAGTGTAGACACATAAAAATGACCTAGGCCTGGAAGCTCTATTTTTTCATCTTTTCATCCTAACATAATTAAGACATTTTAATTATGTCATTGATCCACTTTTGTCTATTAATTAAATAATTCATAATTATTTAATTAATTCATGTCCTTTTTATTCCTCCTGATTATTAAATAGATAAATTTTATTTATTTATTTAATACGTCACTAATTGACTAAGATCTTATAATTAAATTAATTTATTTAATTATCCTTGTCGATTATGTCTTCCTGATTATTAAATAAATAAATTTTATTTATTTATTTAATATGTGACTAATTTTGAAATTCTTCTCATAATTAAATAGATTCTTTAATTTATTTAATTATTGGCCACCTTCTTTAATTAAATAATTATTTTTAATTATTTAATTTGACATTTCTCTCTTTTAGTAAATAATTTAAATTTAATTATTTACTGTCATGTGGTCCCCACCCTTTTTGAATTAAATTGATTTTTAATTCAAAATAGTCTTTTTCCTCAAAAATCAAATTAATTTATGTTATTATTTCATTTTCCAGCCACCTCCTTTTATGTGGCAACCTTATCTCTTGTCACATGCATTGTCCGCCCTTGATTTGATTTTCTAAAAATCAATCTTGTCCATTAATTTTGAATTTTCCCTAATGTTTCCCTAACCCTAATTGTGGGTTGTCGAATTGAATCTTGTCCATTGATTCTAAGGAACTTGTCAATCTTCAATCTTGGCCATTCACTCAAAATTGCATTTTCTATAAAATGACAATTTTGGTCTCATTTTGTCATCTCATGTCATCTTGCAATCTTGTCACCTCGTGTTATCTAGATATCTTTCACTCTTGTCATACTCTTGCAATCTTGTCATTATTGTCATCTTTTCATAGGCATACTAGCATCTCATTAGACATAAGTTAGACATAGTTTCATGCTTACTAGTTGCATATTAGCATAGTATTTGCATATTGTCATCTCAAATCCTTCAAGATTTTCTTAGGGCTTGTCATTGCCATTAGTTCTCTCATCATAAATCTGAGGGCAACATCATATTTGCAGCAAGTTGAGAAGGTGTAATGGAGGTCAGCCATGGAGATTGAAGAAATTTGGTGAGATCTTTCATTTATTTTTTATGTTTCTCCTTTGTACTTCATTATTACTTCGGGTTTTTATGTTTATGCATTAGATATACTAACCCTAGGATAATTTCCCTTAGTCTTATTGGTGAACTCGGCACCAAAATCGTGCACTTTCTTTTTTTCGATATGACCATGACACATTTGCTCTGCATAATGATGCATTTGATTCTCCACAACGCATTCGCTGTCCAGAATGCCGCATTAACTCTATCATGATGCATACATTTTGCAGAGTGACACATTTTCCAAGTCGTGACACATTTTTCTTGCAGGTTGTTGCATTCTTCTGAAAAATTCCCAAATCTAGAACGACAATGCATCTGTCACCCAAAATGACGTAATCACTCTGTTGTGATGCATTTTCCTAGATTTCACTTGATTTATTTTTTCATTTTGTTTTCTTCTTCTGCAATCTATAGTCTAGAGGTTTTCTGGTTACTAATGATTGGTCGCAGCATGTGGCTTTGAGTTTTTCATGGGTCCAAGGCATATTTTTGGAAACTACTAACTTGTGATTTTGTAGGTTAGATTGTCCAAGGCTATTTTTTTGAAACATTGTGCTTGTTGATTTCTAGATTAGAAAAAACTTCAATTGGTGCACTAAAATGAACTTTTCTTGTCCTTTGCTTGATTGTGTTTGGGGTTGTAGGTGATTATGCTCTTACCTTGTGCAAACTAGGTGATCTAAGTATCCTCTCCCCTTGGACACTTATGCAATCTTGGGTGTAAGAGAAACAATTATTGACTCTAGAATTTGGGCCTTCCTTAGTAGGAAAAAGTACTCACCCCAAGGTGACACAAATTGGCAATGGAGCAAAAGCCAAGCTACCCCCAACTAATATATAAATGTGAATCCTAAGGGAAAGCTTAGGATTACGAGTGCGAATGTGTCATACAGACCAAGTAGTACTCCCTAAAACCCTATTGAGCATAACCTATTCAAGATGGAGTTCTTCCTAAACAAAGATTAATCTTGTGCCCCATGTATTTTCTAGGGTAGCAACAGTCATTGTGAAGGCATCCAAATCTTTGAAATTCTTAGTAGAGGTGATCAACCTGCCATGGGAGATTTATGGGGGTTGGAAGTTTGGTTAGCCTGAGAAGTAGTGCACTGTAAGGGGGAGCTCGTGTAGCCAATCTTTTGGATTCACATGCTAAGAATATGCAGCTAGGGAAACCCACATGAAATCTAGCAAATATTGTCCTGGCCTAACCTAGGATCGTTCTTGTTTCAAAAGAAAAAATATTGTGCTTACCTATTTTTAGACATTCAAACAAAACAAAACATCACTTTCAGATTTGGAAACAAATAGTCAACATTGAACAACTCAAAATTTGGACCATAATTGCAAAGAAATTAGAATTTTTGTTTTATGAACCGTATCTGCCACAACACATTCACTTAGTTGTACCACATTTTCCTTTCAAAATGTCGCATTCACTCTGCTACACTACATTCACTTTGTATAACATCATATTTTCCTATGTCAAACCACATTTTCTTTCTAGAAAGTTGCATTCACAGTACTAAACCGCATTTTCTTTCTACAGAGCCGTATTTGCTAAATTTGAGCCACATTCACCATATTGAGATGCATTGATGACTTGAAGCCATGCATTCTCCTGACAAAAAAAAAACCTATCTCAGACCAAAAATTGAGTTTAAATATGTCTAAACTATCATCAGACCTCTTTTTCCATAAGACCCTGTCAAAAACCAGACCAAAAATTGCTCAAATTCTTTATAATTTACATCCTTAGGTTGCATTTTACCCATAGGTTATCCTTGCAAAAATCTAGTTTCATCCTTAGGGCATCATTATCTTCATTTTAAGTCCTTGCATCCTCACTTCATTTTCAGATTTTGGACTAGGAAACTTTTCCTCACTTTGTTAAATCGTGACTTTCAAAAGTAGGATATCATTGGACTTATTCATTATTATCTTCTTTAGTCATTTTCCTTTTGTGAGACCTTTCCAACTCATAAGTCTAGTTAGGAAACCTCAATTGTCATTTAGTCCTTCAAACAAGTCCTTTGGTATTCCAAAATTGAGACATAGATCAAGCATATAAGGTGGTTCAAAAACCTTCCTCCAAATCATTTAGACCTTTGCATTTGCATACTTTAGAAATTCAAAACATCTAGTCCTCATCTTGCATATTTTATCCTTAAAAATCCCAAAAAAAAATGTCATCATAGTCCTCATTTGGCATATAGACTTGGCATTAGTCACTTCCTTAGTCAACATTATCATCTTAGTCTTCATTGTACTTTGAAACTAGTCATCTCCTTTAGACAACATAGTCATATTGCATCCTTTATCAAAAATCCAAAAACATAGTCTTGCATTATCATCCCTTATTATCAAAAATCCAAAAACATAGTCTTGCATTGTCATCCCTTATTATCAAAATCCAAAAATATAGTCTTGCATTGTTATCCCTTATTATCAAAAATACCAAAAAACATAGTCTAGTATTATCTTTGCATTTAGTTGTCATTCTCATCATCCATTTGAGCAATCCCCTTTTATGGTTGAGACTAGGCTTCAAAGAAGGAGAAAACAAATGGAAAACTTTGGACAAGATTCCAACCCAACATCAACAATAACACTTATGACCCAAATTGGACCTTTTCTGACCCATTTAACAACATGAACACATAAACCTCCCCTGAACATGCCATCCTTGTCACATAATCCCTTTGAAACATTCATACGTAGTGATGAACATGGATAAGTACTTGAGGAAGACATAGAAGCAACAACCGAAAATCTAGATGCAACCTCCTTTGTGGAAGAAATGGTCTTACATGATAGAGACAGATATTTAGCCATACTTCCAAGTCAATAAGCCAAATTTCCAAGTAGCTTTGACATTAACACTTTGATACCGACATCACCTTACCCTAATGTAAACAATACAAACAACATGGCCAACTCAAGTCAACCTCAAAACATTATGAAGGATGCTTCTATCGGTGCCACCTCACAAACTTTCACAAGTACCATTAATACCACCACCATCGACACAACTAATCAAGATAATACCAACTCAATCAATGCCACATCCGTTTGGGGTATACTAAACATCTCACAAGCCATTTCACAACCAACATCAACCATGTCACAAGCCATGACATAATCAATGCCAACCATGTCCATAATTTTGTCACAATCAGTTGGAGCCACCTTTGGGTCCTCATCAATGGGGGCAAGCTCTTAAAATCCCTTATTTGGAGCTTTATCTAGTACCATGGGTGCATCATCATCAAGACTTTTCATTGGTACCTCATTCAATCTCGCTGGAGGAAGTAAACCGGATGTCTTCATCCAAGGTCAATGAAATAGATAAGCAACATTTACAAATATGGCAAGATCACTAGTGTACAAAAACCCAATTCTTCAAATTATCTCCATCGATGCTAAGAAAATTAGGAAGATACATCACCTCCTCCTCCAGCAAGAACACACTGTCTTCAGTTGTATTGAATCCCCAAAGATAGCAACAATTCGACTCTTTATTTATTACAATGACTGCTCAGAATAAAATAACTTCTAACTCCTAGTCTACTTCTTGATTTTCTCTACCCTTTGAATCCTCCAACTTGCTAACTAATCTGCTAACTTTTTTTTCTAACTTTTTCTACCCTTACAAAAGAGGTGAAACACCATATTTATAAAACCCACCAGATGTGTCAGCCCAGTTACTAACCAAACCAGCTTTTGTAACATCAATCTATATATGTGAACAAAAACATGAAATTGATCCAAGTTAGCATAGAATTGTCAGTAATAAGAACATATTTACCAAGCACAAAATAAAATAAACACATACCTCTTTAGGCTGATCTTTTTATGTATCTCCTTTAGGTGTTTCAACACCTCCTCCTTGAGGTGTTCGAATACCTACTCCTTTAGGTATTGTGGCACTTATCAACAATGATGTATATCTCACAACCGCTTGTACATGAAAATGACAAGTACATTATGAAACTACAAATCTATGTCAATGTATGCATAATTAATAAAATATCTTATAAATCTTAATTCAATCAAATTTGATTTCAATTACCTTTCCCTTATCTAACATTGTGCATCCATAGTTTGGAGAGCATTGTACCTTGCTCACACTAGGTGTTTCCTACAAGCAAAGAATAAGATAAACATATAAGTTAATATATAATTTCATTAATGACAAGCAAGTATATAGTAAAAAAATGTAAATGAGTGAGTGCAAAAATACATACTATTTGCATCTTGAGGCCAAATGAAATGACCCTAAGGGTGCTATCAGTCACCCGTGTGAGCTTCTCCTCAAACATTAAGTATTAAATAGACCATGTAAATAAATATTAGTCCTTGATACTATCTCTTATTAATATTCATTTTTAAAAAAATGAAAATTATGAATTTACACCTTAAATGTTACCTGTGTAACTTCTCCAATGTCCACCTCTCTAGCAGGAGAGGACTCTATAGGGTGTGCTCCACTCCCCTATGTGTGATCTGCTATAATCTCCACATCCTGGATGTCATAATTAGAAGTATCTAATGGCTACTTAGGGGGTTGTACAATAGGATTCAAACATATTTGCTGGCACGTATTGCAAATATGTGGCACACAAATATGTGGACCTGAGGAGGATGATGCAGCAACACTAGATCCATCACCAAGATCATCAGACTATGGTTGGGCTACTGAAGAAGCATGGGAAACCAAAAGACCACTCAAAGAGTGAATGGCCTAGATCATTTGTGTGGCTGCATCCTCCGTAATATCTAGATGTTATACTGGAGGTGGTGGAGGAAGGGGAGGATGAGGAACATGTGGGCACCTAACTACTCTAGCTGCCTCTGGCCTATCCTGGGGCATACCTCCACCAATGCCCTAGAAGGGTTTAATGTCAAAGTAATTGACATGATGCCCTAACAAAAACTCAACATATAATTTTTAATAAATTAAAAAGGTACATCAAGATTATTGTCGGGTGGTTTATCAAAAACCATACACCAACAATCCCAAAAGTTATCTACTATGCCCCTATGCGTGCACCATTTTATAGAAAGTTTTGGTTTGTTAACATTAACTGGCAAACTAGTGGTGGGGTTAAGAAATAAAGAGGCTATTTGGGCTTTTGTTATTTGGAGATCTTTCACATCATCATAAGATAATCCACATGCATAATATTGCCTCATGGTTTCTCACCATGAATGAAATGCATTATGTTGGGTGGAGAGGGTTTCTACATTTGTAATTATTCCTGTCAATGTGGTTGACATACGGGATAATCAAGGTATTTTTTTATAAACATCACAAATGCCCCTCAATTGCTCCAATTTTTCATGAATTAAGTCTTCAATTGATGGCTGTGAAGGTGGTGGAGCATTTGGTATTTCTACATTTTGATTCTCATCTGGTGGATTTTCATTCTCAACTGGTGGATTTTCATTCTCATTCTCGGTAGCCATAATGCCTGATTAAAGTTAAAAAATAATTAATCTAGAATTAGACAATATAAATGAAACACTATTTTTAAATCAAAATCCATTAAAAATATTCATTTTTTTTTTTATCAAAATCCATTCTAAACTCAATTGTTTCATAAAAATTGAATCAAAAACCCTATTTTGAAAAAAAATACACAAAAAAAATTCATTTTTTTATCAAAATCCATTCTAAATTCACGTTTTTCATAAAAATTCAATCAAAAACCCTATTGTGAAAGAAAATCCACAAAAAACATTCATTTTTTTATCAAAATTTATTCTAAACTCAAATTTTTCACAAAAATTCAATCAAAAACCCTATTTTTTAAAAAAATCCACCAAAAAACCATATGAAATTACTCAAATCTAAATCAAAATTGAATCAAATCAAATAAAAATAAAAAATGTACGTTTCCAAATCAGATTTTTCCCAAATTGGATATTTGTTACACGAAGAAGGAATGCAGGGTGCGCCTGCGGGTTCTTCACTGTCAAATGACTTCAAAACAGGGTTGGACTTTCTTTATATATGCTTTTTCCAAATCAGATATCTGATCCAAATTGGATATCGAATTTGAATTGGATATTTGATTTGTAAAAGTAGGTTTAGTGTTTGGTATGGTGACACCCGAGCCTAAAAAAGGTCAACACATTCTTTTCGCATTTTTTGGTCGGTGAAAGACGTGTTTTTTTTCCTCATTGCCACTTTTTGGCCCACCATGATCCTGCACATACCCTCATCCTAAATGTTAAATCTAAGACCACCAAGATACCTAGCAACTTTTTCAACCTCATCCTCTTGTCTATCTGATTTTATGCTCAACTTATAGAATTCATCAGAGGAAGTTTTAACATCCAATTCCTTTTATTACAGATTTTGAACTTTCTTATACAATTGAACTTCAACATATTAAGGAAGAAACTTACCGTTGAGCTTTGCAACCATTCTGTCCCATGAAACTATCTTTTCTTTTCCTTTCTTTCTCCTCTCAGCCTACTCATAGTCCCACCATAACAATGCATGTTCCTTGAGTTTTGTCTTTGCTATCTTTACCTTCTGATCATTAGGTACCTCTTCACACTGAAAGTGGTTATCCATGGCTACAATCCAATCTAGTAACTTTTCATCATTCAAATTTTTACCATACATGGGTAAATCAACCTTTACCTTGTGAGTGTCATCTTTGACTACCTTAAGAAATTTAGCCATCCTCTGATATTCAAGGTATAATTCTTCTTCCACATCTACATTCTCTTCTTCCTCAGATTCACTTTCATCATCCTCATCTCTTCTCTTCCTTGTCTCTAGGGCAGCAAGCCTTGATAACATAGAATTATGAGACTCCAACAATCTATAATTCCTTTCTCTCAACTCCTGTAATTCTTTAGCAGTTGCATTAACCTTGGGAGGCATCTTGACTATATTGTCTTTTCACCTTCCACTCTTCTTTCTACAAACTTCAACCATCTTCCTCAGAGATATGGTAGCTATCCTCTAATACTAACTAATGTAATGATAGGGGAGGTCTTCCAATCAACTAAACTCAAACTCACTTGAATAAACTCAAACTTCACCCATTTTCTCTTCATTGTAGCTTGATCTCACAAGAACAAAAAGACTCAAAATCACCAAAACATGATTCCAACTCTCACCTGACCTCTAGTACACTTTAAAAAAATCTATTTGACAGGTTCAAATCAACAAAACTCTTAGAAAACCCTATTTAATCAGATCTTCCAACTTTAACAACCAAGACTCTTTTGCTAGTAGTAGTCCATAATACCTAAATCAAATATATCTTCACAAAAAAATTGATTCTCCTCAGACACCATACATTTTCAAGGACCCATTTAGGATTACTTCAACATATCAAAAATAACCTATGGTCACTTTGGACCAATCTCATCAAAAATAGACTTCACCGTTGTCCCACAAGGCCAATTAGGCCTATTTTACAATAGAACTACCCTTAAAACTTACTGATTCTATAATTTTATGTTTTTCAGCCACCTATTAGGTCTCAAAACAACAAAATCCACTATTACTTGATTAGGGAACACTCTCTAAGTCACTAAATCAAGAAACCCTCATTTTGTGCCTTTCCAAGGAGGGTTTAATGAAAAAAAATACTCCAGACCTCTAGCAACCTTTCCAAAACCTTAGACCTGTCCTATTATGTTTTCACATGCATAATACACACTCATAATATTCTGCACACAAATATTTCATAGTTTCCCATACTAAAACCTCTCAAATTCACTCTTTTTCACTCAAAAATCACTCATTTTGCAACTTGGGCATCATGCCCAAGACCTTAAATGACCTTCCCCTGCTCCCTCCAGGAATTATAACACCTAAAAATATCTAAATAGTCTCATTCCACTGAGACACAACATTTACAATAGGTGGAATGGCCTAATTTATCATATCACACCATCAAACCCTTGCATGTACAATTATAGACCCGTTTTCTGTAAATCAGCAAATAAAACTGGTTAAACTTTATGTAGAGCCACCAAATATAGTGAAAATCAAAGCTAGGAAAATCCTTCACCTGTTCCAATCACTGTTAAAGCAAGATGATCCTATACAGATTTGTACAATGGCCTGTAACTACAGAAAAATATGTAAAATTCAGAAATTTCAGTGTAAACAACATTTTTAGTATTCAAGAATTTGAAACTTCATTGTCTAATCATTCTTCCAATTTTTATAAGTCCTATTTAACCTTTTTCAAACTTCCCAAACCACTTAAAACTGACTTTTTAAACTTCCCCACACAAAATGACTCTTCACCTTCCTAGTTTGTAATTTTGCATTTTGTTGCTTGACAACTTTTGCAAGATTTGCAACTTTTTTACATTTTTTGGACACAATAACACAAAATGACTCTAATGACACTTAAAACACTAGGACTTGCCTTCACATGGTCTTATGTTCCAAAACTTGAACTTGGTGCTCCTGCACCACTCTTCCCTTAATGTGTGTAGTGTGAACCTCTTAGATAGATTACATGTGGATAAATCTCAAATCAAACCTAATTCCTTAACTGTTAGAGGATTTGACAATACCACAAAGAAACTTCCTAATGTAATTAATTTACCTATTATAGTTGGAATGGCTACTTTGCAAACTCCTATTCATGCCATTCCCTATGATCTTTCCTACAATCTTCTTTTGGGAATACCATGGATTCATGAGATGCATGCAATGCCTTCGACCCTTCATTGAATAGTGAAATATGTCTATAACAATAGATTTTATCAAGTTGAAATAGACCCCGAGCTTGAAAGTTGCGTACAACTTGAAAAAGGACCATCAAGTCCTTTGAACACATTAATTCCAACATCTCATATTGAACCCCTTGAAATCACGAAATAAGAGGACAAACTTGTGCCTAAATTGTTAGATGATGATTGGGGTACCTTAAAATTCACACCTTCATTTATGATCAAATACATAATCACACCAAAAGAGGATGAAAAGAAAGAACAACCAACCGTTATGTCAACTCAAAATTTGGAAGAATCGTCCCAACCATCTAGCTCATCTACTTTGGAAGAAAGTACAACATACACAATTTTTTTTTTATGAAATAGATTATCAACATCTGCCTAAATTGAAGGAAATGGAATGAATTTATGGGAAAGGTTATGTGCTTGTGAAAAAATTGGGATATATAATGGTAAAGGATGTGGAAAGAATGAACAAGGTATTCAAGCTCCTATAGAACCTAATACACAAGAGACAAAGACTAGTTTGGGATATTCTTTTTCCAAGAAAACCAAAGCAACTCAATGACCATCGCTCAACACCAACACTATCACATGTAAACCAAGACATACTATCACAGTCAAACATCCTAAGCTACTTCACATGAATCTACCACCATCATGGGAATATATTGAAAGTGATGAAGCTCTAAAACAAATGTTAGGAGTTTATGATAAAGCATCCTCTACTCATCCCATGAAATGGGTTACTTGTGCTATGATTAGTACCAAGAAAAAAGATATTGATACCAATGAGAAAGATATGAGCATTGAACCATATGATCCCAAATTTTAGAAGTCAAATGCACTACCCTTAGGAGATACAATTGATATACCAATGGATATAGATGATAAATAAAAGTTCATTAAGATTGGGAAGTGCCTAAATGATGAAGAAAAAAAAGCATACTACAACATTGCTTCCTGATTTTCCTAAAAATTTTGCTTGGAAATATTCGAACATGCCAAGAATTGATCCAAAGATAGTCACCCACAATATTTTTCTTAGTAACAATGCTAAACCTATTCATCAAAAGATATGAAAAAATAATCCTAAGATAGCCATGCATGTTAAGGGAGAACTTGAAAAACTCCTTGAAATAGGTTTCATTCGACCTATTGATTATTCTCCTTGGATCTAAAACATTGTCCTAGTTGCTAAACCTAAAAAACATATTAGGATATGTATGGATTTTTGTGACTTGAATGAATCCTCTTTAAAAGATGATTTTCCCCTTCCTAATATTGACATGATCGCTGATTCAATTGGTGGACATGCTTTGTTGTCATTCAGAGATGGATCTTTCAAGTATAATCAAATCTTTATTAAGGAACAAGATCAATACAAGACAACATTTACAACTATTTTGGGAACATTTTGTTGGGTTATGATGCCTTTTGGATTAAAGAATGCAGGTACAACATATCAACGAGCAATGACATTGATATTTCATGATTACATACATAAAATCTTGGAAGATTATGTTGATGACATCCTTGCTAATTCCTTAACACGAAAAGATAATGTAAATATTCTTTGATAGATCTTTGAACAAATGTGTAAAATACATGTGACTAAATCCAAAAAGTGTGTCTTTACAGTAGATAGTGGAAATTTTTTAGGTTTTATCATATCTCACAAAGGAATTGAGGTGGACACAAAAAAAATTGATGCTATCATCAACATGCCACCTCCTAGGAACATTTCCCAATTGCACACATTACAAGGATGAATTCAATCCCTCTATTGTTTTGTCACTTCCTTAGTTGATCAAACCTTACTTTTCACACATCTCCTCAAAAAGGATGTGCATTTTGATTGGAATGAAGATTGTAAATATGCATTTGAGAGTTTGAAGGAATAACTTACAACTCTGCCCATTTTACAACCTATTATGCCAAACAAACCATTTATCCTTTACATAGCCACATCTACCCATGCTCTTGCAGCATTGTTGGCCCAAAGATGACAATGGAAAAGAACATCTTGTCTATTACATTAGTCAAAATTTAATTGATTATGAAACATGATGCATGCCAATTGAAAAACATTTTTGGCTCTTGTATTCACTACTAGTAAGTTGCAACAATATTTACTAAATGTGGAAGTACATGTCATAGCAAAATTTGAGCCTCTCAAACATCTTTTTCAAAAAAAATACTTATTAGGACATTTAGCTAAATGGGTTATGTTGTTGACTGAGTTTGACCTTAAGTTTGTTTCACAAAAAGAAATCAAAGGCCAAGCCTCAAATGACCATCTAGCTAACACTCCTCCTTTGGCATTACCCGATAGTGATTCTTTTCCTAATGATAGTGTGTTGATAAAAAAAATTTCTACATGGGAATTATATTTTGATGGATCCAAGTGTAGAACAAGCTTTGGTGTTGGAGTGATATTAGTTCTGCTTGAGGGAAAGCCTGTTCCCTTGTCATATTGATTAAATTTCCTATGTACAAATAAAATAGGTGAATATGAGGCATTAATTGTTGGATTACGTGCTGCTTTAGTCATGGGCATCAAATATATTAAAATATTTGGTGACTCACAATTAGTCATAAAACAAATAAAAAGAGTCTATCAAGCTAAACATGACAAATTATAAAATATAAGGCTCTCACAATGACCTTGCTGGAACAATTTGAATCATTCACCATTGACAACATCCCACAGAAAGATAATTGGCATATGGATGCAATGGTGAGTGCAGCCCCTCTTATATCACCATAGGATCCTTTAATAGATTTCACATTCATTATTCACCAAATCATGAAACCTTCGCTTGACACTCAATCAGAAGAAGTTTTAGCAACAACTAAAGAAGAATTGTGTGAATTGTATGACACAATATATAATTATTTAAAAGATGGTACCATTCCCGAACCAACAACAAATACTCGAAATCATTTCGTAAACTAGCAGCCAAATATATAATTCTTGCTAATGTGTTGTGTAGAACATCCTTCAATGGAATTTTACTAAGGTGTCTTAAGGAATATGAAATTCCTATAGCCCTCGACCAGGCCCATGTTGGTGCCTGTGGAGGTCATTTTTGAGGACAATCATTAGTGCAAAAGCTCATTTTCATGGGATACTATTGGAGATATATGGAAAAAGACTACTTTGCACATGTTAAACGATGTCACAAATGTCAAGAACATAGTAATTTGATTCAAGCTCCTGCTTCTGAGCTTCGTGCCCAGATCCTTATTTGGTCATTTTTAGTTTGGGGATTGGATCTAATTGAGAAAATTTCACCACCTTCCTTTACTGGCCATACATTCATCATTACAACCACATACTACTTCACAAAATGGGTGGAAGTTATTCCTATTCACTCTACAAGTGTTGTTGTAATATGTCATTTCATACTGGAACACATTATTGCTCATTTTGGACTTCCTTCCGCAATAGTATCTAATAATGGCACACCATTCAAGAATAATGATGTGAAGAAATTCTTAGAAACCTTCTACATTCAACATCATTTTTCCACACCATACTATCCACAATCTAATGGACATGATGAAAGTAATAACAAGACTCTTGAATAAACCTTAAAGAAAATTGTTAACAAACATCATAAGGATTGGCATACGCAATTACATTATGCACTATGGTCTCACTGAACAAGCGTTAGATTATCTATGGGAACTACACCCTATAACCTTGTTTATGGAATCGAGGCAATCATGCCCTTAGAGTTAGAAATTCCTACATTAAAGGTTGCTCTCCAAGGTCTGGTTGATGATGACACTTATAAGGAACAAAGATTACACCAACTTGAGATGCTTGATGAAAAGCACATTAATTCTCTTGAGCATCTCTAGGTCTACATTAAGCAAACATAACATACACACAATAATCAAGTCATCCCTCATACATTTAATAAGGAATATTTTTTTCTCTATGAGAATCAATGCAATACTAATGCAGATTATGCCAACAAAGGTAAATTTATCCCTAATTGGTTGGGACCATACATAATCGATACCAATTATGGGTCTGGCACTTACATATTAATAGAGCTTGATGGTACACCCCTTAAGGAACCTATTAATTCTGCACACCTATTTCAGTATTATCTCTAGTCTCTTTGAATAGTATGAATAATAAAGTAGTGTTGTTCGAAGCCATTAGGTTAGTTCCTAATGCTTTCACATTGCTTCATTCTTAACAAATAATCATGTATATGTATTGAACACTAAAGTGATTATTTCACTTATTTTTATAATTACTTTAGGTTTCATACTATTCACCTTTGTGTTATATTAAGTTAAATCATTTTATACGTTATATAGGTGCATTTAATTTAACATAAAAAAACAATGTTGTATCTAAATGAAACTGAAATATGTTTTACATTAGATCAAATAAATTCTTTTAAATCATGTAGACATTAATTAAATAATTTTATACAAGTTATTTAATTAATCATATTTCCATTTAACATTCACACACATTACACCAAATAGTAAAACATAAAATTCTCATATATATATCAAATTTTTAATAGACATATCATCAAAATACACAATATCACAGTGGTCTATGACTGCCCGATCCCTTAGGATTTGGTACTCATGATCCATTAGTAGGACGTTAGGAGACGGTCGTATGTGATTGTGATCAAGACCCCCTAAATTTGAGTAAAAACTCTAAACCTTGTATTCATCCAAGGGCCACTTGGTGCTCTCATGATATTTGATCTCTCTTTTCCCGTAGTTGTGCTACATCTGGCTCTAGTCTCTCAACCTCTACTAGAGTCTGGGATGACTGTCTTGCAGTATTCGATTGGCTTAGTGACTCTAGATCCTCCTCTATAATAGGTTGGGGCACATAATTTAATTCCATCTCCTCCTTGTTGTTGAATGTTGGCACTATCTTTTTAGTCACCTGGTGATATAACTCTTGGTAGTCTCTTGTCACTCCTATATGGTAGAAATAATACACAATCAATACACATCATCATGATATATATATAAAGAGCATAAACACTAAATTACATGCATAAAATAAAATATCATCACCTATATCTCTAGTAGGCTGAGCAATATCAACATCATCCTGTGCAAGGGGCATGGAAGATGTGCTAGCCTCTCCACGACTATGGGCACTAATGTCTGTTGCAATCCCTGTCCGTGCTCTCATCATATGAGTGGGAGAAGGCTCTCCCCACTCATGTCAATCCTCAATTTTTTCCTCATCACTTTCACTCAGGGGTGGCTCCTCCTCATCCTCATCCTCCTCTCCCTCCTAGCCATCATAGTCTAGATATGCATCCTCATCATCCTCATCATCAATTATATCAATAAATATGTTTCATCTCTATATCATGTCTCCTCGGCCCTATCCTCTCTGTTATATGCCTCATCTAGAAATGGTGTTGCATCTCCTACAAGGTCATCAATTGAATATACAAGAGTTGGTTGTGACACTATCCAACACTCTTCATAATACCATGTGGAACTGACGTTGTCTACATCTGAGATTGGAGGTTGATAATGATCTAAGAATTCTAATCCGCTCTTGGAAACATGCTCTAGAGTGAGCCGCACTATATCACCTAGCCTCCAAGCTATCTATGTTGACCTCCTGAATGAGGATCATGCTTGCAAAGGTCACCAAATCTATCCAAATTGTTGCATGACTTGATCATAGTAGAAGGGACGTACTACATGATCATGTAGGCCAACTAAAAATCTATCCAACTACAATCTCCTCAACTGTCTCATATGATTTGACCACTGTAGCACCAACTGATAAGGTCTCCACAAGATCTCATCCTCCTCCAATCAGTCAAATTTCACTCTCCCAAAATTCAAATCCCCATACTACCATAACCACTGTAGAGGATAGTCAAAGGCTTAAGGATACCCCACTTCTGTAGCACACCGGAAGCTGACTGGTCCAAGCACCACACCTGTGGAAGTGTGTAATGCACCATGTTGTCTACCTCCCCAAAAACGAACCAACAAAGATCATAATATAAATGTGCTAGGATGTAGTGCCCCCAAGCATATACCGTCTGGTGCACTGCCATCCCCCAAAACAAATGAACTATTCCTCCCTCAATGTGTGCTTCATGCCCATCAAGGACAAGAACTAGTGCCACAATATGCATCATGATCCATCTCACCACTAGTGCTCATCAATATAGTAACATCGCCAGGTCAATAAACCCTCTCACTCACTCATCATGCACTAGACCACCCAGACAATACTGCATATTTGCCTTTTGCTCATAGAAGGTGTGGTCTCTCTTGAAACATACTCTCTTTGAATAGGAATGTGGAGCATGCAATATATGTCCTCCAAGGTAATCGTCATCTCACTAGTAGGAAGGTGGAATGTGCATGTCTCTATGTCCTAGCACTCTGCCCAGCATTCATAGAGCACCATCAGCATAGCATCGTGCTACCTCATGGGGGGCATGAGGTATGCCCAGTAGATACCCATGACTTGTAAGTTCTATATCTCCTATGTTGTAAGTGATGGGGTAAATCTCTCAGATAGCTTAGGTGCATACCCCGTAGCCGCTATGATGAACAGGTGGGTACCTATCAAAACACAACAATATGATCTAAAAATCATCTAATTTTTACTTTCTTCCTCATGCAAGTGTACTAAAATTCTTCTAGTGTGCTTTATAAAGGCCCTAGACACTTTATAACCCTTTTGGGACACTTCACAAAGAAATGCGACACTTTGTGAAAAAGTGGGACACTTTGCGAACAAAAGGGACACTTTGCAAACAAATGGGACACTTTGCGAACAAATGGGACACTTCACAGTAAAAGGGGACACTTTGCGAACTTTTTTTCCAAGATCTGAAATTACCCTAGAAATGCACAAAAATCATTAAATATGTACAGAATCAAGAAGAATCGGTAGCAGAATCAACTCACCTTGTGATTATGCTCATCATGTGCGACCTGGTCGTGTAGAATGTCCAATCGCCCAAGCCTGTAGTCTCGTCTGCTCAGCATATTTCTGTCTTCTCTAGTAACTCACACTACAAAAAGGTAAAATGAAATAGTGACAAATTACTTCACTTTTACTCCTTTTCACTCTTATGTATAAAATTAGGGTTTTTACTATCTTAAGAGTTAATAAAGTAATTTCCCTTCAAAACAACAAAATGTGTGCTATGGAACTCTATTTTTTATGTCATTTATTGCATTTGAATTGTGATTCTACACTTGACATCATCACTTGTCTATCGTTATGTGGCATAGTACATGGAAACTCCCTATGATGTGATTGGTTCTATTTGACGTGGCTCGTTTGCTACATTGATTCCACTTTAGTAAAGCAAGTACAATCAAGGGGGAGTACATCTACCTTCAAATTTAACTTCTAAAAGTTAGATAAGAGGATTTTCTAACTAATAAAATTGTGTTGCAAAATGTGGATCCTAATGTTGTGGTTTTACAAATAACTACACTAGGGGCTTCATTCTTACTTCATCTAAACAAGTATCCTTTTATACAATAAAGTGTACTATTTTGAGTCCTTTACCTTAAATATGCACATAGATTCATATGGGCACTAATGTGGGGGCTAAATGTAGAGTAGAAAATTGGACACTCTTGGAAAAAGATATAATTTCACGCTTAATTTGGACCTACTTTTAAACACCCTTGCATTAATTACCCCCTAAAAACTATAGTTATAGTCCCCTAATACTCATTTTTTTGGATTTTAAGGATTATTTCACCCATGAATCATACAAATCCTAACAAACAATATTCAAATTACACAAATTCCACAAAACCCACCTCAAAAATCCCTGGTGGGACTAAGTCGTCAAGGGTGGCGACTTAGTCCCTTTAGAGGGATTTTTCACTTTTGAGCAGGAAAACAACCAACTTAATTCAAACTTCCGATGGATGTCGGCCTATATTAACAAAATAATGATCAATTAGGTATTTTTGGCTATAAACATATGTTTTTAAGTCATTTTTCACATCTAGTCACTTTTCAATAAACAAATTCAAGAGTCAAGTATCAAATATCTTTCACAAGAAGATTGATTAGTCTATCTACAACAAAGTTAAAGCTTTAGGGTAGAAAGCTAGGGTTTTTGTAGGTCTTCAATGTCACTTTCTATTCAAGATATTGCATTACAAATGGGTGATCATGGATTCCTATGAAGAATCATGGAGAAATCTAGGTTGAGGATATGCAACTAGCCATCAAATTAAGCCTAAAGACTTGTTTTCAAAGTGATTCCATCTTCCATTTTCTCTCTATCTTCAAATTAAAGGTTTGCATGCCATTAAGATTCATTTCTAATATGATTCAAAGTCTCTTAGGATGAGTCTTGCATTATTCTAATTGCATTTATGCATCTTATTTTCAGATTTCTTAGTCTTAGACACACTTAGTGCTAGGGTTTTATGTAGATTTTATCTCTTTCAAGGTTTAAATACGAACAAGGGGTTTGAATGAGGTAAACCCCCAATTAGAAATCAATTTATATTCTATTTTGTAGGTATTTTTACAAATTCTAGATTTGGGTTTCTGTCAGAAAATAGTGTGCAGACTGTAGGCTTCCATTTCCACTTTTGAATTTGCAAAAAATCTAAAGTGGACTAAGTCGCCAATAGTGGTGACTTAGTCCCACTCTACTAGTTTTTTAGAATTTTTTACAATTCTGGAAACCCTTTTTTGCAAAAAACATTTTCTGGACAGTTTACCTAATGTAGGACTAAGTTGCCTAGCTTGGCATAAGTGTCCCAATTTGCCAAAAAATTAGATTTTCCATAATTTCAAAGACAAACAATCTTCATTCTATCCTTTCTCAGTTTCCAAGTGCATAGTTTCTATTTTTCATCTTTATCTTATTATGTATTGTATTTATCTTACCATTTTGCATATCAGAATGTGTTTTCAAACAACTTGCATTTCTTAGGTTTTGAATTAATAAATCATCTTCTTTTCAGTTTAGTGCATTTAGTTCATTACAAATAAACATACTTCATTCATATTGCATTGATTTTGAGTGTGACATTTCCCATTTTGGTCCTTCTTTCTCCTTTTAGGTGAAAAACCCTAGAAGTGTGAGAAAGCCCTAAGGTGCCAAAATCCCTTGTTACAGTAACTAACAAATTTCACAGTTAAATATTTTTCATGCTAATTTGTAAATGCTACAAAAATATTTATTTATGTGTTTTAGTTCATCATAATATGTTGAAATTTGAAGAAGACGATAATGAAAGCAATATTTCTAATAGGAAAGAATAGTATACCAAGCAATGCAGCAACATGTCATGTTTTTCTACTATAGGGTTAGATAAAATAAATTTAATGCTCAAATTCATTAAAAGTTATATCTTTTTTATGTACCGCACCATGTAAAAGTTGTAGAAATAATTTATTTTTATTGTTCATGTTCTAATTACTTTAAGTTCTATAATTTAAACAATTTAAAAATTTGGTAGAGTTAGTAAGCATTGGCGCATGCATGTATAGGTGTAGATATGGACAAACTAAAGGGAACACAAAATGAAGTGTGTTTAGTTTGGATGAAGGAGAAGGAGACGAAGATGACGGTGAAACAACTTTGGAATGTTGTTGCTCATTAGAAAATGAAGAAAAAGATTATTTTTTTATTCCATGGTTGGGTGCTTAGAGGTATAGTTTTTGTTAAGATGAGAAGGATGTTCTCTCCTTGATTTATGAAGGGAGGTATAGAAATTTTCTTTAGCTATTGTGAGTAGAATGGGTGAATTATTCACGGCTATTGCTATGGTGATTGCACTAATGAATTTTATTGAGAATGGCATTCTTCCTACCCATAGATTCCATGTTGCTCTTATTTGGGCTATGAAGGTCTTAGAGAATGATTTTGGTATTGTGACTATTGTGAGTGAAAATATGGGTGAATACACAAGGGCTACAAATAAGGAGAGTGTTCCTTCTATTCTTAGTGTGGATCCTTTTTTCCCTTGTTTCTACTATTGTTTAATCTTTGGGGATTTCAAAAGATATCGTTGGTCTTATGATTACTATGAGTGATAGTGTGGGTGAATGTCTAATACATATTATTTTGGAGAGTGTGTATTGTTCTTGGTGTAGACACTTTATTTTCTCCTGTTGGTCATGTTTGGGCTCTAGGAGTTCCAAAGGATGTTGTTGGTCTTACAACTATTGCGAGTGTTAGTGCAGGTGAATTCTCAAGGGCTACTAATGAGGAGAGTGAGCTTAAGAATGGGGTTTTTGTTTCTTTTCTTTTCTAATCGATGAAGGAGGGGAAGATACTCTTTGTCCCCAATTCTCTTATGGTTTAAGTTAATTTATTAGATTCAAAACTTGTTGGTTGGGATACATTATGATAATCATCCACATGTTAATGTCACTAGAAGATGGGTACTTAAGATTTGGAAACTAGGTGTCAACCAAGCAAGGGTTATCTTTGTTAGTGTGAAATAAGGAATTATTAAACTAGTTAGCTTTTAGCCTACTTAGTAAATTCCTACACACTACACTTTTCTCACCTGAGGCCTTCTATAGTTATTTCTCACCTCATGTGGTTGAGATAAGTGTTTTCACATTGTGAGACACCTCTTGCATGGTCACTTTTGACATGAAAAAAGAAGTGATGCCTAATGCACAATTATAAATGAATGAGTGAAATACTAAATTCTTAGATAACTACATTCCTATTAATGGGATATGGTCCCATTAAATACTAGTTTCTAGAATACCACCTAGGAAACTAACTCCTAAGTAAATTTATTAATGATGTGAATAGGTCCAACTAATAACTAGTTAGCAAATATCTCCATTCACACACTTAAATGCATGCATAATTATGCTTCATAGAGAAAATTGGTATGGAATTATCTCATGGGAAAATGTTTCATAGATCATCTAAAAGAAACTATTTTTAGACCTACTAATGCTAAATAATTGGAAAATAGGAAATTGATAATGAGAAAACACATCGATGTAGATATTCATTAGTCTCATTTGATTTACAATTTTATGTTGAATGATGCAAAACACCTAAAATACTTGAGAGAATTTTGAGAAATTGTATGGTAAAATAGATAAGATTAGAGGATATTAGATTGATAATGATTTGATGGATCTTGATCATTAAATATTTGACCACATCAAAGGCTACATATCCAAGATCAAACATATAAGTAAATAAAATATTACAACATTGGTATAGATGATTTACAATTGATTTTGTCTGTGTTATCCAAGCTTGGTCCTGAGTATTTAATGTTTGTTTATTTCTTTCATACCCACAAAAATTCCATGGGAGAATATATGTTGATCATTAGTTTGATGATTTTGTAAATCTCAAGGAAGTGAAGTTAAAGCATATACGTCTAATCAACTTTTCAAAGTCACAAGCATGATGAAAAATAAAAAAGTTCAGTAATGATTATCGAGAAATGCAATATCTATCCAAATATGACTTTATTTGATGTGATACAAGGCTTAGACTACAAAAACATTAAAATCTAAAAAATATATGTAAATCTCAAAAAATTAAGCTAACTTAATATGAAAATACCATGATTAGATCCGTCTTCTTTATGATGCTTAAAATCAACCAATATATCATGCTTATTAATACCATCTTATGTACAATTATAAAAGAAATATATAAAGAATAACATCACCATAAGAAATTAGTAATGGAGCATAAATCAAAAACAAAATATCATCACATAACACAAGATTTACGTGGAGAAACCTTTGCAAAAAAAAAAACACTAACAAGAGAGGCCAAGTATGAGTTATCTTCAAATAAATGAGATTACAATACAACCAATTTTTTTCTCCTCTTTTCCTCCAAAATGACATCACCTATACACATGTGAGAAACCTCCTTATGCCTCCACATGTGCTTGTACCTATAATGAAACTCTACATCAAACTGTGGGTCATATTTTCTATATCTAGGAGGTTGAATATGTATATGTGTGAAGACATCTTAAGCCCCAAACAAGGCTCCCAAATATTACCCTTCATTCCAAACATCCCTGACCCTTGAAATACCTCCTCAAAATTTTTATAGACATCAATTTCGGCTCCAATAATTTCTCTCCAAATTTTGGGCACCCAAACATGGAAGATAAACATTACATTAAATGCAATAAATGATGAAATACCAATTCCGTTGAGGAAGGAAAATTGCAAAAAATGTCCCCATGAAGAAAATTTTTGGTTTTTGGGAACAAACTTAGGGTCCAAGTGAACCCAAAAGGGGGTTCGCTCAAACCACCCTTCGAATGAACCCTATTCAACGATGTGACACACATTTTCCTTGTTTTCTAGAATGGAAACAAAAGAAAATTTTGAAAAAGGGGGATTCACTCAAACCACCCTTCAAGTGAATCCCCCTTCATTCAAAAGGTCAAGGGGTGTTCGTTCGAAGGGGGGTTTGAGCGAACCCCGCTTTTGCCCCCTTCTCCCCCTCTTGCACCAAATTTCTACAAAAAAAATTCCTTCGAAGCTTGGGTTGAAGATGAAAATGGAGGAGACTTCATAGACCCAACTGGATGATGGTAGTCGTCAAAACAAGCTATCCATTGAATATGATTTTAATTTGTTTTGGTTTTATTTTGTGTTTTTTCTTTAGTTTGATTAAACATAGGGTTTCACTGAAAATCAAGCTCTTTGTTTTGTACATGTGGAAAAATAGTAGATTATCAAAAGAAATTGATAAATACCAGTGCACTAGATATTAATGTCCCTAATCCAACCAAAAAAAAAAAAATTGATACATACAAAAAAAGTTATGCTTTAACTAGTGAATCATGTCTAAATTGTACCTAGTTTGACTTTGAAACTTAATTACAAAAAAATATTCAATGAAATGCTATGAAACCAATTCCATGCACTAGATATCATAGTTACAAATCTAAATTTTAAAAATTTAGAATTTAATCCTTGATAGAAAAAAAATTTATATGTTAGCCACTAACGTCACTCTCTAAAAATGGGTTTTACTGTTAAAAACTAGTTTTTGAAAGAGATGGAAAAAAGTGCAATCTAATTCCAAAATTTTTGAAAAAAATATTATTAGAATCTATAGAAAAAATGCCACAAATAATTACTAATTTGCATCATCTTCAAACTCCTCATGATTTAGCCGCTATAGGTGCCCAAAAGTGAAGATTTAGTTAAAAAAGATTAGTTCAATCTTCAGTTTGGCCAAAAATTGTAAACCAGTATTGTGGGATCACCCCTCATTCCAAGCCCTCACTTGGTGAATACCAAAAGTCATTCATTAATCCTTTCCTCATATTTTACTATCCCATTTTAGGCTTCCACACATGTAGAAAATAATAATAAATATTTACGCCCATAACTCACCTTTATTGTTGCTGGCTGACCCATCACCCTTTATGAATATAATACAAATAAAGGTGAGAATTAATATTACAAAATATTTTCCCAATATACCCTAAGTGTCTAGAGACACCTTTCAAGGTTGTTGGAACCATGCCATAAGATTTACAAGCTGGATGGAGCCTTAATCCTAACATTCTCCCACTTGACATCAAAATTTTAAATACGCTCATAAGAATCACAAACAACGGAAATAAATCCTTAGTCAATCATGTACCATCTAAGGCTTCACCATGATCTCATGCTCCAACAAGATACCTACAAAAAAAACCATGATAATCACCATCAAGAAAGAAACTCCTTACATCCTCCAATATGTTATATATGGAAGAGAAAGGGACATATCAAGGTGAAACATATCAATTGTCCTTGAAACATGCACCAATATTTACATGAACACAAGAAAAAAATTCAAATGATAACAAAGTCTTCGAGTATCCACCTTACTCAAACAACCTAGAATAGAAACCACCATAAATTGATACTCATCCAAGCTACCCATACCTCAAACTATGGTATACCAAATGTAGATAGAAATTCATTCCATCAACATACCAACCCAAAATCTATAATAAAGTCTTTATATATTGAGCCTCATTTTTAAATGCAACATATCAATGCACAAATAACCAAAGACAATGCCAAATAAAAAAGTCTACACAAACACTGAACAATCTCATGGATATAAACAATGCATATTTGAGTTATGTCACTGCAAGAAAGTGGGTAGCTATTCCACAAATTGCATAACTCATTGTAGCATCGTAAATTGTCTCCCTTCACAATTTCACAATAGATTTTATCCCTCATATGTGCTTGGACCTAATAAAGCACCTAACTTCTTAAATTATGCATTCCATGGCCCATTTTATCATTAATCAAAAAATCAAATATGCAATATGAAAGTATGTATTTAATATTTTCCCTCAACAATTTGAATCCTAAAAAAGGTGGGATATGGTATAGGGCACCCTATGCCCTATACCTCTTAAAATGGCTCTAAATTTAAATATGTCAATGTCGTAAATTTATTATTTGAAATTAAAATCCTATTTGTCGGCTATTGGGATATAATTTTGGGGAAGTTAGAAGAATTGCATATAAATACATAATTGGAAATTCAATTGAGCAAGTGAAGGTCCTATAATCAATTCAAGAACAGTCAAGAGCAAAATTTGTAGAATTATTATGACATTTTATTATTCAAGCATCATGTCAAGTTTTATGTGAGTTTGTTCATGTGTGTGCATGGATTTTGTGTTTGATTACTAATCCTTGTAAGTCTGATGTAGGAGCATCTGAGTTCATGAGTGATCGGCATCACCAAAAAAAAATGGTGTTTTGAAGTTTTAGTAAAGTTTCATGGAAGTATTTTTATAGGTTGAAGTTAAAATTTGATATGACGATATTATGAAATAATGTAAACTTCATTATTGTATTTGATTTTAAATTACAATATTTGTTTGGGAGATATTATTTAATATCAACCATTTGCTGGAGAAATATTATCATTGATGTTAATAAGAAAAGTGAAACGCCGGAAGTCGAATGGACAAAAGAATAAGAGAGGAGAAAATGAAAGGACAATGAAATCATTTAAAAAAAATGCCTCAAGACAGGGAATGCACGGCGACGGAAGAAGACGGGGAAGTATGTAAGAGAGAGAAGGCAGAACTCCCCAATAGCCGTGCCATGGAGATGAAAGGTGAGTTGCTATTGACGACATGTCAAGAGAATGAGCAGGTCATCTTTAATGAAACAGGGGCAGCGATGACTTGTAAGGCGTCTAGTAGTTAAAGAAGTTATTAAATGCAAATGTAATTTAAGTTTGCAAAGGCCATCACTAAGGAAGAAAGAGTCGAGTGAGGAGGACAGAATAGCTGAAGGCTGCGTGGAGGGAGGCATCAAATGGAGAATGCGTTTGGAGAATGCGTAGAACTAAAGTGTTGATATAAGGGTAAACAAGGAAGGATCCGATTTGGTAAGAGTAGGGAGAAGCCAAGGCAGAGAAAGAAAACTTTGATCAAAAGAACTAATACAAGCCAGAGTATATGGAAACAGAAGGGTGCAGGTAGTGTGAGAAGATGCGCATCAGAAGCTTATTAGATGCCACAACGGGAATTCATTGCTCAACGCCGGTTTTTGAGTGATGCTGGAGCCAGCATGTCAAAAGGAGATCTCACATGGGGAGAGGTTTAACTCGTAGCATATGGAAGATTGTTGCGATAGTGAAGGAAAAATTTGAAGGATGGAGTTATAAAATGGGCATCGGTTCAAGAAATTCTGACGAGATAGCAGAAAACGTGTAGAGTCACACCTACTAAAGTGGAAGAATCTCGTGAGCCGGAAGGAGATATATGTTTTGTTTCTACAAGCCAATAAGAGCCACGCAGGAGAGATAAGTGGATAGCTTCGAAGTTATTGTGTGATGCATACACACAGACTACAATGACATGCAGATTAAAGACAGGGTGCAGAAAGATGGCAAGAGGAATGTAAGAGGTCAGTATGTAAGGAGAGACGAGGTGTTGGAACAAAGAAAGGGGCAATAGAACTGCCTAAGAATGTATTGTAAAATTTCATGAAACTGAAAATAAAGTTATTTTGTTTTGTTTCAAAGTTCAATAACAATTTGATATTGTGCAGTTGTCTTTGATTTAATTCGACAAAGTAATTGTCGAATTAGTATTAAACATTGATGGAGTTTGTGTAATCTGAATTTTTATGGGTTTGAGAGAGTGTTGAGTTTTCGTCTTCATCAAAGTCTTCAAGTCAAACCATGTCAAATTGCAATCAATCATAGAAGGTGATGAGCATGACTTACTCCATCAAGGAGATTAGATTTGATTGGTAAGTTTCAATAAGTTGTTGATTCATTACTTTATTATCATTTAGTTTTTATCTCTTAAAAGAATATGCTCTCTTTATCATCAATTTTGTAATTATGGAGGTATAAATACCAACACAATTTTTAATTGAGGCAAGCCCCTATATGACGCAACCCTTCCCCTCCTTTTGTGTGTAGGTTATAGATTTAAAGAGGATTGGAAGAAGATTGAAGAAAATTTTCTCATTTATACATTAGTAGCCCTATAAGTAGAATTTTAAATTTTAATTGTCAATTTCTAGTTTGTTAGAATTCATATTAGAATGCTAGATTATCATAGTTTAGCTAGTTGCATCAATGCATTACATCAAAATTTCACTTTGAAACACTTAATCATCATCATAATTTAGATCCAAGGGTAGATTGGTTGTTGGACAATGAATCATAACTCTTGTGTAGATCTAAATTTCCCCAATATTATGGTGAATCGTACATTCACACCTAAATCTTTAGTAAAAGCATTGATTCTAGTGATTAAACCTTATGATCACCTTTTCCAACATAACATTTTGGTGAATTTGACTAATTTATATTATAGATCTTTTGAAATCTAAAGCATATCATCTTAGATCTAAGTGTAGACACCTAAAAATGTCCTAACTCAACCATTCCCCATTTTAGGCTATCCTATCCCATTAATTAATTAAATAATATCTATTGAATTAATTGATTTACCCATCACCTTTATTGTACTTTATCCTAGCCAATTAATTAAAGAAATATGTATTAATTCATTCATTCATTTAACATTTTTCCTTATCCTAATATTTAATTAAATAAATATTTACTATTTATTTAATTAATTTATCCACTATCCTTATTCTCTACCTTTAATTAAATAAATTTTATGTTTATTTAATTAAGTCTAGCATTTTCTTTAATTATTTAATTTCACTTTATCCCCTATTTTTATCCATTGATTCCATTCACATGGATCAAAATTTAAACTTGTCACCAAATGGCAAGTGTCCCCTTCACATTTATAACTAAGCCCTTGTCCAAATTCATTGAATCTAGACACTTCCCCAAAGTTAAACTAACTTTTCATCTTATCCCTTCAGTTAATATCCTACCTCTTAATCCTATATGTCCATATAAGGATGTTGCCCTAAACCTAGCCCTTATCCCTCATGTGACACTTGTTACATGACTACAACTTCAATCCAAACCCTATCTTCTCATTTTATCCTAGCCATGTCTATCAAGAATGCATGCAAACCCTCCATTTCTTCCATCTCATTTCTATAAATGAGAGGCATCCTATCCCATTTCAAAAAAAAAATTATGCTAATGTCATGCTACTGAAATTTCTATTGATTCATGAATAGCCACATTCAAATCTTCAACAACTCAACATACTACATTCAATATTTTGAGGTTTTCCTATATTTGGTTTTATTTAAGCTATTTTATTTATATTTTTATTATATATCAACTTTACATGCATACATTTTTGTGAACCCTTCCTTCTAACCCTTGTTCTTACATGAGTTTTTGTGAGTTTGAATTTGTAGGTCCAGGGTTCTTCTAAAGAGGGCTTGGAGATCAAGTTTTTATAGAAGCCTCAAATCATAAAATAGCCTCACCATTACAATTAAGGGGGCTCAGAAATAACTTTTGACATATAATTTGACTTTTTTTAAACTACAAGAATCATTCTAGTATCTGTCCTGGGCTATAAACTATAGTGCGCCTAGTAAAAACTTTTCATGTGACCGGTGGCGCTGGAGCAACACATCCTTCAGTACCATAGGTTTGGAGGGAGACTAGACCTTGTGACCTCTTTCCTGCAATAGGATGCTTTAGCAAATCATGCTAGGCCTCCCGCCCCATAATTTGATGTATTTTATTTGTAGAAAATTTCTTGAACTTTTTGTATGCCCCCCACTAGGGTTTGTATGTGGTTCAAATATAATATATATATATATATGTGCAAAAGAAAAATCATTTGAAATTATAAATTGCACCAGTGATAATATTTTTATCCACTAATTTTATAAAGTTTATTTTAAAATTTTATAAAAGTTTTATGATTTAAATTTTGCAATTGGGAGAGGGTAGGTTATTTAAAATTTCACTTAAATTCCTACATAAATTTACATGTTTATTTTATACCTTTGATTCCAAAAGTTTTTTTTTTATTTTGAAAATAAAATTATAAAAAAAAAAAAAGATATTTAAATAGCCACAGTTAAAGATTGCAGATTTAGGTTGAAATATTTAATATTACACAAATATTAAAAATGCTTATTTGAGTTATGTCACTACAAGAAAGTAGGTAGCTAATCCACAACCTACATAACTCGTTGCAACATCATAAATTGTCTCCCTTGAGAATTTCACATAATATTTTAATCCTTCCCATGTGCTTGGACCTAATTATGCACCTAACCTTCTAAGTTACACATTCCATGGCCCATTTTATCATTTATCAAAAAATCCAATATGCAAGATCAAAGTATGTATTTTATATTTTCCCTTGACAATTTGGATCCCAAAACGGTGGGATGTGGTCTAGGGCACCCTACACTCTAGGCCTCTTAAAATAGCTCCAAATTTAAATATGTCAGTGCCAATAATTTATTATTTGAAATTAAAATCCTAATTGTCAACTATTGGGATATAATTTTAGGGAAATTAGAAGAATTGTATATAAATACATAGTATTATTTTCACAATTTTAACTAACACTCAAGTAAATAATTGGAAATTTAATCGAGCAAGTGAAGGTCCTATAATCAATTCAAGAGAAGCCAAGAGAAAAGTTTGCAAAATTATTACAAATTTTATTACTCAAGTATCATGTCAAATTTTATGTGAGTTTGTTCATCTTTATGCATGCATTTTGTTTGTGATTACTAATGCTTCTAAGTCATCAAGTCAAACCCTCTCAAGTTGCAATCAAACATAGAAGGTGATGAGAATGAGTTCACTCCATAAATGAGATTAGATATGAGTGGTGAGTTGCATCATATTGTTAATTCATTACTTTATTATCATTTAGCCTTTATCCCTTAAGAGAATATGCTCTCTTTATCATCAATTTTACATTTTTAGAGGTAGAAATACCAATACAAGTTTTGACTAAGGAAAGCCCCTATATGACACAACTCTTCCCCTACTTTTCTGTGTGTAGGTTATAGATTTGAAGAGGATTGGAAGAATATTGAAGACAAATTTCTGATTTATGCATTAGTAGCCTATGAGTAGACAAGATATAGAAACTACATAATCTCAGTAACAAAAAAAAATTGACAATGAGACCTCGAAGGAAGAAGCTATAGACCAGGGACTTGAGGCTTGAAAAATTATTTTTTGGATTCAAGTCCCTAGTTTGGGGTGTCCTAGCACCCATGAACACCTAGATCTAGCTCAACTTCAAATCATAGGTGCATCAATGTATTATCTTCTCATTTCTAGTTTTGAATTTTGATTCTGAATTTCCAATTTGTTAGAATTCATATTAGAATGCTAGCTTATCATAGTTTAGCTAGTTGCATCATTGCATTGCATCATAATTTCAATTTGAAACACTCAATCATCATCAAAATTTAGATCCAATGGAAGATTGGTTGTTGGAAAATGAGTCATAACTATTGTTTAGATCTCATTTCCCCCAATATTATGGTGAATTGCACATTCACACCCAAATCTTTATAAAAGGAATTAATTATAGTGATTAAACCTCAGGATCATCTTTTCCAAAATAACATTTTGGTGAATTTGATTGATTTATATTATATATTTTTAGAAATTATGTTGTAGAATAATCAAGGGTGAATTTTTATGACACTACGAGGCAAGAGCCCTAGCTCGGTTGCTAATTATTTCCTGTTGTAGGAGGTTGGTCAGGAGGTCTAGTCTCCCCCACCCCCATGGTACCAGAGGGCATGTCGCACCAGCGTTGTTGGTCACATTAAAAATTTTACCAAGCGCACTCCAATTTATAGGGGGTCATGCTACCCAATTCTTGCAATCTAAAAAAAACTTACGACGCTACACTTTAATTTTGTCATACTAGAATTACAAGGGAAAATGAAAGTATCTAATGTAGATTGGATTGTGAATAGATCTTGGTTTTCTTTCCATCTTCTCTAAATTGAGTTATTTGATTTACTATCAAGGCATTCAAACCATTATGGTCTATAGGTTCTCTATATCCCACTTCTACCAATTCCAAGAGTTTTTGGGATAATAGTATAGTGTTCATTTAAATAATCCAATAATCATAGTTGTATTTTGTAAACAACAAAATCTGAAATGGTAAACTAATATTATTTACCATTTGGAAATAAACATTTCTCTTATCTTGCTACTTGCACAATGGATATTTTTACAAAAAAAATTATACCTAATTAAAAAATTAAGATTACATAACATTAATATTATACTGGAGAAAATAACCATTATACACAATTGAGAAGAAAGACAATATATTGTAATTGGTTGTGTTTACCAATCTGTGACACAAAAATATTTCCAAGTTTCAAGAAAATCCATAACAAACCATATTGCGCTCACCAAATTTGGAGAGTGCCACATTTGGTGCTCTCCAAATGGCTTGAATTTTGCAATTAATGTCATTTATGAGTTTTGGAATACATTTTCTAAACTCTTTCATTTTATCTTTCTCTTCCAAGGAAAGTATATACATGAAATAAACATTTAAGTATAAGTTGATATTTACATATGGATATTTACTTTCTTATACTTTAAGTTATATTTCATGTATATAGTTTCAAGATGTTTGAGAGTGTTTTTTCGATATCTACGAGTTATACATTACAAATTGTAGTTTTTAGAAGATTTTAAAAATTTGAGACAATCAAATTTTAGTAATTAGCATGTCAAACTTTAGTAATTAGGAGGTCAAATTTTAGTAGTCAGCAAATCGTATCATTGTCATCTCTCTATTCTCCATCTCCCATTTCCTCTCCTCCTCCTCTCTCTCCATATTTATATCTATTCACTACATCTACTCTTCTTTCCTCCCTCCCATCCTCTCTCTTCTCTCGTCCTACGGCTCACCCCTCTCTTTCCTTTCTTATCTCTCTCTTTTCATCCACTCTCTTCGGCCCTCCTTTCATCTCTGTCTTATCTGTCCTGTTTTCTCCATCATCCTCCTCGAGTCACCTTTTATTCTCTCATTCCTCTTCTCTTCATGAGTCTTCTCCGTCTTCTGTTTCCTATCTCTCTGTCTCATCCTCCATGTTCATCGTATCCTATCTCTGTCGCGATAATCATCTTGAATATCTTCGGGCTCGCCATCATCATCTTTGCTCCTGTCAATACGTCCTCGGTCATAATATCTCCATCATTCCATCTACATCTATCGGTCCCTTCCTTTCCTCTCCATCTCTCTCTTTTTCCTCTTTCCCCTTCCCTCCCTCCACCTCTATATCTATCCATTCCTCCATTCCCTCTGTCCTCCATCTCTCCTCCTGTCCTTCCCTAACTCCCTCTTCTCTCCTCCTCCTCCCTCCTTCCCTCTCCTCTCTGTCTCTTGTCCCCTCCTCTGCATAAAACTCTTATCCATCCTCCTCTCCTCCGTCTCTGTCCGCTCTTGTTTGTCTCACATCTTCATTCCTCCTCCACCCTGGCTCCATCCCTCTCTCCCCATCCGTCATATCTCCGTTATTTATCTCTCTATCCCTCTCATCTCTCTCTCTTCCTTCTTCTCCTTTGTTCTCCTTTCCTCTCTGCTCTCCTCCTCTCCTCCCTCCTCTGGCGCTCCCTGTTCTCTCCTTTCTCTTTCTATTTCAATATCTCTCCATGTCTCTCCTCTTTCTCTCTCTCTCCTTCTCTACCTTTCCTTGTTGGAAACAAGCAACACTGAGAGGGGGAGGGGGTGAATCAGTGTTTTGCAAAAATTAACTTTATTATTCTGACCTTTAATCCACTTAGAACATTTAATCAAAAGTAATATGCAAAAACTGCAAGCAAGAAACCACACGGCCCTAGTTCATAATGATATTTATGTGGAAACCCTGTTAGGGGAAAAACCATGGTGGATGGAAAATCCACAATAAGTATTACAAAATGGGAACAAAATTTCGTTTAGGCTTACTACCCTTACAATGATTTGGATTAGATCCAAAATAAAATAAACCAAGTGGATAGCATCTACTAATGCTTGATTACAGTTCTGGTTAAGCTCTGATGATGAACTTCTACTCTTCTTTGTTTAAGTCTACACACAAAATCCTTATTGGCAAGTGAAATTATGCATGATATCACTCAAATACTTTTTTGGATGTTCACAACATACACCAATACACCTTATTCACTCACACAAATGATGTAATTTATCATCTAAATATATTTGTGATTAAAGATTTAATCACTACAAGTTGGCTCAATAAAACTTAAGAATATTTGCAACTTGTTGACCCAAATCATGAATGATTTTAATGTATATTCAAAAAAGTCAGCTAGTCCATAGCTAGGACCCATAATTAAACATTTGAACATGAAAACATCTTAGATTGTTTCACTTAACACATCCACAATGTGCCACACTCACTGAGTCTGCTACAACAAACAAATAGACAGAAAGTATCCTACCAAACCTTCAAACTCATATTGCAACTAATGAAACACCACAAAACTTCAATAGTAAGATAATCCATGTGGTCAACAAGAAATTCTAGAGATCCACCATACAAAATGATGATGCAATGAAGTTGTCTGACCGGATACCCTGTTCCTCAAATATTATGTCAGTAATACTTGTAAAGTATTTTACTTTATCTGCCAATATGATTAGATACTAATTTGTGGACCATAGGGATGACTTCAGTTGCCATCAATGACAACACTAGAAGCCATATGCCAAAAATCTCCCCCTTTGGCATTGATGGCAACACTTAGTGAAAAATGACTAAGTGTTGAAACTGATAAGCACACTGCAAAAATACAAAATACTGCTCCCCCTAAGCCTATCAAGGAATTTTTAACCTCACTCTCTCCCCCTTTGATGTCAATGACAAAATTTAGGGAATCCAAAATTGCAAAACTATACAATCATATCTAGAGACCTACAAAAATTTGAAGACATCTACAAATACATTCTTCAATCCACTTAGGTTTGAGTCCCACACACTTTTCAGACTCTCCAAAATGGTAATGTAACCACAAAGAAGATATGACAAATTTTCTGCTACTTCAAGGCTTGCCGGATCAGGAGCAGTCACAACACCTTCAGCTTCTTTAGAGCATTCACCATCATTTCAATCTTTGGACTTATTAGCCCCTTGAATTCACTTACTCTTCTAATAATCCATTCATTTTCAAGCTTTAGATTCTTTATTTGGTTGAGGAAAGATATTACCTGACTTTCTTGATGAAAAACACTACTAACTAATGGATCAAAAGTGTTGGAAATAGTAACCAACTATTGCTCAATATCTTTCACCTGCTTCTCATTTGCTTTAGTAAATTTTGACAAGACTAAGCAAGACTTGTACACTTTTCCTCCTTCAGATATAGCACCTTGAATATTATTTATGTAAGAGCCTAAAATATTTTTTCTTTGGCAATCAAGGTATGTGCAGGATCATCATGGAAAAAATAGGCCCTTAAGTGGCAAAAAAATTAGAAAAATTAGAGTTAGGAAACTTGACATAAAAAATTGAATAAATTATCTATATTATTTCAAAAATATGTAAGAATAGAATCTGTAGAAAATTGAATTTGTTTCTAAACTACTAGGTTTACTTAAAAAAGTAAAAAATCTATATGGTGAAAATTTGAAATTTCAATGCAGTAATACTTAAATTTCAGGGAAAAATAAAGAAGTAGGTGTCTGTCTGACCACCCTAACCATAATAAAATTATCATATTTTTTTATATGACTTTAGATATAAATAGAGGACTCATGTCCTGATCTGATGCATATTTTTGTGCAATTTGTTTCCAAGTAAATAATTAATTATGATTTTTTTTATTACAACTTTTTTAAAAAATAAAAACTTGTATGTCTAACCACCTTAACTTGGTCAAAACTTCATGAAATTCAATTTTTATTTTTTAAATCCTATAGTATGCGAAGCATAGAATGTGACACATGTTTTATATTCAAAAATGTGATACCGTTTGAAAGCTATAGATTTTTTTCAATCAACTTATCAATTAGGACTTTAGTCGTAATTCAAATAGAAAATGAATAATAATTATTTATTAAATTCAAAGTAAAGCATAATTTATATTGATGGAAAGCTGAGAATATCCTTTTAAAAACTCTTTTCATTTCATTAATTTTGGATAATAAAAAAAGTTGTCAGCCACATACCCATCATATTGCCACTTTTTGGCCCATCATGATCCTGCACAAACCCATCAGTTCAATTAGGCTACCAATTATCTTCCCCTTGAACTCCTTTTGCACTTTAACTAGAGCTGATTTCTCAAAAGATTCAAAATGAGAATTTACAAAGTTTATTAACTTCTTCAACTCACCAGAGGAAGAGCCTAAAGGGTCCATAACAAAAGTAGGCATTAATTTTAGTAGGACTCCAGATGCAAGTTTTAGCAGTTCACTATCCTCAATGTGAGATTTCAATATCTTCTAATTGGATTTATTTTGAGAAATTTTGTTGACTTTCAACATCTGGATTGGAGATAAAGTATTTAGGTTGATTAAAATTTCATCTAACTCAGGATCTGACTCATCCTATTGCTCCAATAGAGATTCCTTCACCTCCTTTATTCTGATTTCTTGATGCTTTTCTTTATCAATATTGGATTCAACTTCATAATCGACTTTAGGCTTTTCAGATTATTCAGGATGCACCTCCTTTTCTTTAGAAATCACCTCAACTTGGACCTTAGTCACAAAAGGTGTCTATAAATTTTCAACATTGGGAGATGTCATAATATCCTCAAATTCTTGAGGATCATACACACTTATGTTTTCCTCATTCACATTCCCTTCTTTTGATTCTTTTACGTTCACATTTACTTCCTCTTTTCCTTCAACATGTTAAGTATTGATCTCCTCAATATTTATCTTTTCCTTTAACAAGAATTCTTCTAGAACTACCTTATTTCATTGACAACAACATCAGTGTCACCAATCATGAGTTTATTTACTCTTAACTTGCTTCTGAATTCCTTTTTATCCTTTTGAAGAAATAAGTCCATTTCTTCAAATGTCATTTTTGGGCGCAAATTGGCAAGAAATATTTTCCTCTGATTTTCCTCCTCTGTTCTCACACTTTCTCTCCTAGATTCCATAGCATTATATAGGCTTGTAGGCAAGAGATACATGATTTCAACAAGAGTTTTATTGAAAAAATTCAAGTGCTTAACTATAGCTTCTTCAAGAATCTTCTTATCGGATTCATCAAAAGTATCATATAGATGGCAAAGTGGCATAAGATTTCTATCTTTTACTGCTACACTCTCAACTTCTTCAACAGACATACTGGGCTTGTCAACTTTGGCCTTTTTCTTTGTTTCTTCACCTTATCTGGAAGGTTTTCTCTTGTTTAGTTTGACTGCATGAGTCCTAGTAGCCATTATCTCCCTTACCACTTCTTCTAAATCAATTCCTTCCTCCTCATCTATAGATACAGCCTTGTAAGTTCTTGAGATTTTATTATTCTTCCTTCTTCTAGAGGCTTCATCTTGATTTGATTATGCTGCAGTGGAACTCCTCATAGTTCTAGTGTTAGCAGAAGATGTTCCTGAACCAACAGATTCAGCCTTTTCTTCCTTCTTAGCTACTTCAAATTCATCTCTTTTCCTTCTTATTTCTTTCAGTCTTTCCACTAGAAGACTTATAATTTCTACCAAAGCTTCTCTCTTTTCTTACCTTTCTGATTGACATGGGATTTCTCAATTTTGAATGAACTTGTAAGGTTTTCTCTACATATGTACAAAACCTTTCTTCATCCTAATCTAGTGGTGAATTGACCAGATGCTCTACATACATCCTCAAAATGTTTCCATCTACTTCATAACCCATAGGCATGATCCAAACTATTCTAGTATCAACAACTTCCATATAAACTAATCAATGTCTATCATGAAGCATATAGTTTTTATACTATTCCACTATTGTGGTAGTAATTCTCTCTTTGGTGTGCATCAAATTTTGAAATTTTTTAAAATGTCCCGACAAAATTGTGATGCAGGTATGTCGATCACCAAGTCCACATAACATATATCCCAAATCTAAACAACTACTGTAATATCTTTGCACCATTGAACTTTACCAACTCCTAGTACCTCACCCGAGAAGTATAAATATAAACAGATTAATAGGTTTCCAAATTTGAATACATTCTTCTTGTTCTTCTTGATTTTTTTCAAATTCTCCAATTTAGTTGACCTCTCAGCACTTCACATAGATCATAATCTGCATTTTGTTTTATCATTTCATATGTTGTATAGATGGTTGTTCTAGATACAAGATTCCCTCAGCTCGAGTGGTAAATCTTGTAGCCTATAATCATAGATGCAAATTTTATATCAGCTTCGGCAATATGATCTATTGTCATTTCCCTTCTATCCCAATGCAAGCTAGTCACTTTAGTAACCTCATCATTCTTCACCGACTTCAAAACTAGAAGTCTACTAGTGGAATTTAAGCCTGTAACTACATAAATAGCTTCCTTGGATATTTTGAATGGCACTTCCAGCCACATGAATTCATCATGGACATGACTTAGTATATATCGAACCCACTCATCTTCATCAAATATAGGAAATTTTGTGAATTTTGCAAATTTCTTATCTTCTAGGGTTTTAAATTATAGTTTCATAGAAAAATATTCTTGAACTATGTGATGTGAATACAGTTCCAATAGCTATGAACTACCCAAATCTTCAATATTTGTGTGCACATATGCCCTAATATCTTCAATGTGCAAAACTTTGTATGACACTGATAAAAATGCACCTAATGGCTCTATATCTACGAACTTCTATGGATTCCATTTGAATTTTGGACATGACCTATCCTTAACTTCAACTATCAAAGGAGTAGACATGATTGTGAGCACACAAATTTATGTGTTTTGCAATAAATACCTTTTGAAGATGAAACAAAATTTGATCGCAAATTCTCCTCTATGCTTGAATCTCTTCTCAATTTGGCAATGATCACCTCAGAGCTCTCCAAACCTCTTTCCTCCCAATGCAATATGAAAAATGAGGGTGGAAACCACTCTTTTATTGTCCTTCAACCTATCTCTTTACCTTTGCAATAAATTCCCTTGCCCTAACTCAACTGGTTCATTGTCTTTTATGTTATGAGACAAAAAAATTCTTATGAGGATCTCTAATATTCTTCACTAATTCCATAGATTAATTCCACAATGTCTAAGAAGTATCAAATTTTCTATTGGAGTCATCTGAATTCTAGTACCAATCACTTGAAGGGGGGGGTTGACAAGTTTTCTTGACAGCTCCTCCTATGGAAAAGGCCTAAAATTAATTCCTTGAGTTATTATCAAAAGTGGCTTCTAGTGTGGATCCATATCCTTCAAAAGAGGGATTCTACTTCACCCATTTCTTCTGAATTTTCTTTTTGATCTCATCAGTAGTGGCTTTCCCTTTTCCTTTAACATCCAACATCCTGTTATGTTTTACTAGACCTCTTTTGTTCTAGCAAAATCTAGAAATGTGACTAAATTTGTTGCAGTTGTAGCACATAATACTTCTCTGTCCAGTCCAATTGTTCCACTGACTTTGTCTTGATCTGCATTGGTTAGAAATATGTCCAAATATATTGCATTCATAGTATCTAACATGTCTATGAAAGTTTCTCATCACAATTCCGCATTCACTTGACTTATGACCATACTTATAGCAATTAAAGCACTGACCTAAGAATGATGGTCTAATTTTGTTCACCCTACATCTACACTGAGAAGCCATATGACCAAATTTGTTGTAGAAATAGCAATATCCATTAAATATTTTAGCATTAGGTTGCCTTAGGGTATGTGCAGGATCATGATGGGCCAAAAAGTGGCGATATGATGGGTATTTGTAGGGTATGTGGTTGACGATTTATTTTTAACCCAAAATTGATGAAATGAAAAGGGTTTTTAAAGGAGATTCTCAACCTCCCTCCAATATAAATTATGCTTTACTTTGAATTTAATAAATAATTATTATTCATTTTCTATATGAATTATGACTAAAGTCTTGATCGATAGGCTGATTGAAAAACATCTATAGCTTTCAAACCGTATCACATTTTTTTAATACAAAACATGCATCACATTCTATGCTTCACATATTATAGGATTAAAAAAAAATTAAATTTCATGAAGTTTTGACCAAGTTAAGTTGGTCAGACGTATGATTTTTTATATTTTTTAAAAGTTATAATAAAAAATTTATAATTAGTTATTTACTTGGAAAAAAATTACAAAATAATATGTATCACATTGGGACATGAGTCCTCTACTTATATCTAAAATTTTATAAAAAATAATTATCATTTTATTGTGGGTAGGGTGGTCAGACAGACACCTACTTTTTATTTTTTCCCTGAAATTTAAGTGATATTGCATTGAAATTTCAATTTTTCACCAAATAGATTTTAAAAATAAAAAATAAACCTAGTAGTTTAGAAACTACATTCAATTTTCTATAGATTCTATTTTTACATATTTTTGAAATAATATAGATAACTTATTCATTTTTTTACGTCAAGTTGCCTAACTCTAATTTTTCTAATTTTTCTGCCACTTAAGGGCCTATTTTTTCCATGATGATCCTGCACATACCCCTTACTATATTTCTTCTAGGTCCATTCATCTTATTTCCTTGTCTAGAATTTCCTTGTCCATAACTCTTTTTTGTAGATCCAAAGCTTTATCCTTCTTCATATCCAAGACCTCATCAATCACCATCAGTCCTCTATCCCTTGATTAGTTCAAGTTTGGTTGAGCTTGCTTTGATTTTTTTCTTATACTCATTTGCAGTAGCAAGTTCATTTCTGAGATCATCAAGATGCTTTTCAAGCTCATCTTCATTGTTCTTGGATTGCTCCAATTCATTATCTAGTCAGCTGCATTGTTTTGACTTTTCTTTCAAATATTGTGCAAGCTTTTATTCATTCTTCTTCCTATCCTCAATCTCCTTGGTCATCCTCATCATGATAGATTCCATTTCACACTTCAAGGTAGCATTCTCTTGGGAAAACTTTTCACATTCTTTTGTTTTCTCTTTCAAATCCTGGCTAAGTTGTTCATCATTCATGGTTTTGTTCTTCTATTTGAGCTGACCACATAATTCCTTTCTTTTCTCCCTTGATTCATTGATCTTGGCTTTCAATGGATAGATGAATTTTTTTGCATTCTCAAGATTTTCTTGCAATTCCTAGATCTCATATTTTGATTGGACAAGATCATCTAATGCCACCATAAGTTGTTTTTGAAGACTACTTGTATCCATTGAGAACACTTTCCAAGATCTCCTGAAGCTATTGGACTTCTTTAGAGGAACTAGCTCTTATAGGAATTGTTGGGAAAAGCAACACTGAGAGGGGGGGGTGAATCAGTGTTATGCAAAAATTAACTTTATCATTTTGACCTTTAATCCACTTAGAACATTTAATCAAAAGTAATATGCAGAAACTGAAAGCAAGAAACCACAAAACCATAGCACAAGGATTTTTACGTGGAAACCCTGTTAGGGGAAAAACCACAGTCAATGGCCAATCCACAATAAGTTATGAGTATAGGGTATGTGTAGGATCATGATGGGCCAAAAAGTGGTGATATGATGGGTATGTGTAGGGTATGTGGCTGACAATTTTTTTTTACCCAAAATTGATGAAACGAAAATGGTTTTTAAAGGAGATTCTTAGCTTTCCACCAATATAAAACATGTGTCACATTCTATGCTTCACATACTATAAGACTAAAAAAAATGAATTTCATTAAGTTTTGACCAAGTTAAGGTGGTCAGGCATACAATTTTTATATTTTTTGAAAGTTGTAATAAAAAAATCATAATTAATTATTTACTTGGGAAAAACAATTTTAAAAAATATGCATCACATTGAGACATGAGTCCTCTACAAGTATATCTAAAATCTTATAAAAATATTATCATTTTATTGTGGTTAGGGTGGTTAGATAGACACCTAGTTCTTATTTTTTCCCTGAAATTTAAGTAATATTGCATTGAAATTTAAAATTTTCACCAAGTAGATTTTTATTTTTTTAAATAAACCTAGTAGTTTAGAAACTACATTCAATTTTCTAAAAATTCTATTCTTACATATTTTTGAAATAATATAGATAGCTTATTCAAACGTTTATGTCAAGTTTCCTAACTCTGATTTTTCTAAATTTTTCACCACTTAAGGGCCTATTTTTTCCATGATGATCTTGCATATACCCTATACCCAAAAGAAGTATTACAAAATGGGAATGCAAGTTGCATTCAGGATCACTGCCTAGAGCTCACTGCTCAAAAGGATGGGCTCACTGCCCTTACAATGATTTGGATTAGATCCAAAAGAAAATGAACTAAGTGGATAGCATCTAATAATGCTTGATTACAATTTTTGTTAAGCTTTGATGATGAACTTTTGACCTTTTGACTGATATCAAACTTTTTCTCTGCTCTGCTTAACTTTCTACACAAAATCCTTATGTGCAAGTGAAATTGCACATGATATCGCTCAAATACCTTTTTGGATGTTCACAACATACACCAATACAACTTCTTCATTCACACAAATGATGTAATTGATCATCTAAATATATCTGTGACTAAGGATTTAATCGCTACAAGTCAACTCAATAAAACTTAAGAATATTTGCAAATTGTTGGCCCAAATGATGAATAATTTTAATGCGTATTAAAAAAAAATTCTAGCAATAGCTAGGACCCATTATTAAACATTTGAAAATGAAAAAATCTTAGACTGTTTCACTTAACACATCCACAGCGTGCCACATTCACTGAGTCAGGTACAACAAACAAATACAAAGAAAGTGTCCTACCGAACCTTCAAACTCATATTGGAACTAATGCAACACCACAAAACTTCAATAGTAAGATAACCCATGTTCTCAACAAGTAATTCTAGAGATCCAAAACACAAAACAATGATCTAGTGAAGTTGTCTGACTGGATACTTTGTTCCTCAAGTATTTTTTTAGTAATATTACATAGTATTTTACTTTATCTGTTGGCATGATTAGATATTGATCTATGGACAATAGGGATGACTTCAGTTGCAATCAATGGAAACACTAGAATCCATATGCCAACACTCCCTCTCTCCTTCCCTCTTTATGTAAATCTCCCCAACTTGCTCCACTTTTTTTATCACATCTTGTGAAGATCACATAGATAGAAAAATAAAGAGACAAAGAGAGAAAGGAGGGAGGGTGGGAAAGAGAGGAGAGGGTGTGATAGAGAGAAAGGTGGGGGGGGAGAGGTAAAGAGGTATAGGTGAGATATAAAGGTAGGTAGAGAGAGGGAAAAAGGTGATATAAGTTGAGAGGTAGGTATAGATATGGAGAGGGGAGATAGATAGAAGTAGAGAGGGAAGAAGAGAGGGAGGGAGTGGTACGGAGGGAGAGAGAGGTGAGATATAGGTAAGATAGAGAGAGAGTGTGGAAGAGAGGGGAGGGTAGGAGAGGTAAAGAGGGATAGTTGAGAAAATTGTAGAGAGGGAGAGATAGCTAGAGGCTAGAGATAGAGAGTATAGAGAGGGGGAAGAGAGAGGGGGGTAGGTAGAGAGGGAAAGGAGAGAGAGGTGAGATAGAGAGGAGGGAAGGAGGGATAGGTAGGGAGAGAGATGTGAGATAGAGAGAAAGAGAGTAGAGAGGGAAGGGGGGAAAAGAGAGAGAGAGAGGGAGGGAGAGAGGTGAGATAGAGAGAAAGAGAGTAGAGAGAGAAGGGGAGAGAGAGTAGAGAGAGAAGGGGAGAGAGAGTAGAGAGGTAAGTTGGAAGGTAGATAGACTAAGAGAAAAAAGGAGGGAAGGAGGGAGAAATAAAGAGGTATACAATGATATGATAGATGGATAGAAGTAGAGAGTGAAGGTTGGTGAAAGAGAGAGATATATGGTGGGAGAGAGGTGGGAGATAGGGGAGGAAGGGAGAGGTAAAGACAGATAGTTGAGATAAATAGGAGAGGGAGACTTGTAGGTAGAGAGAGGATGAGATATAGAAAGAGGGAAGGAGATATAGAGGGAGAGGTATGTATAAAGGGATAGATAATGATGGAGAGATAAATTTGAGACACATGGTGATAGAGAGAGGTAGGTAGAGAAAGGGAGGGGAGAGAGAGAAGTAGAGAGGGAAGGAGAGGTAGGTAGGCAGGGAAGGTGACGAGGGAGAAAACCCAAGACACAGAAAATGATGCAAACAACTAGAGAAATTTTATTATTGTTCAAAAATGAAAAAATTACATGCAGAGGATCTCAAATCCTCAAGCCCTACAATACATGCAAGCTACCAAAATTTTTTAAAATTACAGAAATTACAGAAGTTCCCCTTTCGCAGCATGCGAACTCTTTTTCCCCAAAAAGCTACCCAAAAATTAGAAACTAGCCCATAAATAGCCACTTTTTGGTTTGGATGCAAAAATAACATTCGAGTTATGAGTTTTGGTGGTTTGGCGCAAAAAAATATAATCTAAAATTCAAAAATTGAGTCCTAATTCAAAAATTGGCAATTTTCCAAAAATTGGCCAACTTCCGAAAGCCATAACTTTTGATCCAAGACTCCATTTTTTGAACTGTTTGAATCGTTGGAAAGATCTCGGAGTGAAAATTGCACTAAGAATTTCTCTGCTAGTTCCAATGATTTTTGGGCCCTTATGGGACCATTTAGTGCCTCAAACTAGACTTAATAGGTTTTCAGGGCAAAAAGCAAAAACTGAAACTTGAATAACTTTCAAGACATGAATGATCTTGACCTGATTCTTTTGCCAAAGTGCTTATTTTTCCATATTGAACCTTCCCATAATTTTTTTCTTCCCATGCCTTCAAATTCTCACCTGCTAAAAATAGCAATTTAGCAGAAAAAGTAGAAAAGCAGTTCTAAAAGTTGGGAACTCTTATTTGATGAAAAGGGTATCCAAAAATGCAAAAAACATCTACAAAAAGAGAATAAAAGGAAAATAAATGGAAATCATATTTTTGGGTGATGCAAGATTTCCCTCACACCATTGGATGCTCCTGCATTAGAAGGAGAGGGAGGTGTGATAAGGAGAGAAGAGGGAGGGAGCGATATATGTAGGGAGAGAGATTTCAGATAGAGAGAAAGAGAGTAGAGAGGGAAGGGGAGAGAGAGAGGTAAAGAGGAAGGTAGTGGAACCTCTTAAAATGTAATATGGTTGGTTGTGGGTTTTTAGGTTTATGTTTTATATTTATTCCCTCTTCACAAAGGTTCCACCCAAGGATAACCCTCAAGATTTCAATGCAAAGAAGATTGAAATCTCGCAATAAGGTTGACCTAGGGGCTAAATATGACAAAAGGGGTTCACCACCAAGTGTGATATGCAAAATGACTTGGAAAACATAGTGTGATATGCAAAATGACCTAGATATGCAAGTAAAATGCAACACAAAACTATGAAAATGCAAATGTACACCTAGGAAACTAAAGTAGGCATAATGGAGGTCTAGAATCCTAAAATAAATGTTGTTTATGTTGACTAGGACTCGTATGCCATGCTGGGAAAATCAGTCCAGTTTTGGGGAAAATGTGTTGGAATAGGTTTCTCCCAAAAGGGTATCCATATCTACAATAGTACTTGTTAGGCCTCTATAGTGGAAATCATTCACCAATAGTGGAAAATCAATCTGCTTCTACTTTTTCAGGAGTTTAGAATTGGAATTTTTACCTCTTAGTTTACTTTTCTCTTTTTGACTAATTTCCATATCTGAATCTAGAAATTAACTCCTATATGATTTCTCCAAGCCTCTCCAATGCTTCATGACAACTTTAGCAACTTTGACACCTTGAAAAAATTTCTCCAACTTTTCTTCTTGATAAATATGTAACCTAGCCCTACAAATCACACAGAAGAAGAGGGGAAAATGTTGTGGGGTTACAGGATAGGGGTTTTCCTTGGTCAAACCCTTGTTGGTAATTAAACCTTGAAATAGAATGAAATATAATGGAGAATGATGAATGGACAAAAGATGATGTTACAACTCACCAAACCCTAGTAATAAGGTGTTGAAAACATGTAAATAATGGGTATGTGTAGGATCATCATGGAAAAAATAGGCCCTTAAGTGGAAACAAAATCAAAAAAATCATAGTTAGGAAACTTGACGTAAAAAATTGAATAAGTTATCTATATTATTTCAAAAATATGTAAGAATAGAATCTATAGCAAATTGAATGTAGTTTCTAAACTACTAGGTTTTTTTTTTATTAAATCTATTTGGTGAAAATTTAAAATGCAAAGAGTACTTAAATTTTAGGGAAAAAATAAGAAGTAGGTGTCTCTGTCTGACCACCCTAACCACAATAAAATGATAATATTTTTTTATAATGTTTTAGATATAGGTAGATGACTCATGTCCCGATGTGATGCATTTTTTTTTTAATTTTTTTTCAAGTACATAATTAATTATGAATTTTTTATTACAACTTTTAAAAAATTAAAAAAAATTGTATGTCTAACCACCTTAACTTGGTCAAAACTTCATGAAATTCAATTTTTCTTTTTTTAATCCTATAGTATGCAAAGAATATAATGTGACACATGTTTTGGATTCAAAAAATGTGATACCGCTTGAAAGCTATAGATGTTTTTCAATCAGTCTATCAATCAAGACTATAGTCGTAATTTGAATAAAAAATGAATAATAATTAATTATTAAATTCAAAGTAAAGCATAATTTATATTGGTGGAAAGCTACAAATCTCCTTTAAAAACCCTTTCGTTTCATTAATTTTGGGTAAAAAATAAGTCGTCAGCCACATACCCATCATATTGCCATTTTTTGGCCCATCATGATCTTGCACATACCCTAATGGCTCCAATGGATGTGGACTTGGAATCTAGCTTTATGTTGATAGGTCTTGAATGTAATTCTTGCTTGAATCACACAATCCTACACCACAATTATTAGCTCTAAAACAACATGATGCAAACAATCTTTGACATGATGATTAACACTTGAAGAATGCTTTCAAATTCTTGATAAACTGCTCTTGAAATGCCTTGAATGCTCTTGTAAATGCTAAAATGCTGTTGTGAACTTGCTAAGTGATCTCTTGAATGCTAGGTCTAAAAATGAGAGAAATAACCTTGTATTTATGCTCAATTATGCAATAATTCTTGAAATTACAACAGTACAAGTTGACCTCATATCTTGGAGAATAAAAAATTGCCAAAAATTTAAATTAAATTTGAATTTATAGTTAAAGGGGACTCATTCGCCACACTAGGTGAATGGGTCCCACCTAAGGGGACTCATTTGTCCATAATGGCGAATGAGTCCCACCTTAGGAATTGAAGGCGGGTTTCAAGATTTTGATGTTTTAAATGATATTTTTCAAGATTATTCTAAAAAATACACATCGGTGAAACCACAATAGTGGTTTACAATTGAGAAGATGAAGGAAAATCAAATTTTTAAAAATTTCAAAAGGAAGGATGGTTCAGTCAAACATACATGTTTGAACGAACCCATAAAGTGGTTTGGCCAAACCACTTTATGGTCAACGAAGAAATAGTATTTTAAAGGGGTTCAGTCGAAACCCTATTCAACTACACCAAGTTGAATTAAGGAATTTATAAATCAAACCCTATCACTAAAAAACAAAAAAATGGCAAACTATTAGACCTGGGGCTCGTGTGCAGTGAACAACGAACGTGATTGATAGGGGACGGCGAAAAATTGCAATGGGACCACCATTTCAACTTGAACTATTGACTTCTTCAACTTGAAATATCGACTTGGACATCCATTAGTAGGTTGGAATTCTTTCATAGTGATTTAAAATTCCATTTGTTTGTAAATTTGTAAACTCCAATGGATTCCATGAGACCAAATTTTTTTGGTGAAATGAATAGAAAATTCCAAACAAAATTTTCATTTAAAACTTGAAGGCACATTATGAGAACAAATTTTTTTGTTTATAATGAATATACCCTATTTCAAGCTCTCATTTTGGCTCACGATTGTGAATTACATTTGCTTGGAAGTTTCTAAAACCTTTTAAAAAAAATACCCATTATTTAAAATTTGGATTTACATCTACCAATTGCATTTGCTTGAAAGTTTCTAAAGCCTTTTAAACAAACCCAGTTTTCAACCAAATTTGGATCTACAACTACCAATTGCATTTTCTTGAAAGTTTCTAAAGCCTTTTAAACAAACTCATTTTGTAAAATTGGGCTTTACAGCTACCAATTGCATTTGCTTGAAATTTTCTAATATTTTCCCCAATAGCAATGCATATATGCATGATATTATAAAAATATTGGGACCACTTTAATGCTTCTTTTTCATAAGAACACATACCCCAATTGGGGCCTCAACCTTTATAAAAACACTACCTTCTATTAGTAATACATTAAATCATTTCTTATATACTAGCATTAACCTAACAATGAGATCTTCCTACTAATATTTTTTTTCATCTTTAAACCAAGTTTACTCAAACCTCTAATTAGAATTTAAAACTATTAGAATTATGAAGAAAATAGTCAATATCTATAGCATGAAGATTCCCTCAAAATGTATAATCAAAATTTCATTTTGTTCCATCTTGAGGATATTTCCAACCTACAAGTATATCCATAGTTTAGTTCTCTCTATATCCATTAATAGATTGTGTTGAAGGAATTTCTTAAATTATCAACATGGAGATACTATTTGTGAATATTATTATAGACTTATTTTTCTTGTAAACTTGAATTCAAAATTATACTTGAATGGAACCTTAGAAAAATTCATAGGCTAGATTTATTGCTTCTATATTATTAGTTGCATAACACTATCTTAATTATTCTTTGGATAAATTTGTATCTAAGTGATTGAAATGTTCAAATTGATTTTCAAATTGGTCACTCCATGAGTCTAGTTCGAGAGAATATTTTTAAGAATAAAAATATATTTTTGTTTAGTGAATCAATAAATTACATCACCTCTTAATTGGATGAATTGTTGTAATGAAGTGCAAAATTTACCATAGTTTTATATAAATGATATCACATTTTTTGTGGCATTTTTCCAAATAATTTGTGTGGTGTTTATATGCATGCCTATTTTGCATACATTTAAGCAAAACTAGGCATAGTAAAAAATTCTACTAAATTGAGCTGAATATTATTCAATGAGTGAATAATATTTGTAAGAGGAAGAAATGAAAAAGAAAATAGGTTTGTATTCTTTTCAAAGAGAAAAGATCAATAAAAGTATATTCATAACATACAACATTAAAGAAGAAAACAAATAATATGTAGAAAAACATTGCAAAGTTATATTATGATAAATAATATTCAAGCAAAGAAATTATAATGTGTTTGAAGAATGAATATAAGTTAAGAATAAAGTAAATTAGAAGGATTTTTTCAAATAGGAAAATTTTATTGTAGTCAATAGAAATTATATAAAAATTGTATAAAGAATTGTTGTAGTATATATAATGAAATATTATAACATAAGTTAGAAATAGAATGTTATAGATATAACTAGAGCATATAATGTTTTAGTGGCCAAGAATAATAATGTAGAATAAATGTAACATGCAACAAAGAGAAACCAAGTTTTGTAATGTAGGAAAATAAAAATAAATAGTAATTTTATTTCATGCAAGAGTAGAATGAATAATGCTCCAATGTAAAGAATATATATAATATAAGTGTTGAAAAAATACTATTATACTGCATTTGTAGAATTTTAAGGATTAAATGGAGCGTATGAGGGATATATTACACTTTTGCATATAAAAGTACATAATGCCTTTCAAATTTGAATAAAAAATAGAGATTGGTGTTAAAATAGGGAAGAATAGAATTTAATGGGATGAGATAAAGTTTTGGAAAAAATGTGTTAGAAAAATTGGACAAATAATGAGAAAAAAATAATTTTGTAGATATTTTTTCAATCCTTTCAAAATTAGTTATAAAAAAGGACATTTTTGAGACGTGAAGAATAAAATCCAACATATTATGAAAATAGAGAAAGCTATTATAAGACATTGTATGATTAGAATGGAATTTTTTTCTTTTGTTTTTTGTAATTTGGTATCAAGAATGGACTATTGTAAGTATTTTATAAGATAGTAGCAAGAGGAACATGCATTTCAAAAATATAGTTGTATGATTAGAATGAAGATTCTTTATTTTTCTCCTTGTAAAGATGTCAAGAATGGACTATTGCAAGTATTTTATAAAATAGGAAGATTTATCATTTTAAATGGTAGTGAGAGAACATCCATTTTGAAAATACAATAATTTGTATTAAAAAATAGTTTAAATAAAAAAAAAAAAGATAAGAGGATAATTGTATTTGAGTTTCGATAATATCTTTTATTAATTAAAGATAAATTTAATTAAAAATAATTTAAAACTTCTTAGTTAGTTAGAATTTTTTATTCAAGTAAGAAGAATGATTTAAAAAAAAAATTGTTAGGATATTTTTAGAGTCAAGAAGATGTTTATATAATTGTGAATTTAATATTTGAAACAATACATAAATAATAAAATATTAGAAGACAAAAAATACATAAAAATATGAAATTTAACATAATTAAGTAAGAAAATATGAGATCGCCACTTAGATCTAGGAGAAGGTTAGGAAAGAGGGTTAAATGTGCCCTAAAATTATGCTATGGATATAGATGCTAAAATGTGAGCATGAAATATAAATTAATATTGTAGTGTATGCAATTCTTGATGTATCATATTTTCTTTCACTTTAACAGGCTAATGTCACTATATGATAAAACATAATTAAAGTATCAAAAATAATTGCTAAAAGAAAAACATGAAAATAATCAAACATTTTGGATACATAGAATGATATACAGTGTGTTAAATGATCAAGGAGTTGATTCCCTTGAACTAAGATATGCAAAACAAGCATGTCAAAAAACACAAAAATCTAGAATATGTATATGTGAGAATAATACAGCCAATAATACAAAGTATTGCAACAAATCATATATAATCCAACATAAAAATTATACATATAAAAGGAAAAATGTCAAAATTATAAGGGTTGTGAGAGTATATGCCCCCTTAAATAATTGTATAAAAGAAATATATGTAGTTATTTTTAAGGTAACTAGACAGGAATATAAAAATAAAATTAGTTCATCACTAATTTTACAATAATACAATAGATCATTATATAATGTAATCATGAGATTTTTACTTCCATATAAAAGACTTTACATATTGGAGTCCAATTAGATGGAACAATCCCTATTGCATGAATTGAAGGTTTTCCATGAAGGAGTCTATAATAAAAAATTTATTCCCTATCATAAAATGGAATAACAAGTGAAGCGAAATAGGGCTTGATTCTAGATAAGAAAACAATAGTTCCCAAAGGATCTCATCGACTAATAACAAAACCTTTAATAGAAAATTCAGGAAGAGTAAGATTAGAAGTCTAAACAAAAATACATTTTAGGAATTAATGACTACAAATATTAAGATTAAAAAACCATTTTCAATCAATGTATACTTAATGCTCATGTAGGTTTAGTACCAAAAATGATTAGAAGATAAATAATCTTCTATTAAACCACATCAAAGTGAAGTTTAGATGGAAGAAATTTAATCTCCATAATGTCAGTATATAATACACCCAATTTGGGCAACTATTTCAATAGGCTTAGTAGAAGAGGGAATATGGATCTTTTGTATAGAATTATGAAGAAAGTCATGATATTAAGGTGAATTTTAAATAATATCCCAAAGAGAAAAATTATAACTAAAGTTCTTTTATACTATTATACTCTTTAGTGTTCTTAAAGGAATACAAGAAGTCAACATGAAATACTGGGATTAGATAAAGGAAGAGGAACAATCTTAGTGTTGGTTTGTTAGTTTCACCAAGTGTTATAGGTATTCATTCCTACATAAAATTTAAAAATAACAATTTCAAGTATAATCATCAACAAAATAAAGGTTGAAATAAGATGGGTCAACAAGGGATAATTCCTAGGTTCATTAGGAATACCTACCTAGATCGTGAAAACTAAAGAAGGCAGTGGAATTAAATAAAATACCCACACAAAGATTTGGAACATCAACGATTGATCATTGTGCATCATTATAGAAAGCTCTAGTCCATTATATCTAGTTGTGGAATTTGTATAGGCAACTTTTAAATTTTAAAAAATGTAAGAGTTGATTTATTTTACTATAATATCCAAAAAATTTATAAAAATAAGAGTAATAAAATAATTATTAAATATTATCTTTAAATGAGTAAATATAACCATATTTTCACATGGTGGAATTTATATTATCTATAAGATTTGAGGTAATAGAAAAAATATGTACAAAGATCAAATCAAGTCATTTTCTCCTATTCTTTTATTATTTCTTTCTTTTTGTAATAGGGCTAAATCTTCATCTAGGTTTGTTGTGTACTTATAAGAAACCTTTGTTCCTTAGTATCATGTTCTTGTACATTGTATGGTAACTTTCATGATAAATATTATGTGCATGTGTCCCTTCCTCCTATCAAATTTTGTTTATAATGGATATGAGGAAGTTTATTTCTAATTTTTCGGTTTCCTCCTTATCAAAATATTGCTTCAATAATTTAGAAATAATATTTACAAGCTTATATCATCTCTCTCATTTTCTTCTCTTATTTGTACCTTCAATAATGACTAAATTGATTTTACATGACCACCAATGTTAAGTAATGATGCTTTCCCTTTATTACTAGTTGTAGGAAATAAATCTTAGATTCAACCTTTATCAATATTTTTTAAGTCTTTAATGGCACATTTTGTACTAGAGTGCACAATTGTAAATTTAAAATTTAGAACTATTTTAGATTATGTTTTGTGTGAAATCTAGTAATATGAATGTTTTGATTATTAAAAACTAGATAGATATTGAATGTTTTTTGTTAATGGTATGAAAATATTATTCATGAGTAGATGAATTATTAGAACTATTTTAGATAAATATATTCTCTATATCTAGATATATTATTTACCAAGGTCTCATTGCTCCTTTAGGTGTACATACATATATAACATGGAAAATAAAGATGTTCCACCTACAAAAAAATTGTTTGAATACCACTAATGAGATTAAAAATTTGAGAGATTCATTAGCATAGGGTGCAAACCTAGGGATATATACTGAACCATGCATGTTAATATTTCATAGTCTAGAAAAACTAAAAGGTGAACTTGAGAGGACTAGTGCATATTCCCCAAATAGAGTAACTTTTATTCTTTCCCGCATGTGGGAAGAAGTACATGGTGACATTCCCCTTAAACAAATACAGGATAATGTGACCAAAGAAATGATAAAATCCACTTGTTTTCCATTTTATCAAAATGTGTGTATGGTTAGGGGATACTAGGTCACTAGATGTGTCAATCATGTTATGGCCTCATTGATTTATCCACAATTTCTCACAGTGCATGGTCTATACCCAAACAATGACTAGATTCCATTGTATTTTCTTCAACAGTTGTATGTTGAGGTCCATTTGGGCCTCAAAGTCAACTACCTAGACATTCCACCATATGCTGGTCAAGGGCATGGTAGGATTGTTGATAGGCCCACCTATCGTCAAGTGGACAGACTAGCCCTAGTGTTTAGGGTATTGGTTGGTGAGAGGTCTTCTGCTCTCACCCCAGCTCTAGCCCCCATAGCAGATGAGGTTGTCATTGCTTCCTAAAAGGAAGCAATTGACACTGTAGGCGACATGCAGCTGCCACCAGTAGGATATCTACTGATCATGTAGGTCAGTATTTGATGTCTAGAGGTTCTCGATCCATGCCATTTTCAGCACAATGGACCACCATGGATCCTTATACAGCGGAAAACATCCCTATTTCCACATAGCTTGACACACTTATAAGAGATATGGCACGCATGACTCTGCATTGTTTAGCTGGGGACATCTTGGAAGCATATTCCTCCATTGCATCTGACTATGGGATTGGTATAGAGCATGTTAGAGATCATTTGAGATGTAGAGGTCGTTTAGTTCCAAGATCCCATCACTCTCAGCCTAGCACTAGTGTACGTCAAGATCCACCTACAAATCATTCAACAGCTACACATACTATGGGTTTTACTGACATGTTGAATGGTTTTGGTTTGTCATCACCGATGCCATCTCACCTACATAGTCCTCTTCACTCATCATTTATGGCACGACATGGGATATATCAGAGGGATATAGATGTTGATTGGTCACTTGATCGTATAGTTAATATGGTGGAGGCATCCATTTCATACAACTTAGGTCATTTGATATTAGATGATGTACATGTATGTGTGCATATGCATGTTTCAATTCCTTCTTAATTATTTTTAAATTTTAGTTTTAACTTAGAGATATTCATGTACCGATATATGTATATGTATTGTAGGTGGACATACCTCATGTCACTCCTAGCCTTGTTCCTTGAGATCGTGTACATCAATGTGACTCTGTGGATGAATCTGCTACCAGTGGACATGTGAGTTTTAAATTTTTATATATACACATGTATATGTACATGCATATGTATGCACATAGATCTAGATAGATATTTTAAAATATACAAGTACATTCTTAAAAGTAACTTTCATAAAAAAATTTAATATAAATTATATGTATTTAACGCATTTTGTACAAATTTTTATTTGCAGGGCTTAGCACATCCATCAGAGCATGACCGTTCTCATTTAGATGGTCATTCGACTAGGAGTCAACATTCATATTAGGCCCTACACTAGATCTATGATCTTTACTACATGTATTTTCTTATATGATGATCTTTGCCTATATACATACATTTGGCCCTTTGCTTATATACATACATTTGGCTATTTGCTTATATGATAATTTTTAGTATTTTACATTTGATGATATTTGCTTATATACAGACATTTGGCTATTTGCTTATATGCATACATTTGGCTCTTTGCTTATAAAATGTTACATGCTTATACATTGAATCTATTTACATGTATGTATGCGGTTTCTTATGTTTACATGTTTATATGATATATGTATACATTTTCTTATATTCAATATACATACATTTGCTTATTTGATGATCTCTTAGAACTTACATTTCCTTATATGATATAAATTTGATCTCTAGTAGAATTTTAGGAAATGAACATGCCACTTTATAATTAAGTTCATTCATGTTGACCACAATAAATTATTTGCACACACACCCATTGAATTTTATAGTAAGAAGTCAAAAATTATAAAATAAATTACTCTCAAGCTCAAGTATACTAATGATATTTTATAAATGAGTTATAAAATATAATTATAAAGAAGGGGTAGGAACATTCCTTTTATAATTATATACCATCCTTCAAACACTATCCGTCTAACTTAAAAAAAAATTATGTTAAATTATTTCATAAATAATCTCTTAATCTACACCATTATTAAATTATATGAAAATTTTATTCTTTGAAACATTAAGAAAATTCAATTCAAATTATACCTCTATTGTCTTTTTGACAAATAACAAAATTCTAAAATTACTCTAAGATACATGTTGCATATCTATACATTAAAAAACAACAAACTCCACAATGAAATAACTTGTTAGATTACCACTTGATTCATTTAATGATCTAGGATGTAGTTATTCCATACACTAGAATAATTTTTTCCCCATATGCATATAAATACAAGCTTATTTTCCATTATTCCATATCAAATTGCAAGATTAATTCGCATTTATATCAATTGGAGATCACGGATTTTGGAGACATCTTTAACTTGAAGAAGAAAATGGGACAACAAAGAAAAAGAAAAAATGTGGCTCAACAAAAAATGTCAAAAGAAGAACAAAAGAGGCATGAACAAAACTTGGAAAATTATCATAGAAAGAAACAAGGTACACATGCTTGTTTCTCCTATCTCTCTCTCTCTCTCAAGTGTGTGGTTAGGACTTCTATTAACACATAATTTTTTTTCTCTTATAAATATGCATGCCTTTTATGAAAACCATGTTAGATTTAACTTGGAAACTTTAATACTAAAAATAGTCATTTTGCATAGACATTGCCTAAATTTTTTATCACATATTTTCAATTTCTTTTGTTCCATGGAATTCTTAAGTTTAAGAATATTTGATTTTATTTGTTTCAACTCCACAAGTAAATAACTCATAGTCTCTCACTTTCTTTACTTGCATGTAAATTCAAACAAATAGGAAATTCTCAAGTGGAAGTCGAGCCAAATCTAGATATTGGATCAAAAAAAATTGATGAAGAACACATGGACCTTGAAGTTAGGGAGGAGACCCAAGTTCAAACAATGCTTGTTGGAGAGGGCTTGGGATCACTTCCTTCTACTGGTATGGATGAGCATATAAAACTAGTTGTTCAAAACTTTTGTCACTTATAGCATCATGTCTTATCGCTTTGTTTTCTTGCATACATAAAATTCACTTATATAGAATCATCTCTCACTTTTCTTTGCAAAATGTGACATGTAGAAAGGGCTCAACAAGCAGGAAGTTCTCATGTTGAAGTTGAGCCAAATCTAGATATTGGATCAAATGAATCCGTTGAAGAACACATGGACCTTGAAGATAGGGAGGAGGCCCAAGTTCAAACAATGCATGTTGGAGAGGGGTCAGGATCACTTCCTTCTACTGCTATGCATAAGCATATAAAACTAGCTAAAAAGGTGATGAAACAAATTTCTTATAGAAATTTAGATCATTTACTTGAAATGGATATGGAGAAGCTGAAATGTAAAGAGGTCAATGACTAAATATGTAAATGGAATAATCAATCATCATTTTAATCATTTTGATACACTTGAAAAAACCCAATTGTTATCATGTTTACTTCTTTGTAATGAGCTGAAAGAGTCATTACAATTGATGGGTGTACATTCGACATCAGATAAGAAGAAACACATGGGATTACAAAAGGATTTTTCTCAAAATGTTAAAAATGGTTTAGATTCCATTAGGAAAGGATCTCGATCAGTGGATAAAGCCACTACAAGAAGGGTGATGTTGACATCTATTGTACATCAAGATATAGCAAGAAAAAGAAAATTGTCTAGACTTTCAGCTGAAATTGGTTATAGTAGAACTACATTAATAAAATATGAGAAAAAAAGAAATTTTTTGGATGAGAGTTCAAAAGGAAATTGTGAAATTATGTCTAGGAATCCCCATTCTGACAGGATTGAAGATGTTGTTAGGAGCTTGATCTCAATTTTTTGGCATGATCAGACTTGTCCATCATCAACTACTAGAGATGTTATGAGACACAAGATTGGGCCTAGTATTTATGAAAATCATATCAAACATTGGCTAGACATAACACAATTTGAGATGTATATGAACTTTTGCAGTACATATCCTCATATAAAGATTGGACAAACAATATTTCAAAGATTAAAGCCATATTATGTGAAGATAAACAAGTTTTTTGAAACTTTTTGTTGTCATTATCATATTGAATTTTATCTCTACTATCAAGTGTTTTGAAAGATGAGAGAAGAAAGTTGTGGGTTTCAAAATGCACCTCCTAAATAGGGAAGTTTGTTCATAAAGGCTATTTTATGTGATCATGAAAATGGACCTCAAATAAATTGCATAAAAGGAATATGTGAGACATGTGGAAATTTGGCTAAATTTCCTTCAAGAAATGAGGATAATGACCTAACAGAGACAGTAAATTGCAAGAGGTAAGTACTATTTTTAGAGAGTTTATTTGTTTCAATTTGATTAGATTGTTATTTGAATTCTCTAATGTAATGTTTCATTCATTGTGCGGTTTATTAAGTTTATTCACATATTTTACTCACACAGGTACAAGTATGTAAAGTTGCAAACAAATTTTGGGAAAGAATCCACAAAGTTGAACTATGTAGAAGAGGAGATTCCTATTGGAAAATTTATGGAAGATTTTCAAAAATTCATACAACCATACATACAACATTCCTTTTTTGCTAAGTGGAAAGCATGACAATTCCAAACATTGAGACATACTTTCCCACTTGGAACAGTTCTATCAGTAGTCAAATTTACAGAAAATTACTCCTTCATGTACATCAAAAGGAGATTCAATTAAAGTATTACTTTTCAAATAAAATCACTATTACGGTTCATGTGTGTTATGGACATGCACAATCAGAATTGGATGGTGTTGAGAGTACAGATGAAGAATCGGCCATAAAGAAAGAATATCACTTTTATATTAGTGATGATAAAGAGCATGACATGCTTTTTTTTCCAACATTGCTTTACAATTTTTTTTGAGAATTTGAGAAGCAGGGGTGTAAAATTTGAAAAGCATTTTGTATGGTCAGATGGATGTGTGGCATAATTCAAATCTTCACAGCCATTCTATGCACTTTGTAGATATCATAAAATCTACAAAATACCACATGTTTGGAGTTATTTTGAGAGTGAGTATGGAAACGGTGAACATGATGGAGCAGGAGCTTGCATCAAACGAGCTTTAAGAAAACATCAAATGAGTTATCTAGAATATCATATAAACAATGCACATGATGTTGTTGAATGGTGCAAGAAACACTTTGCATCAAATGTGGTTGACACATCTTCAAGAAAAAACTGGCACATTCCACATAGACTGTTTTGGTAGATATCAGGTATGTATAAATTAATTTTTCAAAAATTTGAATTTATTTAAATTTAAAATTTATATTTATATATATATACATGTTTGTTCACATAATTTTGTTGTTGTACATGTATCTGGGTGTGGACAAAAGATCAATGCATGGATGCAAGAGGGTAGAAAAAAAAGATCTTTGCATTGTGTTGGGAGTTCAGATAGTCGCCATGGATGGACATTACACACAAGGGATTACTCTTGTTTTTTTATTTTAGTACATTGCAGGAAACTTTTATCATGCATGCAACAACCAAGAACTTGGATATGTTGGTAAATGGGATATAGTGCCACTAGTTTTTTTAGAAACATATGATGAAAATGAGGAAGACAGATTTGAAGACATTCCTTTGATTTCAATTGATTATCACCATATATCAGGATTGGTTAGAAAAGGTGCATGTGTAAGTTTTCAATAATTTTTATATATTATATATATCTAGTTAATGATCTTTAAATTCCAGAGACATTTCTAATTTTTTTAGAAAGTTTGTGTGTAAATTTGGTGTACAAGAGATGTTTTTGCAATCATAGTAGAGCCTAGAAACATCGAAGGTGTTAGCTATTATTTATTACATTGCACAGAAGAGAGGAATAACCTAAGACAACCTAAAACAAGTGATTGAATGCCATTTCCCATAGGTGAGTTTGAATTTAAAATTATATATACATTGTGTTCACATGTGTGTGTATGATTGTTATAAACATTAAATATATAGTGTACAAACCTTGAGCATGAAAATGGTGTACATGTTCATATGTCTTACTAAGAAGGTTCATGTTTACCATGCAGGTTATGTTGTAGTGCAAGGGACATATCTAAAACAAGTCAAAATTGTTTAGCACGGGATTCATTTTGTTGACTATCAACTTGATAACAAGGTATATCAATATAGTCACTTGATAATTGCTAACACCCTACATCTTCACGTATTTCCACATGCACGTGGCCAAAGAAAATGGAGACTATATATAGTGAAGATCATCAAAAAATTCAACATGTTATTAAAGAGTGGGCTAAACCAAAATCTTTGACTTAGATTATATCCATGCTTTTCAAGCTTACTTGTAACCCTATACATGTTCAAGTGATAACTTATAGTAACTTGTACATAGTTGTAAATCATTTTGCGTAAATTAAAATTATATGTACATATTTGTTCAATGGAATTCTTAAGATCAAGAATCTTTGATAGCATCATCTCTCACATTTAATTATATACAACTTATATTTGTTTCATGGAATTCTTAAGTTCAAGAATCTTATAGACAACTTATATTTGTTCCATCGAATTGTTCCATGGGAAATTATGCAATTATATACAACTTATATTTGTTTCATGGAATTATTAGGTTCAATAATATTATATACAATTATATATATACAACTTACATTTGTTCCATCAAATTGTTCCATGCGAAATTATGTAAATTTTAAAATTAAGTATTATCTAATTATAAAATTATTGCACACATATTTAAACTCTCCACTCCCCTCTCCCTCTCTCCTCTATGGCTCCTCCATCTCCTCTCTCTCTCTCTCTCTCTCTCTCTCTCTCCACTCATTAATTCCCTCCCTCTCCCTCATAACCTTAAACCCTAAACCACTTGTAACCCCTACCATATCTCTCTCCCTCCCCCCACTCTCTCAAGTCTCCCTCCTACCCTCTCCTCTCCCTCTCTTGCATAGCCTAAAGATCTTGTGCCCCTACCTTTATCTCTCTCCCTCCCCTCTCTCTCTCATCTCTCCCTCCTCCCCCCTCTCCCTCTCTCCCCTCTATGGGTATGTGTAGGATAATGATGGGCCAAAAAGTGGTGATATGATAGGTATATGTAGGGTATGTGGCTGATGACTTTTTTTTACCCAAAATTGATGAAACAAAAAGGGTTTTTAAAGGAGATTCTTAGCTTTGCACCAACATAAATTATGCTCTATTTTGATTTTTAATAAATAATTATTATTCATTTTCTATTTGAATTATGACTAAATTCTTGATTGATAGGGTAATTGAAAAACATCTATAGCTTTTAAACAGTATCACATTTTTTTAATTCAAAACATGCGTCACATTATATGCTTCACATAGTATAGGATTAAAAAAAAAAAATCATGAAGTTTTAACCAATTAAGGTGGTTAGACGTATGAGTTTTTTATATTTTTTAAAAGTTGTAATAAAAAATTCATAACTAATTATTTACTTGGAAAAATTCTGAGAAAAATGTGCATCACATCCGAACATGAGTCCTCTACTTGTGTACAAAATCCTATAAAAAATATTATCATTTTATTTTGGTTAGAGTGGTTAGAAAGACACCTACTTATTTTTTCCCTTAAATTTAAGTACTAATGCTTTGAAATTTCAAATTTTCACCAAATAGATTTTTTTTTTTTAAATAAACCTAATAGGTTAGAAACTACATTCAATTTGCTAGAAATTCTATTCTTACATATTTTTGAAATAATATAGATAACATATTCAATTTTTTATGTCAAGTTTCCTAAGTCTAATTTTTCTAAATTTTTTGCCACTTAAGGTCTTTTTTTTCCCATGATGATCCTGCACATACCCCTACCCTTAACCAGGTTAAACCCTAAAACCTTGTACCCTCTACCCTTTTATCTCTCTCCCACTCCCTCCTCTCTCTCTAGTCTCTCCCTCCTAGACCCATTCTTTGTCTCTCTCTCTCTCTCTCTCACTCACTCCTATCTCTAGATCCCCTCTACCCTCTACCTGTATACGGATAAAAATGGTCATGTCTATAATCCTGGCAATTAATTAAATATTTATTATTTAATTAATTTATCTAAAAATCCTCTACATATGATTAAATTTAATTAATTTAATTATATTGTTCATTCATCTTATTCTTCTTTCATAATTAAATAAATCTATTTTTTTTTATTTTCATATAATCCACTTAATTAATTAAATAAATATATTCTATTTATTTAAATTAATTATCATTTGTTTAATTTAAATTAAATCTTTTGATTTAATTAAATTTAAATATCCTTTTCTTCAATTTAATTTTCTTTTTTCTAATTAATTAAATGCTTCATTTTAATTAATTTCATAAAGTGATTTAATTAAATAGATCTTATTTAATTAAAAATATCTTATACTTTCTTTCTAAATCAAAATTAGGTATTTTAACCTAATTGTGCAATCTTCTCATATCATAATTAAATATTTTATTTAATTATGAGATATTCTACTTTTTTCAATAAAACATGATTAAAGCTCTTTTCTCACCACAAGCTTTCTTCTGCTTTTAAAAGCTTAATTAAATATTTTATTTAATTAAGAAAATGTGAATGCCCTCCACAAATAAATAATTGATTTTTTTAATTAATTGTTTATCAACTTTAAATCTTTCTTTTATTCTTTTAAAGAAAGATGATTTCTTATCTTCTCTTCTTTTTCCTTTTTCATAATAAAATAGAAAAATCTTATTTTTAGGGTTCTTCTATTTTCTCTTCAATTTCATCTTTCTTCAACCATTCGATCTGCTAGGAATTATCACAACCGTCAATCGAGACAGCCAATCAAAATCAATCGAAAAACTCTATAAATACCTGTGTGGATCCAAGCATTGGTAATAGGCAATTAAGTAGAGATTATGCATTTAGTTCATTTCGCATTTTAATCTCATAGCATCATCTTTATTTCAAGTTTCTTAGCTCAAATCATCATCATAGCTTAATCTTGCATCTACATCATAGCAAAATCTCGTTCTTTAGGAAGACAGTTTGTTGAGCCTAGCCTACAATCTGAGAACACAAAGCTGGAATCAACAAAAACACTAAAGATAGAGGACAATAGGACGACAATGGAAGTAGGATACTGAGTTTGCACTTCTTTACTCTTTATATTTTGCTTTGATAAAATGTCCTATTGGTGTGTTTGAACAGTTATTTTAATTCATTTATGCACTTATTTTTCATACACACATTAAATGGCGCCCACTGTGGGGCCTATGCCCCTATTTTAGACTTCTTTCTTGCAGGTTTTCTTGCAGGTTTTCCTCACAGGTTTTCTGGCATTCGGCGGTGCATCAGGAAGATTCAAAATTTTTTTATTTTGCAGGTATTTCGGCGCATCTGAAGACTGTTTCGGCACATCTGGGAATTTCTGCAACGCATTAGGGAAACAGAATGGCACATCTGAGCATTTCTGCAGAGCATTTAGGAATTTAGTTAGCGCATGTAGGACTCTCTTCAGCGCATTTAAATATCTTTCATAAAATCTAAAAAAAAAAATTGCATTTAGAATAGCGCATATAGGTTCTATTTTCGCGCATCTGGGTAACAGAGCGGCGTATTTGTATTCTATTTTAGCACATTTGGGTAACAGAGTTGCACATCTGGTCTCTATTTCTGCACATCTGGGGGACAGAATTTCACATCTGAATTGTAACCGAGATTCTGAGTCTGACGCCTTCTACAGACAGAATTTCTTTCATTTTCTTGCTGAATTTAAAATGAATCAATCTAGGGTAGCCACCACACCTTTATCATGCAGTTAAAAAGAACCCCATGTCTGTTGTGAAGCAAAATCTTCACTTAGATTAAATCACTTTTGATTTTGGTGCATCTAAAATGAACTTGTTTACTCTTATTGACTGTACTTGAAAGTGGTAGGTGATTATGCTCTCACCCTGTGCAAACTAGGTAATCAGAAAACCAGACCCACTTTTCCCTGTGTAACCCTGACTCAATAATTGAAGTATCCTCTCCCCTTGCGCACTTGTGCAATCTTGGGTGCAAGAGAAATAGTTATTGACTCTAGAAATTGGGCCTGCCTTAAGGGAAAAAGTACTCACCTTAAGAGACGACTCAAACTGGCAACGGAGCTAAGGCCAAGCTACCGCCAACTGATATATAAATGTAAATCTTAAGGGAAAACCTAAGGTTGCTTGTGTGGATGTGTCATACGGACGGAGTTGTACTCCCTTAAACCCTGTTGAACTTAACCTCTTCAGGATGGAGTGTCACCTTAATGGTGATTAATCTCTTGCCCCATGTATGGCCACTCGAACGAGGGTCCTGAACTAAAAACCATTGTTTAGAAAGCCAAAAACCTTCTATCTGCTAGTCCAGCACCGATCGGTGTGAAGCCTTCCACACTTTCGCAGTCAATAGTAGAGGTGATCAACTCGCCATGGGAGTTTCATGGGGGTTGGAAGCTTGGTTGGCCTGAGAAGAGAGTGCACTGTAAGGGGGAGCCCGTGCAGCCAAGCTTCTGGATTCACACGCTACTGATATGCGGTTGGGGAAACCCACGTGGAGTCTAGCGGATATTGTCCTGGCCTAACCTAGGTTGTGCTTGTCTTATTCTGTGTTTGGTTACGAATCAAATTAAATTAGACTATTTGTTGTGCTTTCAAAAACATTAATTCAGATAAAGGATCATCCAAAAACCAACATGATAAATTTTAGCTGAAAACTGGTCAAAACTGTCCTTAGAAAAATTGTTTTAGCGCATCTAGGAAAAACTGTAGCGCATTTAAACTCTGTTCTGGCGCATCTATGTTCTGTTTCGATGCATTTAGGGTATTATGTTGTGCATATGTGCTCTGTTTCTGTGCATCTAAGGTATTCTGCAGCGCATTTGATTCTTTCTCCAACGCATTTACCTTTTTCTACAGCGCATTTTGGAAATAGAATAGCACTTTTAGGTTTCTATCACAGACCCGAATCTCTGAGATTTTACTCCCATGTTGAGAAAGTGGAAATCAACCAAGTTCACCAAGAAATCAGTTTTCAATAGGATCAAGAAGCCCAAAACAAACTTAAGTTACAAAAAGACTTTAGATCGCAGAGAATTCATGTATAAGAGTCGAGATGTCTTGCTCCATTATCGCACATTCCTCCATAGATACCAAGACTACATTAGGGGATTCGCTAACGATTATGCTATAGAACCTTTGGCTACCCAAGCTTATTATCAAAGATTAGCATTGTCTCAACGTCACAATCTTAATCAACCTCTTGAGTTTGAGAATATACCACAACCTTCAATTGAATATTCAATGCGTCCTAATCAAATCCTTCAGTGACCTTTGATCATATCCGAGGATCTCTTACATATGCCTATTTTTACAAGATCTCAACACAACAAGCTAGGAGAAACATCTCACCAAGAAACTCCCACCCACAACATTTAAGAAGAGGGTGAATGTGATAGTCATCTTTTTAGTGTGAATCGTAATCCCCTTTTCAGTAACAACAATATGGATGATAGAGAGGAAAATCTATTTCATAAGAAAAAAAACATGAACAAAACTCCCGTAGATAGTGATGATGAGCAAGAGGAAGAACTTCAACTTAAAGAGGCGGAACAAAACCCCAAGTTTCTTAAGATCCTTGAACAGATTATACAATGGGATAAAGAGAAGTACTTTCTTTTCCTGGCAGATCAAGGAGCTAAATTGCCTAAAGACTTTGATACTGAGAAATTAAAAAGCAAGGAAGAAGAACCATCCCTATCTGATTTCGCTTTCTTTAAAAAAGAGTTTAAAGAAATGCAGGGAACAATCAAAGAATTACGAGGAGGAACCACAACCAAGAAATACACTTTGGATGACATATGTCCTTATCCTTTTGATAGAAGTCTCAACATGATTCCATTTCCTAAACACTGTGAAATTCCCAAATTTGATTGTTATAATGGGAAATCAGACCCAATTGACCACATTAGAGACTTTCGAAACATGACATTGGAATTTGCCCATGAGGATACTTATTTATTGCGATTATTTCCTCAAAGCCTTGGAGTCAACTCTATGGAATGGTTATCTAAGATTACACCTCCTGTTTGAACATTTGAGGAATTGATCAATTTGTTCATAACACAATAGGCCTACAACATTCAACACCAGATCACCATGATTGATCTTTGCAAAGTTGTGCAGAAACCTGGGGAATCTTTCACTACCTTTCTTCAAAGATGGAGGAGAATGTTCGCTAGGTACCCCCGTCATGTCCCTGAAAAGGAGAAAATGGTTACTTTCATCAATAGTCTCAATTCAGAAATGAGCTATCGTTTAAATTTACATTGTCCACCTTCCTTTGAGAAATTGATTGAGGATGCCATCACCATCGAAAGTGCTTTGGTCAAAAGAGGGACAATAAAACTTGATAGGGACAACCCTAGCTCATCTAACCATTACAACAATCAAGACAAGTCTAAATTTTGGACTCGCAACAAAAACATTGTAAACGACGGTGTTGTAGATGCAAATCATGTCACATCTAGGCCATTTGTTTTGAGTGCTCCCAATACGACTCGACACAATAATTACAACAATGTCAATTTAGTCGTGAATCAAGGAAACAATCATCCCCCTCCAACAAACAATAATCAGGGGACTGGGAACAACCAAAACTACCAGGGAAACAACAACAACACTTTAGGGAATACCTCAAACAAGAAACCACAACGCTTTCCATTCTTCTCCAATTGAAGAACTTTCACTCCACTAGGACAATCCTTAGAATCTGCTTTCAAAGAGGTTATGGAAAAGAATGTCCTTATGTTACCACCACAACGCAATTACAAACCTAGTGTAAAACCTCCATCATGGAATGAGGCCTATTTTTGTGACTACCATAGGTGCAGAGGTCATCATACAAACAACTGTCAAAGTTTGAAACATGCTATTCAAGATCTAATTGACAAGGGCA
>VDFB02086081.1:115473591-115532455 GCA_007258455.2 Sequoia sempervirens
TACTATCTCCCAATCGATTTCCATTGAACAAGGGACACACTCAAACCTGTGGAACTAGGTAGAGTCAATGTCCTGTACCTGCATCCTGCAACCACACAAGTGTCGAACATGCATATAACATAATAATAAAACACACTGTGAAGAGGAAATCATGGAATCATAGGGCACTCGCATGTAAGTGATGTGATCACGTCCCCTTCACCAATACAGTATCAATAACTAACAAATCTTACATCATTAATATAACCAAAACATAAAGCATCATGAATTCACGTGTTAACATGATCGAAGCATAACATAGAAAAACATTGCCTGATCAACAGAGTACAAAAAGGAGGGGTGTTACATCCTCCCCCCTAGGGTCAGGCTTACTCCTAGAAGCCTGCAAGTTCCCCTATTACAAACTCCATAAGACCACACATAAATCAATATCATTACAAGTTTACTCAAGACAAGGTATGCAACATTATCGCTTCCACATTCGTTTAACATTTTGCATTTGAATCTAGGTACCATAATCTAACATATCCACATGATTTCTTAAATCTTAACAATAAAATTGGGGACTATAGGCCTCACCAACAAGATGTACCTACTATGTAATTATCATTTACATGCAATTGTTTCACTAATCCTTCTCTTTCTCTAAACTCTTACTTACTACAAAATGGTTTTCTATTCCTATTATACATTTTCCATGATTATGAATGCATCTTGGGGACTTAGGTCCTTTACCCATGGTTTGATCTAGGAAAACAAACCTTCATGAATACATAACATATTCTCATAAGATTGGGTTTCAATACACCACATACTCAAGGACAGAAATCTTTGTTAAACCAATGAAAAGAGAGGGAAGGAAAGAGAAGAATTTACAGTTCTAACATAAGCACTATTGCAAACATGGTCTCATCATCATACAATAACTTTCACACAAGTGCATGGATCAAAAGAGAGCCTGCACAAACTCTATGAACTAACATGATCAATCATTTTCATTACCATGTTTATTATCTTAATAAAATATACATGCAAAAGAGACTTCAAAACTACATAGGGTCAATCCAGCAATCATTAACGTAAGGAGGTAAAGCACAAGAAGACATGCACTAGAAACTTTGCATGGTTAAGAGACAACAAAACTCCAAAAGAGAATACACCCCAAAGGAATCTCTTGGCACCTTCATGGTCAAACAAACATTCCAAGAACACGAACAAAGAACCCAAGCAAGGTTAATTTTAGGCAACACATGTCACCTACAACCCACCAACAAACACACTACAACCACACTCAAGAATCACTCAAGGGTCACAACCCTTTACACAACCAAAGATCCATGCAACAAGAAGGAAAACAAACAAAACACACTTCTTGGTAGGCTTGTGAGCCTAACCCTCACAAAAGCATTCAACAAAAGACATGCAAGGGTGGAAACAACAACAAAACTGATTGTCATCCACCACACACAACACAATAAAAATCACACACTACACAATCATCCATAATGCATTCTTCCAATAGAAAGGATATCGGTGCATTGTGCAATATACCGAGGATCCTATCCTTTACATTGGCTTCCTGCACCATTGGACTTATACCACTTAATGACAACTTCAGGGCAAACAAGAGAAATCAACCCAAAAGGAAAACAACATGAAAGAGAAAGCAACTAGGTCAATACAATGGGCTCATAGTGCCCAGAGTATAAACCTACACAACTTACAACATAATGGGTCCAACATAATCGCAGAGTTCCCAGTGTTTAAACCTAGGCTTTGATACCATGTGTAAAGCCCCACCACGCAACCCTAGAGGAAGTTGCAATTCACTACTTAAATGTACCAATTTTTTTTTTAAGTACAATAACATGTAAGATGAATACACATTGCCAACAACCTCTAAGGCCACGGGACAAAGATTACATTAACACCCAAATAACAATTAACATTAAAGGAAACCAAAACATTAATCACTTACAGAATTAAGATTACATACATCCCATACAAGATAAATTACACAAGGATAATAAATACCCCCAAGATCTTCATCACCAACCCAGATTCCATCCAAGAAAATCAAAAGCCCTCTTTTTTTTTGCAACAAAATTATCCATAAGCACCCTTGAAAGAAAACCCCAAAAAGAAAATATAATATATCCCCCAAAATTTCAAATTCAATTTCAAATTAAATTTCAAATTCTAATTCTAATTCAAATTCAAATTAAATTGTAACTCAAATTTAAATACAAATCCCAAATTCAAACTTCAAATACAAATTGAAAACTCAATTTCAAATTCCACTTTTCACAAATATCTTTCCCCAAAATAGTCAACTATGTCTGAAAATATCCTTTCTACCCCAAAGTCATGGCATAAGAAAACATTTGAATTTTTTTTTTTAATAACTTAAAACAATTTCCAACTCCAATTTGAATTCAATATATTTTAACAATTTATTTTCAACAAAATAATTAAATCTTTTAACACTTTTAATTCAAAAGGAATAACTTAATTAATTCACACAATTAATTTAAATAATCAATAAAATAAATCTAATCCAATATTAGATTATTTTATTAATTAAATTAAATTAATTAATGCAATAATTAATATTTCTAGCATTTCAACCAAAAACATTTAATCATCCGTTAAGCAACATAAGCCAATTAACTTGCATTTAAATAAGAACACGGAGACAAGGCAACATAACAACCAACCCGACTACAATCTGACGACACGCTGAGACTAGGATAGTGGCTTGACACAGAAAAACCTAGCAACTATCTCCCAATCGATTTCCTTTGAACAAGGGACACGCTCAAACCTGTGGAACTAGGTAGATTCAATGTCCTGTACCTACATCCTACAACCACACGAGTGTCGAACATGCATATAACATAATAATAAAACACACCGTGAAGAGGAAATCACGGAATCACAGGGCGCTCTCATGTGAGTGATGTGATCACGTCCCCTTCACCAATACAGTATCACTAACTGACAAAGCTTACATCATTAATATAACCAAAACATAAAGCATCATTAGTTCACGTGTTAACCTGATCGAAGCATAACATAGAAAAACATTGCCTGATTAATAGAGTACAAAAAGAAGGGGTGTTACATTTTAACCTATAAAACCCAAATTTATTCACCTTTTTTCTATTAAAATTAATAACCCATATTTACAAATGGGGAGAAAATGGTAGTTAAAATACTAAAGAAATTTTGGTTTATAAATAACTCTAAAATGCATTTAAAAAGCACATACTATTGTAATAAAAATTATCAAATAAAAATCCAATAAAAATTAAAACAATTATTTCAAGTCCACAAAAAATGTAAGTTTATTTTTTGGTGGATAGGCATATATCTATATTAAATATAAAGATAGAAATACATATTGATAAAAGAAAAGGTGGGTGGTAAGAAGGAACACCCTGAGAATCACATGGGAAAAGCCTAGAAGTCCAAAGTCACATGAGTCAAGCCCAAAAAACTAGAAATATTACAAACACAAAATAAAGAACACCATCAGGCAGCCATAGCAGTGCCAACAGAGGGAAGAGGGTCCCTGTCATCCAGTTTCTTTCCTGATACATTAGCAGGGTCTAAATTGATATTAGGGGAAGCCCTACCATCATCATTTTTTTCTTTTTCTTTATCCTCGTGGCTAGGTGAGATTGCTAAGTCCAAACACGAAAGCCATTTCATAGTATTTGGCCAATCAGAACCGCCACCAGGAGCATTTCTAGTGGGCCACCAAAATTTTCCATCACTATCCCCTGCCATCCCTCCAGAGGGCCACCCCAAGTCAGCCTATAGAGGAGGATAACATGACTACTGAGGAGGGTGAGAGCCACAACAAGGATCTTGAGAATAGGGGTGAGCTAAGCCACTCTAACACTGGCCCCATAGGGGTGATCAGTCATGAGAAGAGGTGGGCGAAGAGGCTTCCCACATAGAAGAGTTGCTCCCAACAACCATCAAATTTTATTCATAACTTTTGGATGAGATTGTCCTACAAGTAAAATGGGATTTCATCCATTGATCCTTGAAACCAACAAATTTTCATCCTTAGATGTAATTGGTCAAAAAAAGTGATAAAAATGATTTTTTGACAAGATTAATGTGTAAAAATAATACATACAGGGTCTTGATGAATACATTCAACCCTTTAATATAAATATAAATAAAGGTTTCTAATGAATAATACCTAGATGAGTGTCTCATATCACAAATGAACCAACCATATTAATTAACACTCTTTTTCTAGTTTGTTTAGTTTATGTTCATCTCTCATCTTCTCATCTAATTGTAATGCCTTTTATCATTTTTTAACATAATCAATATTTTCATAGTTCATGAACTTGTGAAAATTGTGACATCATGAAACTATCCAACTTCTTGCTTCTCTTTGTAGTGTTCTACACTTCTCACAAACTTAAGAACTTTGTTGCAATTTTCTCAAGTTCGCAAACCTTCAAACATTGTGACATATAAACTTGATTGCTACATCTAGAGATTTTTTTCTCACAAATTTTACATCATCAAAAAAGTAGTGAACTTCTTCCTTCTCTTTGTCACACTATCGATGATTTCATTAACTCGTGAACTTAGCAAAAAAAAAAACTTGTTGCATTTTCAAACTTTCTAAAAACTTGTAACCTCACAAAGCCATTTAACTTATCACACTTATAGAGAGTTCAAAAACTTGTGCATGTAGTGAAAACCATAACTTTTCAAACTTTCAATGATTTTACAAACTTACAAAATTACTTTAAAAATTACTAAAAAGTAAACTTATTTACCTTAAATGTTGTAAGTTTCATGAGACTAAGCTCCAAAAAATTTCATTCAACATAAATAAGAAATGATATTTTGGTCCATAAACATAAATAAAATTAAAAATGGATCATTATACTTATTAAAATTTGACCATAAAGTACGACAAACTAGTTTCACCAAGGAATTTCAAGATAGAAACACTTTGAATGGGTATCCTTAAACCATAATTTATTTATGATACTTAAAAACTATATTTATTAGATTATTTATCAATATTGGGCTTATGAGGCCAAATGAACAAGGTGGGGAGGTAGACTGTAGAGAAAAATACACTAAAATAGCCTAGTGCTAACAATAGTATCTTAATAGGGAATGGACTAGGGTGGTTTATCTTTTGGAGAAATGGGCCTTCGAGCATTCAGAGAGGTGGATTATTGATGACCAATGACTTCTATCCTCAAAGTTCTCTATGTCCCTTGAAAATATAATCTTGGAAGACTTTCATATGTAATTGTTTCCTTGGTTGGGTTGCTTTGGCGACTTTTGATGTTGATTGGTTGGCAGTTTTCTGGGTTGGATGCCTGCTTCTTTGTAATGCTTCTTTGATTCAATAAATATTTACCCCCTATTTTTTTAAAGAAGCAATAGTATCTTAATCAATTCTTCCCACTATAGCTTATGCGAAAGTGGAGAATGGTTAAATAAAATTCCAATTTTTCATGCCAATTTGTAAATGCTAGGAAAAATCTTTATTTATGTGTTCTAGTTCATCATAGTATGTTGAAATTTGAAGAAGATGATAATGAAGGAAATATTCCTAATAGGAAAAAATAGTATATCAAGTGATGAAGAAAATGTCATGTTTCTTTACTATAGGGTTAGCTCAAATAACAATAACAAAATTCATTAAAAGTTATAATCTTTTTTATGTACCTCACCAAGTCAAAGATGTAGAAAGAGAATTTAATTTCTATTTTTCATGTTCTAATTACTTTAACTATAATTTTAAAAAATTTAATATCTAGTGGAGCAAGTGATCAATGACACATGCATGTATAGGTGTAGAGATGGAAAAACTAAAGGGAACACAAAAGGAAGTGGTTTTAGTTTCAATGAAGGAGAAGGAAAAGAATATGATGGTGAAACAACTTAGGAATGGTGTTGCTCATTACCAGATGAAGAAATGGATTCCTTTTTTATGCCATGGTTGGATACTTAGAGGTATAGTTCTGGTTAAGATGAGAAGGATGTTTCTCTCCTTGATTTATCAAGGGAGGTGTATAGAAATGTTTCTTTGGCATTCTCTTCTTCTGTTATTATGTCTTATTCAATGCCTAATTACTATGGACATGGAAAAAGTAACCCTTCTACATTTTCTCATGTTTAGGCCTTCCTAGTGGATTTTGGCTTGATTTTTCCTAGAATTAATGTTATAATGTGACATTAGTTCTTGGACTCTTGTGAATCATTAAGACTACTAGGATGTCTTGTAAAGGTGTTGTGAAGTGTTGTAACCCATTTCTACACTTTTCTAGACTCTTCTTATTAGAAATTCATTGTAATAATTCCTATTTATCATTTACCAAGTCATATTTTAAGGTGTTGTCAAGTGTTGCAACCCACTTTCATGCTTTTCTAGACTTTTCATCATTAATTTAACCCTTTCTTATGTTTAAATGACCTTTTAATGCACTTTTCAGTCCCCCTTAAGTGTGTTTTTAAGGATATTCTTGTTAAACAACATTTAATACACTTTAATTCCTGACATCCACTTAAATTTTCCTAAGTGGACTAAGTTGCCAATAGGGGCGACTTAGTATCACTTGGCCCAAAACTCAAAATAATTTTAAAATTCTAGAAACATTTTGTCCTCTAACCCTTGAGGTTGGCTTGTGATGTGTTATTTTCATGAAAATTAGTAAAATCAAGTATAAATAAGGGTTTTTTCCCCTCATTTTTTAGCTCCTTATCTCCTAAAATCTCAATCTCTTGCACTCATTGAGCATTCAATCTTTCAAGAATTTAAGAACTCTAAGCATAATAAAGTCATCCATTGGAGCACTTCATTACATATCTTCATATTTCATCAACAAGGGTTTGGGAAGTCTAAAACATTGCATGTTATCTATTTACCATTCTCTTTTCATTTCATTTCATAGGGTTTGATTACCGAAGTGGGATTTGACCAAGGAAAACCCCTATACTCTAACCCTCAACCATTTTTCCCCCTTTGCATTTGTGTTTGTAGACTTTGCAGGCATATTTTTCAAAGGATAAAGTGATAAAAAGGTGTCTTCAATCAATCAAATTTATTCAAGTCAACATAACCCTAATTCAAGCTTGGAAATATTCTATAGGTAGTTTTTTGAAGATTCAGATCCGAACCCACATTAGAAAAGCAAGTGCAGACCTGATGCTACAGAATCTTGTCCCAAGATTCTCAAAATCTATAGGTGGACTATGTCATCACCCATGGATATTTAGTCCCATTTCCAAACCTAAAAAGTGTTTTTTGCATTTCTAGATACCCATTTGGCAGATTCTTGTTCCAGACAATTTTCCTTGAAATTGGGACTAAGTCACCCAACCTGGCATAAGTGTCCCAGTTGGCATTTTTAGTCAATTTATCATGATTCCATAATCTTCCCACATCTATTTTTAGATTCTAGGTGTATCTCTCTATTTCTGTTAAGTTATTTCATCAGTTACTTACATTTTTAGGTGTTTTTGCATATCACAATGTGTTTTCAAACACTTTGCATTTCTTACATTTAGCATCAATAAATCATTTCATTTTTAGATTAATGCATTATTACATCTTAATTAGACATAATACATATCATTTACATTAGTCTTGAGTGTAAAAACCACTAGATTTTCAACCCTATTCATTCCCTTTTAGGTGAAAAACCCTTCAAGGGTAAGTGTCCAATAGGGTTACCAAAAATTTTGTTTACGTTTTGGTGAACCTTATTTTTGAACATATTCCCTTCTAATTTTCAATTCCATCCTAGGTTTCATTTGCATTTTCTTTGCATTAGCTATTGCATTGTTTAAATTACATCCTAGGGTTTTAAAAATTGCATTAGTGAAAGGCTCAAATAGCTTGCATTTTTGCATCATTTTTACATTAAAAAAAACAAAAAAAAATCATTTTCATATTGTAGTTCCATATATGCATCTGAAAGACATCAAATTGCACTCAAAATTTCTGAAAAATATCAAAAAATCATCACTGGGACTAAATCGCCACATTGTGTTACTTAGTCGTGCACATTTTGCACAGTAATTTCTAGCATTTTCTAGGAATTTCCTACATTTCTATTTTCTGTTATTGTCTTCTTGTTTCAGTTTATAGAAATATTGTTAGTTTCATTTTATTATTCATATTTTTCATCTACATACACCCTATCTTATGTGGTAATTGTATGAGTGTTTGGTTCCCTATTGATAACACTTTAGTGAGGCAAGGTTCTAGACTCATGGCTTCCCATGATAGCACATTCATTTTGGACCTTGGGATCTCACAAGCTCCTACTCCTAGTATTGAAAATTGTGCATTAGGCATGGATACTACCAGTAGTACTCCCTTGACTTCCAATAACATGCATGTTGATACACAAACTAGTTCCATTCTGCAAGACAAAGTAGTGAACATTCAAGAGGACCTAGCACACCTTTAGCATAACTTATGTCTTGGAAAAATTTCAACCACTAAAATTCCTATTATAGAAAACATCCATCGATTTCTTGAAAATAATGAGGGCTTAGATGTTATAAAAAACATTATTGATATATATAAAAAAAAATGCCTTTACTACATCTCCACCAACAAGCATTGTGGTTAGCCAAGGAGGATCCAACATTCCACCTCCTTCAACCATTGCATCCATACCCACCTATACCACTCCTCAAGTTACAACAACCATGCAACATGTTAGTCATGTGAATCCTTCCTTCACTATTCCAACTAGCATGCTTAGTTCTTTTGTGGCATTGAATATTCCATCCTCCACCACCTTTACCCCTCTTAGTGTTTCGTTCACTTTTCCTACCACTACATTCACTCCATCACCCTTCTTTCTTCCACCTCATACTAATTATACTGATCCCATCACAACACAACTCTTTCACACTGTTTCCTCAATGCAACAACAAATTTCTACCATAAACCAAAGCCAAAATGCACCACCCACTTACTATGTTAATAGAAGTTCATTATCTTTAGAACTCTTAAGAACCCCAATGCCACAAGGAATTGAGCTACCTAGGTTTGAGAAGTACAGAGGAAAAGGAGACCCTAATAATCATGTCAATGCTTATATAGCCTTATGCAATGACTTTGTCCTCAACGATAAACTTTTAGCCAAACTGTTTCCTATGACCTTAAAAGATACTACCTTGGAGTGGTTCTCTTCCTTATAAAATCATTCAATATGTTCATTTATTGAACTTTTTGATGCCATTATAAGTCATTTTCAAGTCCACATGACTCCCAAGAAAATGATGGCTGATTTGATGAGGTGTAAACAAACTATGGATGAAAAATTTACTGATTTCATTTCATGCTATCAGTCAGTGCATGGTCAAATAGATAACAAGGTTCCTAATTCACATCTCCAAAAGATGTTTATTGAAAACTTGCAAACTCACATTTAGGATAGGTTGATAATGATGAAATTCCCTTCTTTCCTACATTTATGTACTACCCTTTGTGACTATCACAACTCGGTTACTAGTCATGATGCAAAATCCACTTCTAACTGCATTGAGAAGTATGAACCAATAAACCAAACCAACTCACAAAATTTTTGAAAACAAACCAAAAGTTTTCTAAAATTCAACCTTCCACCTCCACAACCAACTCCACCTATTAATAATCAGGTGGCAGCAACTAAAGTAGCCATACCCTTTACCTGTGGGGATCTAAAGAGATAGTTCACCCCTTTTCCTAATACTCTACATAATATGTAATGGATCAATTACTACAACAACAAATGATTTATTTTCTTACCATTAAACAATTTCATCCAACCAAGCCTTTACCTCCTTCCTTTAATCCCAATGCTCATTGCCATTTTCATTTCCAAAATGGACATGATACAAAACAATGTTAGCATCTCAAACACTTAGTACAAGATCTCATTGATTTTGGTCATTTTTCCATTGTAGATATTAATGATCAAGGAAATAATTTTGTTTCCCCTCTTAATCAAAATTTGAAAATATTTAACAATCCCATACCTAAACATAATATTTCATTTTTCAAAGCCAATGAACCTTCAAACACTGATGTGATGAATGTTGATACCAATAATTAACAACACGATAGCACTCCAAATGTTTCCCATATTAATCCTATGGATCAAATGATGGGAATGATAGATGTTATCCCTTTTAAGTGCCCAACTCCTAAATTTCTTGATATTACTTTTTCTTCTCAATATATACTTAAAAACATTCATAATGGTCCTCTTTACATAGCCAGTTGAATCTATGATAAGCCCACCAATGGGATATTAATTGATCCTACCTATGGCGAGAATGTGATCACGGAATAATTTTTAGTATTACATGATCTCTATCATGATGATTATGATAAAGAAACCGCATGGATTAAAACACAATGTTTTTGTGTGCCCTATGATCAGATCAATCGTACTCCCATTACAGATAGGACCAAAGACATTGGATGTGACATTTTCTATAATTCCACAATCAAATCAATTTTTTCTGCGGCTAGGTCATCCTTGGCTGCACTCAATGAGAGTTGTTCCTTTAGTCATTCATAAATGTTTGAAGTTTTCCCTTTAAAATGAGATATATACCATACACCATAGAGATTTTAATCCATTTTCCTCTAAAGGTAATTTTTCCTTGGAAGCCTTCTGGCTTGAACCTATGGAAGCCATTGCCCCTTGCAAGGATTTCTTTTCCATTGCTTATCAAAAGTTCAAAGCCAAAAAGATGGTCGAATTGTATCTTTATAACATGTCCTCGTCCACTCCTAACATTCATATCCTTGATGATACAATTCTTCAACCTAAATTTGAACATGAAAAAACATTACAAACTCCACTACAACCGAAAAAAAAGACTTCACCCTCTTTGTCTAAATGACCAAGAGATGTTGAAAAAAACCTCGTCATGCCTTCATGACTTAAACAAGTGTATAAAGCAAAAGAGAAAGTGATTGACCCATCTCCTTTGGTTCCTTCCACTCCTCTTTAGGAAGAAAAGGAGCCTATGATAAATCAATCTACTCTTCCACCTCAACAAGTTCAAAATACAATTAAATGAAACAACGGTGCTAGGGAGAGTAGGCATCGTCGTCATCTCCTTGTCAAATGCAATCCGAGAACTACAAATAAAATCAACCTCCACCTTTGAAAAAAAAATAATTGATCACCCTCCTGACCCACCACAAGACTGTACGTTACAACCATCAAATACAACCCCAACTCCCAATACATCCTCCATTGGAAATTACCCTTCGCCCTCCTGTCATGATTAATCTAGATGATGATGATAATGATGAGATCCCTAAAATAGATGAAGAGGTGCATAATGATCTGAATTCTTTATTCTCCTCTTCCATGAGCACTTAGCACTTTCCCTCCACCTTTGACAGAAATAACAATTGATCACACTCTTGACCCACCACAAAATGATAAATTACAACCATCAAATACAACCCCAACTCCCGATACATCCTTCATTGGAAATTACCCTTCGTCCTCCTATCGTGCTTAATCTAGATGATGATGATGATGATGAGATCTCTAAAATAGATGAAGAGGTGCATAATGATCTGAATTCTCTCATACCAAGTGAAGAACTTGGCACTTCCCCTTGTTCAGCACTTGCAATTCCCCCATTGGATAGTCAACCGCCCTTGCAATACACTGAACATGATTGGGAGGTAGATAACCTATAAGATGGTTGATTTGCATACATCTTGCTAGCCTTTTATATTTTTCTTTTATTTTATTTTTCTATGTGTGTATCTTGTTCCCCTGTAATGTGTGTTTGATGTTTTGTCTCTTTGTACACTTCTTCTACTTGTACCTTCATTCTTCTCTATGTCATACATTTCTTTTCACTTTTTACTTTTTGTTTTGTGTTTTCCTTTTGGGGATGACACAAGGCATTAAGAGTGAAATGTCTCTTCATGTTGACCCAAAAGTATTTCTTTTTCATTTCTCCTATCGCTTTCATTTTTCACTTTTGTTTTGTGTTTTCCTTTTGGGGATGATGCAAAGCATTGAGATGCCCTATGTCTCTTCCATGTTGATCCAAAAGGTCCTTTGTCCTTTTTTTGATTTTCATTTCTTGTGTTTTCCTTTTGGTGATGATGCAAGGCATTGAGACCACAATGTCTCCTTCATGTTGACCCAAAATCCTTTCACTTTTCACTTTTGTTTTGTGTTTTCCTTTTGGGGATGATGCAAAGCATTGAGACACCCTATGTCTCTTCCATGTTGGCCCAAAACATAGTTTCTTTTTCTTTTGTGTTTTCCCTCTTTGTTTCATTCTTCTCATTCTCTATATTTGGGGAATGATGACAGTTTTGAGCTATTTCATGACAATATTGTAGCAATGAACATACTGACCCCAAATCCATAGATCCCTTATGTGTTTGGTGTTTTCCTTTTTTGGGGAAACCCTCTTTCCTATTATTTTTTCTTTTTTCTCTCACAAGATGTAGCCTTACTTGAAAACATATGACTTGGCATAGGGGCTTTTCAAGTTGTCTCTCATGTCTCTATTTTTGTTTGCATTTTTTTTCACTACTTTAAAGTAATTCCTCATAGAACTGTGTTTAGCAATTCCTTTAAAGTGGGGGAAAACATTGATATTATTCATTTTTAATTTTTATTTTCATTATTATTCCAGCCTTGTTACTTCACATGATGCATTTGTCACTTTGTGGAAGACATTTGGGTGTAGTGTCCTTCATAAGTGTGATCTATCTTAGCATATTACATTCCTCTTAGTTGCCTGATGCAACACACTGCATCCCCTAAGTTGCAAATATTATATTCTTTGATCAGTACTCTCTTGGAGACATTAGACACAATGTTCCCTAGGGTATAGACCTTGCATGAACCAAACAATATTAATTTGAGCATATTTTTCATTTTACATTTTTTTCATTTTACATGGCCACCTTGCATAACGCAGCTTGCATGCCTATGGTACCTTTGCATTTTTTCATGATTTCTAAGGATACAAAGCTTTGCTTGTCTCATGAAGCAAAAAATAACATTGTCTTTGTGGTACCTTATTAAATTTTTCAAGAGACATAACTTTGATATGGTTGAACGGGAAGCCCATTTTGAGGCATGAATTTCCCTATAGCCACCTTTTTTGGATTCCTCACCCTATGGATGACTAGAAATTTTATTGCCCCAAAGTGATTATGATTGGGATTTCTCACCTGATAGACAACCATAAGTCTCATTGCCCCAAAGTTAGTACACATTCCTTCTCTTTCTAAACAAGCAACCTAGATCTAATCCACAACAAGCTGGATAGACGATTGAAGCTTTCTTTATTCCTTTCTCATCATCATGTGTATTCCTTTGTGCTAATGATTGGTTTTCCATAGGATCGTGATCCTGGGGGCTTGATAATGCCTCTTGATTAATGATGTCTCATATTACTAAGCATTAGTGCATTTGGACCTTTCTTGGTCGCATGATCAGCTACTTTAGTACGAGTTTGAAGCAAGTTCATCCTCTCACTAAAGTGAGGGCTAAATGTGGACACAGAAAAAGAAACCCTTCTAATTTTTCACATGTTTAGGCCTTCCTAGTGGATTTTGGCTTGATTTCACCTAGATTTAATGTTATAATGTGATATTAGGTCTTGGAATCTTGTGAATCATTAAGACTTCTAAGATGTCTTGTAAAGGTGTTGTGAAGTGTTGTAACACATTTCTACACTTTTCTAGACTCTTCTTATCATAATTCATCATAATAATTCATTTTTATCATTTACCAAGTCTTATTCTATGGTTTTCATGCTTTTCTAGACTTTCCATCATTAAATTAACCCTTTCTTATGTTTAAATGACCCTTTAATGCACTTTTTGGTCCCCCTTAAGTGTGTTTTTAAGGATATTCCCATTAAAAGAACATTTAATACACTTTAATTCCAAACATTCACTTAAAATTTCCTAAGTGTAATAAGTTGCCAATAGGGGCGACTTAGTCACACTATGCTCAAAACTAAATAATTTTAAAATTCTTGCGGGATTTTGTCCTCTAACCCATGAGGTCGGCCTACGATGTGTTATTTTCAAGAAAATTAGTAAAATAAAGTATAAATAAGGGTTTTTCCCCCTCATTTTTTGGCTCCTAATCTCCTACAATCTCATAATCTCTTGTACTCATTGAGCATTCAAGCATTCAAGCACTCTAAGAATAATCAAGTCATCCATTGGAGCACTTCATTACATATCTTCATATTTCATCAACAAGGGTTTGGTAAGTCTAGGACATTGCATGTTATCTATTTATCATTCTCTTTTCATTTCATTTCATAGGGTTTGATTACCAAAGTGGTATTTGACCAAGGAAAACCCCTATACTCTAACCCTCAAGCATTTTTCCCCCTCTTTACGTGTGTTTGTAGACTTTGTAGGTAGATTTTTCAAAGGATACAGTGAGAAAAAGGTTTCTTCAATCAATCAAAGCTATTCAAGTCAACATAACCCTAATTCAAGCTTGGAGATATTCTATAGGTAGTTTTCTAAAGATTCGGATTCGAACCCACATCAAAAAACAAGTGCAAACCTGAAGCTAAAGAATCTTGTCTTGAGATTCCCAAAATTTGCAGGTGGACTAAGTTGCCACCCCTATTAATTTAGTCCCACTTCCAAGCCTGAAAAGTGGTTTTTTCATTTTTGGATACACATTTGGTAGATTCTTGTTCCAAATAGTTTTCCTTAAAACTGGGACATTAGTCGCCCAACCTAGTGTAAGTGTCCCAAACAGCATTTTTAGTCAATTTCTCAGGATTCCAAAATCTTCCCACATCCATTTTTAGATTCCAGGTGCACTTCTCCAATTTGGTTAAGTTATTCATCATTTACTTACATTTTTAGATATTTTTGTATATCATAGTGTGTTTTCCAGTAGTTTGCATTTCTTAGGTTTAGCCTCAATAAATCATTTCATTTTCATATTAGTGCATTAATACATCTTAATTAGATATAATATACATATCATTTACATTATTCTTGAGTGTAAACACAACTAGATTTTTAGCCCTATTCCTTCCCTTTTAGATGAAAAACCCTACAAGGGTAAGTGTCCAATAGGGTTACTAAAATATTTTTTTACAATTACCTTGGGAATTCCCTCAAGAAGGGGGTTGTATTTCTTCCCCTTCTCTTATTATTCTTTTTGTGGAGGCCCCATCCCTTACTACTAATCAAAATTCAAGCTCTAGAGGTTTTTGAGGTTCATTGTGAGATGGGAGTTCGTGATTAAAGAATTATTGTAGGTCCTTAATTGTAGATTGATTACATAAGTGTTGAGCCCATTGTGAGTAGAATGGGTGAATTCTTCAAGGATATTTCTATGGTGATTGCACCAATGAATTTTATTGAGAATAGTGTTCTTCCCACCCACAAATTCCATGTTGCTCTTATTTGGACTCTGAGGGTTTTAGAGAATTTTTTTGATATTGTGACTATTGTGAGTGCAATGTTGGTGAATAATCAAGGGCTAATAATAAGGAGAGTGTTCCTTCTATTATTAGGGTGGATATTTTTCCCCTTGTTTCTAGTATTCTTTAGGCTTTGGGGGTTTCAGAAGATATTGTTGGTCTTGTGATTACTATGAGTGATAGTGTGGGTGAATATTCAATAGCTATTATTGTGGAGAGTGTGTATTTTGATTGGCATAGAGACTTGATATGCTCATATTGCTCATGTTTGGGCTCTAGGAGTGGGTATGTGCAGGATCATGATGGGCCAAAAAGTGGCAATATGATGGGTATGTGGCTGATGACTTTTTTTTTACCCAAATTTGATGAAATGAAAAGGGTTTTTAAAGGAGATTCTCAGCTCTCCACCAATATAAATTATGCTTTACTTTTAATTGAATAAGTAATTATTATTAATTTTCTATTCAAATTACAACTAAAGTCTTGATTGATAGGCTGATTGAAAAACATCTATAGTTTTCAAACAATATCACATTTTTTGAATCCTAAAAATGCATCAGATTCTATGCTTTGCATAATATAGGATTAAAAAAACAAAAATTGAATTTCATGAAGTTTTGACCAAGTTAAGATGGTCAGACATACGAGTTTTTTATATTTTTTAAAAGTTGTAATAAAAAAATCTTATATAATTATTTACTTGGAAAAAAATTATAAAAAAAGTGTGCATCACATCGAGACATGAGTCCTCTACTTATATCTAAAATATTATAAAAAAATATTATCATTTTATTGTGGTTAGGGTGGTCAGACAGACACCTACTTCTTATTTTTTCCCTAAAATTTAAGTACTACTGCATTGAAATTTCAAATTTTTAACAAATAGATTTATTTATTTTTTAAACAACCCTAGTAGTTTAGAAACTACATTCAATTTTCTATAGATTCTATTCTTACATATTTTTGAAATAATATAGATAACTTATTCAAATTTTTATGTCAAGTTGCCTAACTCTGATTTTTCTAAAATTTTTGCCACTTAAGGGCCTATTTTTTCCATGATGATCCTACACATACCCGAGTTCCAAATGGTGTTTTTGGTCCTACAACTATTGTGAGTGTTAATGCAGCTGAATTCTCAAGGGCTACTATTGAGGAGAGTGAGCTAAATAATGGATTTGTTGTTTCTTTCTTTGCCTAATTGATGAAGGAGGGAAAGATACTTTTTGTCCCTAATTCCCTTATGGTTAAGTTAATTTATTAGTTTCAAAACTTTTTGGTTAGGATACATTGTGGTAATCGTCCACACATTAAAATCAGCAATGAGCATTGGGTCCTCCTGTGTTCTCACTTGATCAAGTAAGAAAAAATTATTTAGTTCCATACAAGGGACAATAAGTATATTACTTTCAAAATCATCTCTCTATCCTCTTGTGGGTTGACATCAATATTATCAATCCTTAATTCATTAAAATTTTAGGCTACTATCTGGTCATGTTGGGATTCCTCAACTCCCATCTTATTTATTTCAACCCTTGCTTCAAACTCTCTTATTTTCATCTTAACCCAAAAGTCTTTAAATTCAGGGGTTTTGATAAATTCATCATGTTCCAAGAACTTGCAAGCTACAACTACCCTGTCATCCTCATGCATTTCTCTTTCTCCTTGTACCTCAATATTGGCTCTAGCTTCAAGCTTGTGGGATTCAATTGAAAGCATAGGTTCGTCCACTTCAAAATCATCCTCAAAATTCCTTAACACATTAACTATTTCTTTTGTATCTCCAACCTCCTCACTTATTTCATAGGAAACAAGTGGTTCTATATCTTGTGTCTTTTTTTTTTTAGAAGGTGGTTGTTTAGGAGGTGATCCAAGAGAAGCATGACATACTGAAACAATATCCAAAGTGGGTTTTGTAGCTACAATACCACTTGGCCTTTTGGGACACAATTTGGTGAGTCTCCTTGTATCTTCTACAATCTTATATAATTCATGAAACTTATCAATTATCATATCAATCCTCTTGATAAGATCTACTTCCTCTATGAAATAACCCAAGAAATCACTGTGCTTCATCTTTCTTTCTTCCTCAAGCCTTTTCATAAGTTCTCATTTTCTCCTCCTATCATATACCTTTTGAGGAGTGAAATAATTTATGATTACATCTTCTTCATAGTCAATCTAGTGAGTAGCCATAGCCTTGGTAAGGATGGCGCATCTTAAGAAATTCATGTGACCCTCAGGGTCAAAAGCTCTTTCCTTTCCAAACTGTAAATAGTACTATGATTTTAGATAATTCTACAACTCTCCAAGTTTATCAAATCCCACTAATAGTTCCCAATATGTTGTCAACTTGGGTAGAAATGTACCCTTCCTTTGTTTACTCATGGCATCTTTTACCATCCATAGAATCTTCCACATGAAATCTAAAAAGGATAATTGAAGGGGGACAAAATTTTGTAGTATATGTGGGGCTTGTGGGCATCCATAAATCCTTATTATTGTGGTTTCTAGTAGAAAAAACCAATCATTTAAGTTATGAGTATGGATTTTCTTAGGTTTCAAATCCAAAGGTTTTAATAATTGTAGTACAAGTGTGTGTAGTCTTGGTGGTTGGTGGCCAAGAAATCTCATAATTATGTACACAAACTCATGATAGAATATCACATAATTTGAACTCTTACATTTGTTTTCCCATATATAACACCATAGTTGCATTGGCAACAAATTCCCCTACTTGTCAATCTGACCCAAACCCATCTTTTGCTCCATCTATCTTTATTTTGGTATAATATCAAGTGGCACAACAAAGAATATTGTCTGAATGTTATGGGGACTCTACTTTCCCTAACTTTTTGAAATGCTTCATGTAATGCTTTTTCAAGATATCAGGAAAAATCATATTCAATGTTCATCTTAGGGTTTTGGATCCTCATAGCCATCATCATTAAATTATCTGAATCTATCCCAAGTACTTAATAGAGAGTAAACTAGGTTTTCTTGAAATAGAATTGGAAATATGAGACTTCAAATGGTTTAGTAGCAAAAGGGGATATAGGAATCACCCTATTGTTCACACCCCTTTTCATGTAAATGGGCACTTCATCACTTCTCTGGGTTTTCCTCAATCTAGTATATTCTTCTTTACTTCTTTGTAAATCAATTTTATTCAAGGCTTGTTTGTTTAGGTCAAAACATTCAATGATGGATGCTTTAGTCAACACAACTAATGGTGAACCATCTAGAAATCTCACAGACCTAGTAGCAGGATGATAACTCTAATCCAATACTCTGATGAACTCTACATCTATAAAAACATTTGGGACAATTAACTTGGCCAAATCTAATGCCCATGGATTTGACACCAAAATCTTTCCCTCCCTTTTTTCATAAAATTACCAAAATAGTTCCCACCCAGAGATAGGGATAAGGGCATCTCTACAACCATGAGCCACATCATTAAAAAACATTCTTAATTCCTCTCTCAATTGATTCATGTAGTATATCCATGATAGACTAGTGTAAGGACCTCTTTTTAACCTTAGATTCTTCCTTTTTAGTTTCAAGTTCTTTCTTCTTGGGTGGCATGATGTCCTTTTAAGTTTTAGGTTCTTTCTTCTTTGGTTGCATGATGTTTAACTATCTTACTTCTCCTAGTGTATCTGAAATGCAAAATTCCAAACAATCTTGTACTCCTAAAACTTAATTCACAGTTTAACTATCTTACTTCTCCTATACTTCTGAAATGCGGAATTCCAAACAATCTTGTACTCATAAAACTTAATTCACAAGGTTATGTGCACTTACTCGGGTTACAATGGTTGCAGAGCTTAACCTCCTCGAACTCCCAGTTCCTCACATGATAATTTTTGTAAATGAGTGTAAAGAGAATGTCGAATTCTTGGTTTAATGGCTTCTGACCTCACTCATGTCAACATTAATATCAACCTTATGCAAAATATTTTTCTTTTAGTTCAAGTTTGAACATACACCATTGATTTTACAAGATTGTACAATTGATGTGATTCATGTATTTAGTACTGCTTTATTGCCACCACTTTCTATAACAACCATGGGATAAAGGGGTATAAACCACTATACTGCATGCTTCTTTTCATTTAACCATAGGGTAGCGAGATCCTTACCTCTATACCACAAGCTTGACTTGTTTAACCCATGGTACTATGGTTTACATTAATAGTTACCACCATATTGCATGCTTTGTTACATCCTTCTACGATATAGCGGTTCATACCACCCTACTGCATGCCTTTATGATTTTCCTCATGAGATGGCAAGTTATTCCTTGCTATACCGCACCCTTCACTTTTCCTTCTTGTGGTATGGCAGTTCATAATGTATTTAAATTCTCTCATACCACCCAACTTCATCCTCATCATAATACCTTTTTGGTCTGGCAGTAAACATCTTCATGTTGTCTATTACACATCGCCAGCCTACCAAGGGTTTAGATTATTGCTTGAGGATCATGGTAAGAGATTGTTAAGGGATTTGGAATTTTTTTAGCTAGACATGTTTTTGCTTAAGTATATGTATGATGAATTTTTTGCTTTGTATATGCCTTTCAATGTCAGTCAAGCCTAAAAAATTTATATGTTTAGTTAAAAAAAAAGGAATATAAGGGTCAATGCCAGGTCATGGAGCTCAAGGTTAATTGTAATGATTGAACTAGGAAAATTTGAAGGTTCTAACACACCTCATGATGAACTAGACTAGACTATGTTTTTCCTTCATCCTACTTGTGTTATGTTTTATGAGTTCTTCTCTTGTGAATATATCCCTAAGGAAAAAAAATTGATACCTGTAATTGTAAACATCTTCTTGGCTTTTTACTGTAAATTATTTTTAATCTATAAACTAAATTCTATTTTAAGTTTTCATTTGTAATTATTAATGGATTGGAAAGTCAAAAATTATCAACTTATGAACTCAATAAATTTTTATAGATTCAAGTTGTTGATTTATACATTATTTTTTATTTCGACTCCATGAAATTAAGAAAAGGACTGTAAGGTGAAAATTAGATTATAGTGATCATAATGTTCAAATTCTAGAGACAAAATATGAGCACGCATGTACTAAAAAGTGGCCAAGAATAATGAATATTTTTTGAGTCTTGGTTTGGAAAGGAAAACTGTAAATCCACTAAGTAGTATATTATTTGTTCAATAGTGTTTAATCAAATTTTATAGGCAAGAAATTTATGTATATAAGACATAATATTAATTTTTTTATTTTATAAGCAACAAAAAGAGTGCAAAGAAAATGTGGAGAAAAAACATAAGTAAAAAAAAAGATATAGTGCCTCCATCTTGTAGAAGCCAATGCTTTTATGATTCAGCAAATGCAATTGGTGAAAATGATAGTTGTGATGATGTGCAACCCAATATAGCACATGGTGATGTGCAACCTAATATAGCACATGGTGATGTGCAACCTGATATAGCACATTTGGTAATGTGCAACCAAATATAGCACATGGTGATGTGCAGCCTGATATAGCACATGGTGATGTGCAAAATTGTGATGATTTCTTAGGACTAATTCTAAGAGAGATTATTGAAAAACATCAGGGAAAAGGAACAACAGGTCTACAGATAATTTTTTCAACATTAAAGGATGTGTAAATAATAATGTGGAACCCACAGAGACCGATATTGATCTAGCTACTCATGCCACACCTGATGTGGCAAAGGAGCATGAAGTTTTGGTTAATGAAAGTCATGAAGAGATACTGCTTCCATTTGATGTTCCTCAAAGTGCACTTATTGCATCTAGAACTTTTGATGGAACTAGTGGATCAACTAGAAATATTGGTAGTGGTAATTTAATAGATGTGGATGCTCTTGTCAAAAGACAAAGATTGAGTCAAGTTTTGTATAGATCTACTAAGAGGAATGCAAAAGAAATAAAATTAGAAGGCAAGAAGCCATTATTGCTTGTGATATCGAGAGATGGTGAGCCCATTGGGCCAAATACTATAAAGTGGCCACCAAGTTGGGTGTAAGATTTAGGGCCCATTTGGATATTTTTAAATCAAATTTTGAAGAGCAAGATCCACAAGTTATGGAAAATTTTATACAAAAAATGGAAAATGTTTTTGAGACTATTGCTGGGAAAATCTCTAGAAAATATTACAAGCAAAGGATGAGAGTTTCGATTAACAATTATAGATGGTGCAGAAAAACAATCATGTTGGGAAAAGAGAAGTTTGATTCCAGTCTATCTCCCAAAGAGTGGGAGGCATTGAGAGAAGCTATGCATTATGAAGAATATTTGGTAAAGAGTAACAGAGGAAAGAGAGCAAGATATAATGTGAGGGTTGGATATACATTTGGCTGAGATGAGTTGCATGCCAAAATGGAAAAATTTGCAGTAAGTGTGGCTTTTTGGTTCAACTTACATTGTGTTATTTATTTTGATTTTTTATTGAACTGACTATAGGTTGAAATTGACATTGTATTTTAGGTGGAAAATAGCAATAGAGAAGCAAGTGCAAAAGATATTTTCAAATATATGGGAGCACTAGATGTTGGTAAATCTAAGAGTAAGATGAAGTTGAAATCTAGTTCATCAACAAAGATTTCACATCCATTTGTTCAATGCCCAGTAGGAGCCTTTGTATATCATGTTAACTCATATGAACTAGGGTACCAAAAGGTTATGAGTTTCATACTAGGTCTTAGTCACCAAGTTACGTAGTTGGTTGAAATCGTTAACCCTATAGTTTCCACATGGAATGAGCATAAATCCATGGATTTCAATGAGGTAAGAGGATCTATTGAAATCGTTAACCCTATAGTTCTATATTCCTCTTAATATGTAGATTATTGAAATCTAAGCATAGGAGAATCCAACCCAATTTATTTATTGTTGGAGTGATCAAGAAAATATTCTTTTGGACAAATTTATAACTTGCATGAACTTTACTTGACTAGTTATTGAATGCTTTTTTTTTGCACAATGGTTTAGACACATGCAAAGCAATTTTTTCAAAGCAATAGCAAAACAAAAATTCCTTCAGGATGTCAACAAAGTTGTCAATATTGATAGTGATGAAGTGGACAAGAATTTGTAGCATAGTCGTCTTATTTGTCCTAAAGTTGAGGTTATTAATATAATAGTCGTCAATTGTCTATCCCAGTGTTTTGTCATTCTTCATGCTTAAAATTTTCTTTTGGATAAAAATTTATAGCTTTTGCATTCTTCAATTGACTTATATTAATTTTTGCATGATGATTAAACCACATGATGCAGATAAATTATATGAAAGAAGGACAAAAAGAAAAAGGCCTTATCAAAAGAACTCTTTGCAAAGTTGTACAACTTAATGTGTGAAATGATGTTGATAGTGGTTATGATGATGAACTCGATGAGCATGCACACAATATTCATAGTCATAGTCATGTTGAACTCGAGGTGGGTGATATGAAACCACATTCAAGTAAGTACTATTCAAGTAAGTAATGGTTGTTTTACTATGTAAATAAGGGTAATCATTACCTTTTTGATAGAAGCTAGATGTTAGAATAGTAGTGAAGTGTAATTAGCTAGTATATGTATAGATTATTGAATTAAGGGAGAACATATAAGTTACATATGGAAGTTTCGAGCTAAGTTGTAATAGAGTGTATTAGGAAAGCACATACAAAAATTGATTTGTTCCAAGACATAAGACATGGCATACAACTGTCAAAAACAATATAATGTGTGTTTTATATCTCAATATAATTTTTTTTTCTATTGCATATATTTATTGATAAACTCTAAGAAGGGGATACAGTTGAGGTGTTCGATTTGCATGATGGTGCTGCTACGGGCATTGGGAAAATTCATTCACTATATATTCTACATGGAGTCAAATTGAAAGGAATAGGAGATGCAAATGTATGTATTTTATAGGTCTCAAGTAACATACCCCTTCCTCGTCTAGACAAAATAGATGGAGTTGTCCTTTTGAAAGAGAAACTAGGGACCTTCATACGGTGGCCACTAAAATATTTACAAAAAATCACAGAGAGTTGTTTGTAAGTGCAAAAGAGAAAAAGAAGGGTTAGCAGTAGTAGAGTGTAGAGAGTCAAGTTGCAGACAGAGAAAGTACTAAGCCTAAATAAGTTGAACCCAAACAAAAACCAAAAAATATAATTTGGGTGTACATTCTATGAGTAGAATAGATAATGTTCTATCTTACTACACCTGTAATGTAAAAACCCTTGATTATGTTTTTCTCTTTTTTTTTGGGTTCCTCTCATTCAAACTGGTGCATTATAGAAGAGGGGATATGTTGTTGTGTAAGCATTAGGCACAGAGAACAAGGGTGCAAAAAAGAAGTAAATACAGAGTAGATAAAGAGGTTTAGAGAAGAGGAAAAGTTGTAGAGAGTGAAACATACATGTATGTGCAGTTACAAATAAGTTGCAACATAGAATTTTCATCAAAATTTTAATATCTTTCATAAGCAAAAAAAGGAATTGTAACTTAGTTTTCTCGGTCATAGCACTAAGAAACACACTTTGTAACAGTACATTTTTCAAAGAAAAGATGCATTTTTGTCTTGTATTTGCTATAAGAATACGTTTTCTCAAAACAAAATGAGTATTTTTCCTTCTTAATAGTCATTTCATTATGTGCAAATGAATGATTGATTATGTTTTTATGTGTTTTTATATGTTTAAACCTCAATTAAAGCATTGTCTCATTTCCAACACTTATATCCTACATAAATTAGTGAATAAAAATAATTAAATAAACTACCAATTAACTAAATATACTACCAACTAATAGAAATCAGTGTTAATAAATATGACTAAATATAATGATTATACAATTAATAAACAATGTATCAATATACCTATCAGTTGACAGAAATTAGTGAGAAAAAACAATTAAATAAACTACCAAATTGATCAAAATGATGATTAAAATTAATGACTAAATACACCACCAATGGATGGAAATCAGTGAATAAAAATGACTAAATAAGTGACTAGTTAACATCAATCAATGAATAAATTAATGAAAAATATACCAGTGGATAAAAAATGACTGAATAAGTGACCAGTTTAAAACATTCAATGACTAAATTAACAACTAAATTACACACTGCCAAATCAATCAAATTAACAACTACATCAACAACCAAATTGATCAATCAGATGACTAAATTAATGAGTAAGTCAATCACTCAAATGACTAAACCAATGACCAAATCAATCAATTGGGTGACTAAATTAATGACCAAATCGATCAACCAAATGACTAAAAATAGTTTAGTCATCAATTTGATCATGTTATAAATGACTGGAAATAAACTACTACTAGTCATGCAACCATGTTCAGTCATTTATAAGCAGTTTTTAGTAGGTTTTTTAGTCACATATTGTTGTTTCTATACTAGTGATATATGTACCTTTTCTAAAATCTTCCCCAAGTACATTTTATTCATTTTCTTGTGATTTCACATTCTTCTTAATTAATTGGACATCTTGGCACTTGGAAAGGGTTTATTTGCATGATATGACTTCATTTGATTTTCTTTAAATGTATTGAGATTATTAGTCTTTTATTTTTTTATTTGAGGAAGTATCATAGGTTTTTACATTCATTCTTTTGTGGTAATCTTGAAACAGGGTAATTATGAGTCTTGGAGAAATGACATCCTAACACATTTTAGGTGGCTGATCTTTTTCCTTATGTTTATAGACCCATATCTAAATTAGACACACTAGGGAGAAGATCAACACGGGGTATTATTAGTGATCATGTTATGTAGAAGTGATTTGTTCTAATGTTGATCATGAAATTATGTGTACTATATTGGATATTTATTCTCCCCACACACTTTGGACTTGACTTTGGGAAATCCATGGAGACCGTCATATCTCTCCATTCTCAAAGGAACCTGCTATAGATTATCTCATTCCTCTTGTAGATGCATATTGTATACCATTTGATGATGATATTGTATAGGAGCTTGAGTATATCATGAGTCTTGCATGTTTTGATGGTTCAAAGACTTGTCTTCATGTTCCCACTCTTCGAACCAAGACTCAATCTCCATATTATTTTTTTCCTCATCATCTTGATATCACCAAATCTTTGGCCCCTATTGGTTTAACATGTAGTAAGACATTCATTTTCTTCTAGACACAAATACTTGGGATTCATATCTTGCAAACATATCATCCTTGTTTGTAGAGTCTTTTCTTGTAGATTTGGAGGATTATTTTGAGGACATTCATGTCCTCATTGTAGACAACCGCATCATCATTATTGGCATATCTTCTGAATATTGTCTTTATATATTATTCTACATCAATCTTCATAAATTTCTAGATTGACATCATCTCATTCCTACATGTGAATATTTGAGAAGTCTTCATAGGTACACATCATTTGGATTTGGATTCCCAATTCTCTTATATTTTTGGAATGACGTCTCCAATTACCAATTGGTTTATTTCTTCCTAAGGGGAAAAATTTTGTTTGTAGGTAGTGGATCATGTTTTATCTTTAAGATTTCATCATTGGCACATGAGTTCATTCTTTATGGCAAGATTCATATCCTCATTTTCTCTCTCCTGCTAGGGGGACATCTATTGTACTTGTGTGACAAATATAGTCCTTAGGGGTTCACATTGAGTCATCCTATCCTCTTTCACTAGTGTAGTTGTTTCATTTTCTCTATTTTAGAAAGAAGTTTTTTCCCATATTTTTTTCTCATTTTCTCTGGTTATGAGATATTTCACTTGTTTATTCATGGGTACCTCATCAAACCTTGTATCTAGGACCCACTCATGCATATATCATTTCACTTTTCATTAGGGTCTTAGCTTCTCCCTAATTCGATCTTAAGGGGGGTGTTGGAGTAAATAGGTCATCACCTAATAATTAATTAATTACTAGGTACCTTTTACTTTATTCACTTAGCTAAACGTAAGAGTGTTTTTTAATTATTAGATTGAGCTATTTATATATCAATTTGTCTCATTACATAGGATAAAGAAACTTGTCACAATTTAATCAAATCCTTATCTAGGCTTTGATTTTTGGTTTTATAAAATTCATTTGTACTTTCTAATAATTCCATTACAATTTAGATTAATTTATTACATATACAAATATTTTTTTAGATCAATCATTCTCTCTTATTTGGATAGAAAATTAGTTTCTTTGATCTCCTCTTTGTGATAGGCATTTTGGTTACAAGTGAATTTTGAGACTTGTGGGGTTCACTATCAACTCCAACAAAAGGTAGTTAGCTTGAAAATACATTTTAAATGTTCACAAAATGTTATAAATCAAAGAGTTAATAAAGTAAAAAGATACAAACATGTACTAAGAAAATTTTACTACATTAGAAAAAGGATGTGGTACATCATCCTAAAGACAAGGAATAACCCAAAAAAAGGCTCGCTTGAGAGAGGATCTAGGACCACTTAGCCACCTTGAGCATCCTACTTTGCAAGAGGAATGAATGCTCTCTACCCAAGTGGAAAATTCTAATAGCTCTTGAATTAATTCAATCATCGGTTGAAGATGCCCACCTATTTGTTCTATACACTTCATGAATAATAAATTTGAAAAGTCTTGCATATTCAATTCTAGGTTTTAATATAGTATTTCCTACTTTCTCGAGCTTTTATTATATTCATCAAACCTTCCCAAAATGTGCTTTTTATCAAGATTATGTTTTTCTTCCTTCACTTTTTTTTATCTTTGTCTATCATATTAGGTGATAATTCCTCAAGACCTTCCACTTGACAAAGCTCACCAAAAATGGTAGGTTGCAAGAGTACAACAAGGCTATTCTTTTTTATCTATGCTCCATCCTAATGAAATAAAATTCTCTATTGACCCAATGCTACTTTAAAATTTATAAACATATAAATTATGATCAACATAACCATTACACCTCCTTTCGATACAAATACTAATAACTGAAATACAATAAACATGAAAAAAGACCAAATACGTAGTAAGAATACATAATATAAATGAACAAATAAAAAAACCCAAATATTAAGGTGCATATAACCGCCTTGTACAAAATATATTTGAGGCTCTACAGTGAATTTTAGTGTCCACTATCTAGCCATCAGAATGCACCATGTGCATTCGATGGATGTATGGCTTCCATACCTTCATATGTTTTTCAAACCCGTGTTTGTTAGATATTTAAATGAAAATTCATTTCACTTCATAAAACATAACTTAGTGTCATCAATTAGCCTACCACTAAATTTAATGCTTTCTTTTTAAATGGAAAAATCAATTTATGCCTTTGTCTATAACACTCATGCCTTAAATATTTTCTTTAAAGTTCTACAAAACGCTTGTCTCTAGTCAAAACTATTTATATTTATAATATATAATGTATGTGTTATATAATATAAAATATATTACAATAGAATACATAATATAGTATATTATATTATTATTACATTATACTATATTTTATAAATATATAATTATATTATATTATATTATATTATATATTTTATAAAATATTATATATAATTTTATATAAATAGAATACATTTAGATAAAAATAAATTATCAATGAAAGTGGTTGTGAAGGGCCACACCCTTTGGAGGCCACAAATGGGGGACCTTCTACTCAACATTCAAATGCAATCAATAGTCCAATCCTAAGAGTGTGGTAGTCCAGCAAGGGAATTAGTCCTGCAAGCACACTAGTCCAGTGAAGCATTATACCTTAGTCATGAACACTTGGCATAAGGCATGAATGCTAATAGTAGCCTCACCATTGTGGATCAAGCCTGTGAGCACATTGGATCAACAAAGGTATAGTGCATGTGATCACAATGGACCAACAAAGGTTTGAACCTTGGTGGCCACAACAATAATTCCACCACTTAACCATCGCACTATGGGATGAACCATGATAATATTATATATTATATTACATTATAATATTATATTATAATATAATAATAAATGATAATGTATTACTATTGTGTATTATAATATAATAGTAAATATATAATGTAATATTATTATATTATATTATACAATAATTATAATGATAAATATAACATTGTGTGCAAGTGTTCTAACCCTAAAAATGCAAGAAAACTAAAAGAGATGTGAAGGAAATAGTACAAAAAAAACACTCAAGATTGGCCTAGCTTAATCTAAAACAAAAAAAAAAAAATTCAACTTTTACCTTGCTTCAATTGTCTCCTTTGGTTGGCCCTTTGATGTCGACTTTGTGTGCTCCTTTGTTAAAAAAATAGCATGCAACCTAGCTCAAGATGATGGTGATTCTATGAGGAATGCAATGGTGTGGTTGGATAGTGGATTTTATGCAAGATGGGTGCTCAAAATGGCTACAAAAATGGACGTTGGATGCTTGGTAGTATGATTGCTCAAAGTTTGCTAAGTGTGTGATAGATGAAAAATGAGGCAAAAATCACCATATTTAGGGAATAGGCCTCTAAAGGAATAGATGGCTAGGATTGCATCTGGGGAAGGAGATCAATGGCTAGGATGTGTTGAGACCTCACAAGCCATCACATAAGGACATGTGGCAAGTGAAGTAGAAAATGAATGGTGATGTGGAGATGAGGTGGAAAAGATAATTCTTTTCTCATATACCCACATCATGGGATGATGTGACAATAGAATAATTTTAAATTCTTCTCAAATTTCCCTTGGTTTTGGAGATTTTACTTTGGGATTTGGGGAAGGAATTTAAATTAGTCCTTTATTCCTCAAAAGGTGTTGGAGAAATAAAGTGGAATTAAAAATTCCACCTGGGATGCATAGGGGAAATAAAAAGGACTTTTAAATTCCTTGGGGGGTAGAGATAGCTTCTCCAAAAGGAGAAAGCTTTAATGAGGGATTTGACTAAGGTACATTCAATAAATGGCATGAGGATTAGGGTAGGTTTAATTACTAATTTAGGTTGTGCAAATGGAGGATTAGGTAGGTTAATGGGGGATTAAGGGAACGTTGCAAGATATGGAGGATGTGAACCTAATTATGATTAGGAATGTGCACATCATAATGATAGATTAATCAGACTAATCGAGATTAGGAGAGGATTATGGAGGATGGGAAAAGGATAGAGAAAGAATGAATTTAAAATTTAATTTAAATTCATTTGGGAAAAGTGACTAAATTAAATAAATTGGAATGTTTATTTAATTTAGAGAAGAATAACATAAGGGATTCAATTAAATAATCCAACACCTTATGAGACATTAGGATTAGGATGAAATATTAACCAAATAATGAATTATTTAATTAATTTGGTTTGAGGATGTGAAATAGAAGAATATAAGAGAAAATTTGACCATGTGAGGGTGGTAAAATTTAGGTGTCTACATTTTTCCCCTCTTTGAAATACTATTAGAATAACAACATTTCAAAGAAAAATAAAGTGTAGATGACTCGATAGAAGAAAAGGACTTTAGGAGATGTCCCCATATTGCAAGGAAATGGATAGGAAAGAGACATGAAAAAATATGGTAGGGTATGCCCCCTTGAGAGGTTGGATGGGCATGAAAGGGGGCCCTCAGGTGATTTTTTGATATGGAGAAATGAAGGGTACCATGCAATAGAGGACAAAAAACCATGAAGAATGGCTTTTGAATGGAGGAAAATGGAAACACAAGGTGCAAATGGTGGCCTAAAAAAGAAAGGGGATGGAAGGATTAAAAATGTTAAATAAATGGTAAAAGTTACCCAAAATTAGGAAGGTTAACTGGTGGCAAAAATGAAAAAATATAAATAGTAATTTTGAAAATTTACTATTCATCTAGTTTTCATTTGCACACGTGCCATTGAGAGATTGTACGAGAGAGAGAGGAATATCTGACTAGGCGAGTGAGATGGCAGACAATGGAGAGATGATCCACCAAGCAAATGAGGTGCGATATTTCTACCACGTACGAGCACCACCCTGATAGGTAGGATCTGAGACCCACTTTGTGATTTCATTTCAATTTTCACACATGTTTTTGATGTTTAGGTCAGGAAGGGGTAGATTAGGGAAAAATGAGATTTCCATAGGAGGGAGGATTTTACATTTCATCAAAACACATTTGCCACTTCAGCGAATGGGTGATTGCGAGAAAGGGAAGGGGAAAACGCGTTCCCACAGGGGCATACGTGCTCTGAGAGGGGTGAACTTGCTTATGCAAGGGAAAATGAAAATGGCAACAACTAATTATGAAATCACCTCAAACAAGAAAGGGTGGATACCATGTGACATCCTACAGGGGCAGATGTGCAATGGAGGGGTGATTACAAAATCACCCCTCGGGGGAAAGGGAAAACATTAGATCACCCAAAAGAGGGATGGGGGGATGTGAGTCTTCCTATAGGATAGAGAGGAAAATGTGAATTCTCTAGTTAGTAAAAGATGGTTGAAATAGGTGAATGTGTAGGGTATGTGCAGGATCATCGTGCAAAAAATAGGCCCTTAAGTGGCAAAAAATTTAGAAAAATTAGTGTTAGGCAACTTGACGTAAATATTTGAATAAGTTATCTATATTATTTCAAAAATATGTAAGAATAGAATTTGTAGAAAATTGAATGTAGTTTCTAAAATACTAGGTTTATTTAAAATAAATAAAATCTATTTGGTGAAAATTTGAAATTTCAATGCAAGAGTACTTAAATTTTAGGGGAAAAATAAGTAGGTGTAATGCACGACCACCTAACCATAATAAAATGATAATACTTTTTGTAAGATTTTATATATAAGTAGAGGACTCATGTTAGGATGTGATGCATATTTTTTGTAATTTTTTACAAGTAAATAATTAATTATTAATTTTTATTACAACTTTTAGAAAATATAAAACTTCTGCAATTAACCTTAACTTGGTCAAAACTTCATGAAATTTAATTTTTTTTAATCCTATAGTATGTGAAGCATAGAATGTGAGCATGTTTTGGATTCAAAAATATGATCGTTTGAAAGTTATAGATGTTTTCAATCAGCCTATCGATCGAGACTTTAGTCATAATTCTAATAGAAAATGAATAATAATTACTTATTAAATTCAAATTAAATCATAATTTATATTTTTGGAAAGCTGAGAATCTCCTCTAAAAACCCTTTTCATTTCATTAATTTTGGGTGAAAAAAAAGTCGTCAGCCACATACCCTACAAATATTGCCACTTTTTGGCGCACCATGATCCTGCACATACCCTGTATTCACCTATAGGGTGAAGGGGCGAATGTAATTTCACCTCTAGGACAGAAGGGAAAACATACGCCTAGGTCAAGAAAGAGGTGAGCCCGCCAATAGAATAGGTGAACCTACTAATGGGGCACCATAGGGATGAAAGCACAGGGTTGAGAGGAAAATGTGCAAGAAAAGGGTAATAGGTGAATTTGACTTGCATAGAGGTGAATTCGCCAAGCTAGGGCAGGGATAACAAGAAAGGGTAGAAAAGAAAAGGGAAGAAGGAACTAAAAAAATGGTTGATATGGATGTAAAGCATAGAGTCCCTATGGACTAGGGAGAGAGACTCAACCATTTTTGAGGTGACACATGAGGCGATGACACTAGAGGACCACACAGCTCTAGAGCAAGGAGGCTTATTACATTTGTTGTGATATCCCAATGTCTAGGCACATAGACCACTACTAATAGCTTTGATGGAGTGATGGAGTTCAAAGGCCTCTACCTTCCACCTCGACACAAGGGAGATGACTATGACACTAGAGGATGTTTGTGCATCTTGATACTACCCATGAGAGGACACTTGGTGAGTGCCATGTCAAGAAGACCATTGGAGAGGAATCTGTGAGTAGTGTTTGGTACCATAGAGCTTCCCTACCAAGGGAAGGAGTTAGAAATTGATGCCTTTCTTGGGGTTGCACCACCACTACCACTGTTCCTATATGGATTGATCAACGAGATCCTTCTCCTTAATAGGAGTGGGATATTTTTTAGCCTCAAGATGATTGAGGTTGTCTACCACATTGTGGAGCGAGGAGAGGGAGTATTTGCATGGGGACCTTGTGTTCTCACACAATTATATAGAGATATGCACATGGTATGTAACAGAAAATTAGAGAGTGTGACCCATGTAACCCTACTACATGTGTGGGCATGGGAGCACATCAGAGTCACCTACCCAAATATTTTCATAGTTGGAGAGAAATATGACTCTCTCCTAGTGGCATACTGGTATTCTTGAGAGAATGGATGGATGCTCCACTATAGTCAGGTAGGGAGTGTAGAGTATTGGCATTGGCTACTAAATGCCAAACATACCAAGATATTCTATGGCGACTGTATGTTGATCAATGGTTGTAGTCATGGCAGGAAGATGACATATTATATAGGGTCTATCTATTTTTTATATGTTACCTAATAGGTAGAGATCCTTTCATTGTAGAGTTGCATAAGATAGATAGGGTGACATGCCAATACAACACCCAATAGGATATCCCCGCAAGGGCGTATATGTTCCAGTGGATCAACTAAGAATTAATAGTAGTATGGGGATACTAGATTATCATAGAGTATGCTTGGCAGGAATCAAATTAACTACTGATTATAGCATGGACATAGAGAGGGGGCCCCGGTGATGTGGGAACAATAGTCAGATATGCAACATGGTGGTAGGAGATGAGGCTCATGAGGATTACCATGGTGGATCCTATTGTGCTGACGGTCAGATTTAGAGGGGAGGATAAGAAAAAGAGACCTCAGAGAAGGGATGAATAGAGAGATGAGGAGGAGGTGGCACAGGAGGAGACATGACAAGAGGAGGGGGGATAGTAGGAGATGGAGGTGGATGCCCCAATAGTGAATGAGAGAGCTATAGTACTCTATCAGGGGCCACCAATAGAAGATCACATAGTTAGGTTGGCAGGTTCATAGGCTTGATGTTGTATCCTATAGTAGAGGCTATGGCAGGTAGAGGGGAAGAGAGATTGGCTTCAGGCTAAGCTGGATAGACTATAGTAGGAGGTGCATCGACTACAAGATACAACTGATGCCATGCAAGTGGACAGGGATAAAGAGGTGATGGGGATGGTAGAGGATCTCAAAGGTCAATTGTAGAGGCTAAAAGAGGAGAGGGAGCAGCTATAGGAGTTGATGGAGGTTGTCGGAGGGGAGAGGAATGCAGCCCTAGCCACAGTAGGGTAGGCTATAGAGTAGAGGGATGAGGCTCTAAGGAGGGTGGAGACTGCAAAGGCCACAACTAGGGATAGAGACACATTGTAGGAGAGGGTGGAGAATTTCAAGGCATAGGTACATAGCCTATATGTTGAGAGAGATAAGGCAGAGAGGTGGGAATCCCAAGAAGAGGCATAGTTGGCATCGATGTGAATAGAAAAGGATGCTTGGGAGATGGAGAGGTGAAGGCTACAACGACAGTAAGATAGGTATAGGATGGAGCGACAGGAGTACCAAGCAAGGGAAGCAGGGGAGGCATATGCAAGGACAGAGGTAGGTTATTATATGTCTACATATTTCACTTTTATTCCAAATCCAACATAGAGGGTGCCTCCCTATTTCAGAGTAGCCAGATAGAGGCAAAGACCCTCTCATTCAGGGGTTACACACACCTACAGTTATAGTGATTACCAAGAGACACCTCCTCATGGTCAAGGACCCAAGGTAGACTCTCCCCAGTGATCAAATGTGAGGAGCAACATTTAGAAAGACAAGGGGTATAGGTAGATAGTCCATGTTTTGATAGGTACACGGTAGATACTTGTACATAGAGGTAGAGTCAACATATATATTCTTTCATACAGATGATTTTTCAGATTCAGTGATTCTTTAATCTTTATGATTCGGGACACCATGATGTGTCGGATATATCTTCTTGTATATGTATATTATGATTCCTCAACACTTGTACTTTTATTTGATGGACCCTATGGACTTTGGACATGGACTATATCGACTTTTTATTATGGACCTTTATGGACTTTATGATGGATGATGGACTTTTATTAAGTACTTTATGTGATGGACACTATATTATATATATGTGTGTGTGTGTATGTGTATGTGTGTGCATGTCTATGATGTGATGGATGGTGACAACACTATATATGATTTCCCTATGATGTTCAGATGTTTATTATGTATATGTATATAGTTACAATCATGATGTATGTGTTTATGATGGTATGTGTAATAAGGATGATATGTATCATGACTAACACTTGGAAATTCAGGATGTGATGACTTATAATTTATTATTTTATGATGTATGACATGGATATGACACTAAATTTTTTTGATGCAGGTGGAAATGTGGTAATGATTTATGATACATAAATATGGAATATGATGTGCTTATTGAATCATGTGCTTATTATAGATGATCTATGGAGTATAGATGGAATTGTAATGCTTGATTATTGATATATGATATGCATAATGTGATGGATGGATTACTCTATGAATGTAATGTAACAAGATACATGTAACGAAATGAACCTCATGCAATGAATTAAGATGCTTAGAATAGTAAATATAAACAACTTAACATGACAATGCGAATGTCAATGTAATGAAATAAATGATAATGAAATGGATTTAAGATGATTAGAATAAAAAATCTATATTAATTTAAAGAACTTAATATGATAATGAAAATGAAAATGCAATGATAATGAAATGGATTTAAGATGCTTAGAATAACAAATCTATAAATCTAAAAAACCTAAAATGATAATGAACATGACAATGCAATGAAATGTAATGATAATGAAATGGATTGAAGATGCTTAGAATAAACAATCTATATTAATCTAAAAAACTTAAAATGATATAATGAAAATGATAATGCAATGATAATGAAATAGATTTAAGATGCTTAGAATAAAAAATATATATTAATCTAAATAACTTAAAATGACAATGCAATGGTAATGGAACAGATCATGAAATGGATTGATGCAATGAAAAATGAACTAATTATGAAAAATAGCGACATGATTAATTCAACCTAATGGGATGAAAATGAAATGGATGATGAGATTAATAAAAATTGATTAATGCAATGCAATAGAATGAACCTAAATGATAATGGAAATGCATAGTGAAATGAATAATGGTGGGGGTGAGAGTGCACTTGTCAAAAATTGTAGGGATCTTGATGGGAAGAAAAGGTGGGGGAAATAACATTTGCACAACACAAAATCAATGACCATAGGCTAGGAAAAATGGATTGGGATAAATGCCATGCAATGGGAAGGATGAATAAAATGAAAACCTAATGGAATTTTGTCATATTAGGAGCACCGAATTTTGCTATAGCATAGGACACAACATGCCAAGGTATAAAGAACCAAGGTCGATTAGTGTCAAATGCATAAGAAAAACACAACAAACAAGAAGGCTATCCCAACACCCCAAAGCCATAATGACTTTGGTTGGGCCTAATGTTGGAATAACCACAAGCACAAAGAATGCCCCAACATAACACAAGACGATAGGGATATTGGTGGATACTATGTGGGACAATTAGGAAGACAAGATCATGCCAAAAATCAAGATATGCCCCTATGTTTACTGGTTGAGGTGCACCATGATATAATGGATTTTGGAAACCCTGATAAGGTATAATAGGAAGCTTAAAAGATAAAAAAAATGAAAAAGCACCAAAAAGATCACTATAAATTTCAAATATTCTTTTCCATGGGACCAATAGTTGGGGTCTAATTTAAGGAAGGATGCATCCTATTAAGACCAAATATGGAGGGTAGGTTATGCAATTGACATGACTCATGATACTCGAAATGAATTGAACCTCAAGATACTAATGGATTTTTTTGTTAGGAACCAGCTAGATAAGGACATGCTTGTTGACATGACACAAAACTAGGACACACCCTAAAGATAGACCTAGGGTCTTGGGTGCTCATCGATTGATGGCCTTGCCTACGTGGAATTGTAGAGACTTCATAGTTCAATAGAAATACTTATGACTTAACATGGATAAAAGCGGAAAGAGGAGAGTGAATACCTAGACAGATGATGATAACTGTCACAACAGGATAGATAAAATCCTCGTGGGATGATCAAATGATTAGACTTGCCTATGTGAAAGCATAGAGGCAACATAGTTCGACAGAAATACTGATGATCAACCATGGATAAAAGAAAAAAGAGGACAATGAAGACCCAGATGAATGATGAGAACAAAAAGGATGGAAAAAAAGCCTTGGGGGCTAATCAAATGATTATCAGGTTTCCTACATGAAAGCATGTAAAGGAAACATAGTTCAATGAAAATACTAAAATGACACGAGACCTAATGATGACCAACATCACGGATGATCCTAGATGAGGATGCAAGACTGATGACACAACACCAATGTACAAGTGATGAAAAGCTCAAGATCTTGGATAGAAAATCTAAACCGTACAATGCTTAATCAAAATATAACAAGCAGTGGATAAGAGGATGTCGATGGAGGATGGATGCGATAGGATATGAGGATAGATTATGGGGATAGGATGGATGGTTGGAGATACAAACACATAGGAAAGTGATATGCAAGGTAGTTAATGATTAAGCCCTTTATCAATGGTGCCTATTGCCACATTTTAACCAATGGTATTTATCCAAGGCACCACCAAGGGTGGTTTTCACCATAGGATGAATTATTTCTCTTTACTATTCTTTGGATTTTTGGACTTTTTGATTTTGATTTTTTTTTGTGTTTCTCATGATTTTTTACCTTTTTTTTTGCTATTTTTCTTGGTAGGATAACCCAGGTGACTTGGGTATAAAATCATTTTAGATGCATGATATTGATGGGTTCCTCTAAGAGTTCTCCCTCTAGTGTATAAGGATGATATTCCCTAAAACCATATTTTACAGTAATGACATATGGACCCAACCAATTTGCTTCAAACTTTCCCTTCTTTTCTCGATCCTATTGGGTACATTGATTCTCTTTCAGGACTAGGTCACCAACTTGAAACTGGTGAGGATGGAATTTCTTATTGTAGCTTCTTTTGCGTCTATACCAATAAGCTTTTATATGATTGTAAGGCTTAAGATGTTTGTCATCCAAGAACTCTATCTAACTCATCCATGCAACACAAGCATCTCCATCACTGATCAAACTCTTCAGAGAAATGTGGAGTGATGGGATCTCAACCTCAATTGGAAAGATGGCATCTATGCTATAGACAAGGAAATTTGGGGTGGCTCCAGTAGGAGTGAAAATGGATGTGTGATATTCCCAAAGGGTAAGATTAAGGTGGAGGTTCCAATCATGACTAGTATTATTGAAAACCCTTTTGAGTATTTTGATGAACGTCTTGTTGGTTGCCTCAGCTTGTCCATTACCTTAAAGGTAATAGGGAGTTAACCAATGATGTTAGATGAGATATATCTCAAAAATGAGTCACATATATTGGTTCTTAAAAAAATTTCTATTGTCAGTAATGATAGTGGAGAGTATACCATATCTATAGAGAATATGGTAGAGGATGAATTTGGATATCTAGATGCCAGTGATTTGGGAAAGTGGAATTTCTTCCACCCATTTAGTGAAATATTCAGTGGAAGTTATTATGAAGGTGTGGCCATCAGGTAAGGGGGAATAAATCTTTCCAATTAAATTGAGACCCCATTGTGAAAAGAGCCATGGTGCAATGATGGGTTCCAAATCTTGAGTAGGAGCATGAATTAAGTCCACATGTTGTTGGCATGGTACACATTCCTTGACCAACTCACAAGTATCATGATCCATAGTTGGCCAGTAATAACCAGTCCTTAGAAGCTTCTTCACCAAGGCCATCCCATTAGTATGGGCCCCACAAACACCACTATGGACTTTTTTTAACACCACACGAGACTCTAATTCACTTAGACATTGAAGAAGTGTGCCATCATACCCTTTACGATAAAGTGTATCTCATATGATTGTGTAGCGAGAAGCACATTGGATAGAGAAATTTCATTGGTTTCGAGTCAGATTAGATGGTAGAATATTATCGTGAAGGTAGGTGTAAATGTCCTCGTACAAGGGTGATTGGGGACCTGTGATGTCACACACCATCTCATTATCAATAATTTTATAAGTTGGGATGAATAATTTCTCCACTAAGAACTCACAATTCGTTCAATCTTTAGGCATGTCTATGAGAGAACCAATTGTGGTCATTGCATTGGCTACCTTGTTCTGTAATCTAGGGACCTACTCAAACTAGATATGGGTGAAATATTTCATGAATTCATCAACCATTAGTTTATAAGGGAGAATATTATCATCCTTATTTTGAAGTGCATCATTAACTTGTTTGATTATAAGTTGTGAATCTCCAAAGACACGAAGATAGGGTACATTCCATTGAACTACAATTCTAAGGACTATAATTAAAGCTTCATATTCACCAATATTGTTTATGCATGGGAATGCCAACCTGAATGATTTTAAGATATAGTCATCTTGATGGGTGACAAATAGAATACTCACACCAACTCCATTTTGAGTATATGACCAATCAAAATATAGTGTCCAAGTATTTGATTATGAGACTGTCAAGATTAACTCATTAAGGAATTCTTCCACTAAGGGGTAGGCATCCATAAGAGGAGTGTAATCCAACTGATATTCTATGAATTTTTCTTTGATTTCTTTTCAATCCACATATTCAATGTCAAACTCACTAAGGAGCATAACCCACTTGGCCATGTGGCCAGTTAATGAAGTTCTTGACAACAAATAATTAAGTGGGTCAACTTTGGAAATCAACTTGATTGGATGAATAAGAATATAATGGCATAACTTCTATGAACTGAAAACAATAGCCAAGCTTGCCAATATTGGCATGGTGTGATGGTTTATAGGTGGCATTGTTGTTCTTGTCACCAAGGTTCAAACCCCGTTGGGGTGGTATTGTTGAATGGTTGTATTCCGGTTCATAGCTCCAGTCAAAAGCGTTTACCCCTTGAATAAAAAAAAAAAAAAAAATAGCCAAGCAAGCTTTCTCCATCAGGGAATAGTTAAGCTCATAGCCCATAAGTGTACGAGTGATGTAGTAGATGGCTTGTTCCTTGGAAGACTCATCATGTTGAGATAACAACACCCCTAATGCAACTAAAGTGGCCAAAATATATAACAATAATGGTTTTTCAGGAATGGAATGTGTGAATATGAAATTCACCATGCTCCCTTTAGGTTTTTGTTTTTGGCTAAATACTAGCCCAAGCCTTCAAATAAATTCATTGGCCCCCTTTTTGATTGTCACTATGGCCTCTGCCACATGTCCACTCATCTCTCTTTGAAATATTTTCTCCTTTCTCTTCTATTTTTTGGCATATGGCTTGTTTGATGGCATGTGCCTTCTAGTGTTGTCATTGATGGCAACCTAATTCATCCCTCTGGTCCGCAGATCAAAATTTATCTACACCGGAAAGATATGTAAAGATTAGTGTTCTATGGGTAGAAAGTATGAAGAATAGGGTATACGGTCAGTTAGTTGATCTATACGCCTCACTAGATCGTCATTTTTAGTTGTGGATCTCCAAGAGAGTTTGTTAAGAATCTACACTATCTTTTTGTTAAGTTTTGTGATGTTGCATTGATTAGTGTATGAGTTAGGAGATCCGGTTGAATTCTTTGGTAGGATATTTTTTTGTTTATTTTCTCATTGTGGCCAACCTAGTGAATGTCACATGCCATGGATGTATAAGGAATACTTAATTAATTGTTTCTTTTATTGGTTTTTTTATTTGGGTTCTAGCTATGTCTTACTCGACTTTGGTGGGTGTGCATTAAATTTAATTTTTGATTTGAGCCTACCATTGAAGGATATTTCATGTTTTGTTAAAGCCAAATTGAAGTGATCAAATCTTTGTTAGTGGATATATATATATGAGATCGGTAATTCATTTTGGAGAGAGAATAAAGTGTGAAAGTGTACAAATATGTGTGAAGAGTAGAATAGGTGTGTGTGTGAGTATTAGAAGGGTGATTGAGAGATATATGCACAGTTTCAAAAGGGTAGAAAAGCATAGTAAAGTAGAAATACATAATCAGTAATCAGTCAGAAGGGCTGGAGATCATTCACTAAGCTTCATTGGAACTGAATCTAGGCATTTGGAGATGCTATCTTCTCAGTTCATTTTTTTTTGTAATCACAAACATTTTGTAGGCAGTGACCCTTATTTTGAGTAATGAGCTCTAAGTAGTGTGCCTGAATGAAAGTGCATTCCCTTTTGTTTGTACTTTTAATAGAGTATAATTGTGTATTAATCTCCACCATGGTTTTTCCCCTAACAAGGTTTCCACATAAAAATATTGGTGTTATGGTGCTTTGATTATCTTGTTCATGTGCTTGCATCTTTATTTCTATTTATGTGGTGTGAATGGTTTAAGATCCAAATTTAACCATTAAATTTCCTAAACACTGATTCACCCCCCCTCTAAGTGTTCCCTAAGTCCAACAATTAGTATCAGAGCAAGGTTCCTCTGCACAAAGTTTAATAGCTTGAGGTGGATCTTCAATTGCAATGGACTCTAGTGGTCTTCAATAGCAGCTTATAGTGGCACTTGATGATCTTGATTAGTCTAAAGTGGAAATCATGGAATTAAAAGAAAATCTTATGGATACTAAGAAATTCATTCAATCATTGAAGTATAAAATCAATGTGTCAAGAGAAAAGAGGAAGTAACTTTGTGACCAGTTGAAGCAGAAAGAAAATAAAAGCTTGGAAGATGTTCACCTGAATCAGACCCTAAAAGAAATAACTAAAGAATGTGAAAGACTTGCTAGGGAAAATGCTACTATAAAGCTTTAGATGGAATCTATGGCAATGAAGTTGACTAAAGAGATTGAAGAAAGGAAGAAGAATGAGGAGAATCTGGCCCAGTCCTTAAAATAAAAATTTGAAGAATGCAGCAAAGTAAATAGTGGATTCATTCGAATGGAGATTGAACTGCAACAATCCAAAAATAATGAACAAGAGCTTGAAAGACTGATAGTTATTCTTAGAGATGAACTCACTACTGTAAAAGAATACAAGGAGAATTTTAGGATCATTTCTACTAAGCTTGATGAGCTTAGTAAAGGAAAAAAGGATGTAAATGATAAGTGATGTCTTGGATATGAGAAGGAAGAAGACTCTAGATCTGAACATAAGAATTCCAGACAAAGAAATCAATTGAACAAAGGCAGAAGGTATCTAGTAAGACAACCCAATGCTGAGAAGTTTAATGGTTACTATTTTTCTTGCAATAAATTTGGTCATATGGCTTCTCAGTGTAGAGGAAAAATAAATTCAAGCAGTCCATCATTTCCCAATCAGTATTTTAGTTGCAAAAAGTTTGGTCACAAGTCAGTTTAATGCAAAAGTATGTTTTTCAATATAATAAATGTTAAATGCTACACCTATGGAAAATTTGGGCATGTTACTAATCACTACAGATCAAAGGGAAATCAATGGAATGAATGGTCTAGACAAAGAAATTTGGTGTGTTACAATTGCAATAGATCTGGTCACATTGCAAGATTCTCCAAGAACAAAAACATGGATAGAAGAGGTTTGGTATATAGAGGAATAATTTTGCAAAAAGATGACAAAGGAAAAGGAAAAGTGACTGCAAAAGAGATAAGAGATTAGATGAAGAAAATGTGGGTAAAGAACAATGAATTTGATGAAGGAAATAAGCCCGTACCAAAATCAGCCTTTGGTAATTCCTCTAGAAATTGATCTTAGGCCTTTGGCCTAGGGGGAGTTTTTCAAGGAGAATTATTTGACCCCCTATTAGTAGTTGGCACTGAAATGTAGGAAATTTTTAGTAGTTGTGATAAAATTTTACAAATGCATTTGTGATCGCTTATGCAGAAACATGAGAAGTAGAAGGTTTGCAGATAAATTTTTCTTTTGTTGTTTGAGAAAACAAAGTACCCGGAACTCCCAGGGAGAAGTACTTAATGCGAGAAAAGGTTAGTTATGAAAAGTTATAAAATGTTATTTGGAACCCTTATTTGTCACCTTGCATTGAAGAAGAACAAAAGGAGAGCCTCTACAGCAAAATTTCAAAGGAGTAAAACAAATTTGGCGATGAATTCTGTAGGTATTTCAGTTGCTTGTAGAATTTTGAATTTTGTGCTCAGTAGAAAAACTTGTTTCGTATAGAAAGGAAAATGAAGCAAATCAAAGGAATGATGAATTTGGATGACTATAGTAGTGGAAATATTAAGGATGTGAGAAATTGTTTGCCAGCCAGTGAATTAAAGTGGCTTGAAGGTGCAAAACATAAAATTTTGGACATTTGGAATGAATTTTCTTTTTTTGTCAATGCAGAAATTTTCAAGTTTATCTTGAATAGATTTGATAATGGCATCCATACTTTGGATAAACCCAATATTATTTCAAAGGATGTGATTAGAGAATTAACTATTTTATGTAATGTTGGGAATATTCTAAAAAAGAAGTCTATTCGGAACAAGGAATTCAAAACCCTAACTGGAGCGATAGGAGATCAGAGGGCTCTAGTAATCTCGACAATCAAAGATCCAATAACAAGTTACATTGCACATGGGATTTCATACAAAAGTTTCTTCAGAAATAGGAAAGGCATGACTTCGACAAGCACAATTTATATCGCTCACAAATTTGATAATGGAAGATGAAGAATTTGATCTGTGTGGATTGTTGAAGGATCAATTAATGGAAAATGTACAATTGACTAAAAATTCAGATTACCCCTTTAGGTTTGGTACCTTGATCATATGTATCATGATGTATTTTTTGAATTGATTGCCTCATAATTATAATTTGATATGGAAGGAAAGTGAACCAGTTTGTAAGAAAAAAAATTATTATTGCAAGAACTCATAGACTGTGCCATTGTTTGGCCTCTCTATTTCTTATGTTATTGGTAAACTTTATACTATGCCATTATTATTTGAATGGTTTATTTGTCATACTTCTATAATTGAATGCATGTTTGCTGGTTTGGATCATGTCTTTCAACTCTTATTTTCAGTAAATGGGTATGATTATTATTTTATGTCATTGAATGAGTTGTTCATACTACAATCCTTAATTTTTATTATTTTAAGACTTGGTGAATTGCTAAGAATGCCCTTAGATCATATCCAAAAGATAGGCTTATCATGTCTTTTTTATCTAAATTATGGCACATTGCCTTAGTTAGATTCTTTATTTTATATATGCTTATGTTTCCCATTCCAAAACCCCATTTACAGAAGAAGCTAACTTCTTTAAAAATATGGAGGTCACTTAGTTTAGTGAAATAAATCCCCAATAAACTGAGTTTCACACAAAGGGTTGTTCCCTTGCCAATTTTTGGCATCAACAGTTTTTCTTTTTCCTAGCTTGTCTGGTGGGACTAAGCTTCAATGAACCTAATTTCAAGAAGGGTGTATGAGCCATTAGCCTATTACTAGGTCTCAAACAACAAATAATGCTAGCTTATTATTACCACCATTAGGGATAGTACAACCCACAACCCAATTAGTGAATGTATCCCTCCCTCCTCCCTTTCCGCTAGCCATGTTGTGTGTCACTAATAAAAATTATGTGGCATGGGACACTAGAAACCCTCTTGTTGCACTAGTAGCATCTGCCATTTGGGTCATTATCTTGGTTTATTCCCTAAAGGATATACATAAATTCATTAGAGATGGCTCAAGAACACCATCTGAACATTTGCAAGATGTTGCAGACGTATGTCTGGTACATGGGGTTACAACCCAAACTATGCCATTAAGGATACTTACCACCTCTTTTAGGGGTAAGGAATTGGATTGGTACCAGGCATTGCAAGAAAACACTATCAATACATGGGATGGGCTTAGGGAGCCTTTCTATCAAATATTTTTGAATGAAGAAGACCGATCATCACTATATTATCAACTCTCAATCATAAAGCGGGCCCTGCACAAAGCCATGGCTAACTTCAATGCTCGGATCCATACAAGCTAGCTAAGGATTCAAGTTGAAATCCATCCACCACCTGATTTGGCCTTCATGTTCTACTTAAAGTCTATAAATCCTAATGTTTCAGTGATGATCTAGTCTCTTGGTGGAACCACACTACCAAGTGCATATAGTATCACTATCAAGGTAGCGAACAACTTGACAGACACTAGGAAATTACCGCCTTAGCCTATCATGCCTATATTCCCAAAAATATTGGTTCATGCCTAGGAGATGCCTTCTACCAACACATTGGCTAATCGCTAATCCATGTACACATATCTAAGAGCACTACAAAATGTTTCCTCTATATCCGGCTCTTCAAAAGAGGAGATGAGCGAATTCAAGGAAATGTTGTGGACTATTGTCAATGAGTTAACCGTTATCAAGTGCAATTAGGTTGTACCTCCAAAGCCTAATTACTAGAATTATCAAGGTGAAAGATCCTCTTACCAAAAAAACCAATTCTAAGGAGGCGCTTGCACAAATCCATAGGTGCAAACAAAAAATTAAATAGTATTGGTACCTACTCTGCTATAGAGCACTAATCAACGTTTGAATAGAGAGTTGATTGTAGGAAAAAATAATTTAATGGATGACACCAATCCTTTGTGCTTTCATTGTAGAGATCCACACATGCCCTAAAACTATCTGCATGGAAACCTACAACAAAATGTGGCAGAGCAGTGCAACCAAACTACATCAGACCCTAGAAACTATGTGTATACCTCTTCACAAATGGACAATGCAGTGCTCACCACACAAATACAAGGGATGTCACTAGAGAAAGAAGCAGACATCACTCCTAACCACGCACTCTTCTCATGGATGGAAGAAGAAGAAGTAATGTTTTCTAATGATATATCATCATCTAAAAAATTGCAAGTACAATCTAACTACAACACTCACTCAAAGAGGAGATTTATAGGTGAACCAATTGTCCTACAACTAGTCAGTCTGCAATCTAAAAGTTCTTTTGACCAGATGCCTAGTACCTTTATAGTGTCATCACAATATCAGCCACAAAGGGAAGTTGTTATAACAAGAGTGAAGGAGCAGAAACCTCTGAATCCACCACTTTTCAATGTGGTGGAACAATTGAAGAAATCATCTACTAAAATGTCTCTATGGTATATTCTAGCCATCCTAGAACATAAGACACTACTAAAAAAGGCCCTCTAGGAAGACGTAAGCACAACGCCAATAGAGTAGTTGCCCAAAGCAAGGGTTGTTGATCAACTATCTTCTTCCAAATTTCTTACAAATAGCAGAGCAGAAGCCCCTACCAAAGTTTCTTCTTAACTCTCATTATAGGGGAGAAATTATTACACAATGCCATAATTCATTCTAGTGCTAGCACCATAGTTATGCCTAAACAAATAGCTAAAGCTTTAGGCCTCAGCTGTGAACCCTTAAAAAAGAGAAGTGGTGTAGCTTGATGGAAACAAAGTCAAAACCATAGGCATCATCAAAGAACTTCCCTTGACCCTATTTTCTTTCCCTAGTATCATAGTGCCACAAGACATAATGATCATAGATGTCCCCCCATGTTTGGCCTTTTTTTGTCTCGAGAGTTTACTTCAAAAGTGAGCAGATATTTATCCCTAGATTGGTCGTATTTCATCCTTAGAACTAAACATGGCATGAAAATGAAGATAGAATATGAAGCTTTACATTCAGAACATGTAACTGATGAATCCCTGATTAAATTTGAAGTCGTGCATACCTCTATCACCAAGCAAGAAATGTATTGCACTAAGCTACTAGAAGATGAAAAAGTGACCAAAGACTGGAATGATCAAGAAGAGGTTCTATTGAGCTAAAATATAGATACTGACCCCTTCAGAAACTACCATGCTACATATAGATACTCACCCCTATAGATACTCGAAGGTTGTCAAAGAATTTGAAAGAGGCCAAGCTTCATAACTATGGATGTTACACTTTGACGGAGCAAGATGTAAGAATCGTGCGAGAGCTAGAATATGTTTAATATCCCCACAGAATGAAAAGACACTAAGGTCTTTCCACTTCAATTTCACCTACTCAAATAATGAAGCTAAATATGAAGGACTAGTGCAAGGTATTAGCCTTGTGGAATGAATGGGCATTAAGTAATTGATGGTGTTCAGAGATTTTGAACTAGTAGTAAATCAAGTCTATGGAATTTCTATGCCCAAGAATTTCCACATGCAATCCTACAAACACTGAGTTTGGGACCTGATTGAGGGTTTTGAAGCCTTCAACATTTAGACGATGCCCCGAGAATAGAATATAGATGCAGATTGCATGGAATTAATCAAATCTCGGTTTGATCCTACCTTAGATGTCATTCACAACAAACACTTTGTACGAGTAATAGTCTGACCAGTGATTCTAGGAAATGAGCAAAGTTGGAAAGTGTTTGACAGTGATGAACACATTTCCTCATTCATCCAATAGTTGGGATAATTTGCTAACCAACTCCAACTGAAGATTGCTAAATCCTATGAATGATAAATCATCCAATAGAAATCCAACAAGCTTCCAAAAGGATTGGTCACTCTCGAAAACCTTTTTTATTGTGATGGCACAAGAAATGAAAAATGGAATCTTGTAGCAAAAAAAGGTGACTATGCAGACCTTCAAGTCAAAGATGGAAGAAAGCTCAAAGTCAACAAGGACGCCCTACATCACGATAAAGAAAGGCTTATCAAATTTTGTGATAAATATGAAGGAGTGATGGCCTGGTCATACAATGACCTCAGGAGATATGATCTTGATATCATTTAGCACACAATAGAGTTGGCTGAAGGTGCAAAGCCTGTCTACCAAAAACAAAGGCCAGTCAATCCCAAGATTGAAGTGTGAATGGCACAAGAATTAAAAAGCTAATAAAGTCATGAATTGTCCTCTCAATCAAGCATAACATGTGGGTATCCAATTTGGTCCTGGTCCAAAAGAAAAATGGAGATATTCTCCTATGTGGGGACTTTTGAGACCTAAACAAAGCTTCCCTAAAGGATCATTACCACTGCCTTCAATAGAGTCAATCTTGTAAATGGTGGCAAGGTCAGAGATGTTCCCCCTGTTAGATGGATTCTTTGATTACAATCATATTTCGGTCAAAGAGGTGGATCAACACAAGACAACATTCACTACCAAGTGGGGAACATTTGCATACACTAAGATGTCATTTGACCTCTCAAATTTAGGAGCTATCTTCTAGCAGGCAATGGATATCACTTTCAGTGAACTAATCAACTAAATTATCCTAATCTATTTGGATGATTTGATAGTGTTCTCTAAATCCAAGGATGATCATTTTGAGAATCTAGAGATGGTGTTCAAGAATTGCCAAGAGTTTGGGATATCCCTGAACCCCAAAAATTGTGTCTTCTAAGTACCGCAAGGAAAACTACTAGGGCACATAGTGTCCAAAGAAGGAATTTCAGTTGATCCTGAGCGGGTGAAAGCAATCAAAGAGTTTCCTCTCTCGATCAACAAGAAAGGCATTCAATCCTTCTTGGGGAAGGTAAATTTTGTTAGCAAATTTATTTCTGATTTTATAGGAATAATTAGGCCAATTACCCTAATGTTAAAAAAGGATCAAATATTTAAATGGACAAAAGAAGACAGAGAAACCTTTGATAAATTCAAGGATGTTATCTATTCCTCTCCTATTCTAGTCAACCCAGACTTATCAAAGGACAAGTCATAATGTACACATATTTAGTAGCAATTCAAGCAATGCTACTGTCTTAACTCAGAAAGATGATGAAGGAAAGGGAGAACATTCAATAGCATTTCACTCCTAAACCCTAAAGCAATATAAAATAAACTATAACTTTGTAGAGAGGTAGGCATTTTCCATAGTTAAGGGACTCAAGAAGTTTTGACACTTAGTCTCCTACAATAAGGTGATTGTCTATGTTGAACACTCTAGTGTGTGTGAATACATCATGGAAGGAGAAATAATCAAAAAAGAGCTAATTGGATCACCAAAATCCTCGAGTATGACATTGAGGTTAAGCCTACAAAAATTGTTCGATGAAGAGGACTGTGTGAATATCTTGTGCATGATGAAGAAATGGCCACCCAAGAAGAGCATTCGGAAATAGTCCTAATGAATGATTCAGATTTCAATGGTTGTTGGTTGGTAGATAGAGTAAGATTTATGCATACAGGAAAATATCCATTAGACCTTCCTTCTTAGAAGAGGAGATTCTACCAACTACAAAATAGCATATTCATGCTCATTGAAGGGATCCTGTTCAAGAGAAATTTCAACAGTATTCTATTGTGATGTGTTACCATAGAACAAGCAAAAAGAATCCTTAGCACTTACCATAGCAGTTTCACTGGCAATAATTTCTCCACAAAAACAATTTCCATCAAAATCATGTGTGCAAGGTACTTTTGGTCGATGTTATTCAACGATTCCTACTCATTGGTGAAAACTTACAAGGAATGTCAGTTCTTCGCTAGAAGAAGAAATAATTTTGCAATTCCTCTCAATTCAATAGTGGTTGGTGAGCCATTCACACAATGGGGTTTGGACTTCATCGGAATGATCGACCTAGCGTCCAGCGTGGGACATAAATGGAACTTAACGGCCACAGACTACTTCAAGAGACGGACCAAGGCCATGCCACTAAAGAATGCGATAGAGGCAAAGATAGTCGATTTCCTAGAAGATCTAGTAAGAAGATTTGGCCCACCCAAAACTATCATCTTCAACAATGCCAAAGCTTTCCTAGGCTCCAAGGTAAGTTAATTCGCACTTATACATGGAATATTCCTTAAAACATCATTAAATTACTACCCACAAGGGAATGGTTTAGCTGAATCAACAAACAAGAATTCGTTCCGACTCAAAAGAATTGGGTCAGAATATCAAAGGGGGTGACATAAAAACCTTTGAGCAACACTCTAGGTGGACCACATAACTCTAAAGAAAGTCCTCAAGACTTCACCATATGAGCTAGTTTATGGAAAATAGATGTTACTGCCCATCTCTATGGAGATTCTAGCGCTGCAATTACTAAAATCTCTCAAGATGGAGAAAAATGGTGTGATGGAGGTGTCGTTAGCCGAGTTGCTAGAAGTACAAGAAAAAATGGAAAATTCCCTAACGGCTATAACTAACCACCAACAAGTTTTTAAAAGGTGATTTGACAAAAAAGCATCTGACTAAGGTCTAAAGTGTAGAGATTTAGTGCTAAAATTCAATGAAAGGGCTGTGAAATTGGGTCAACATGGAAAGTTTGATAGTGGGAAGGACCATTCAAAATAATTCAATGCAAAGAGTACAATGCATATGAGTTAGAAACCATGGAAAAAGAAGCCCTGGAAATTTCAGTCAATAGGATTCACTTGAAAATATTCAATTAAGCTTGCTTATCCTACCCATGTGAATATGTTTATATGCTTTTCCCTTCTTCCCTTTTTTTTTTGGTCAATCTTTTTATCTATTCTATGGTTCGAGGTGGATAGAAAAAAATGACCCATTATTGCAAAAAGTATGGGAAATAAAATCATAACTGAGCAGAATAGAAAAATTAAAACACCCACATGCAAAACTGAATTCAAACATACATGCTAAAAAGAAAATATAACCCAATTGTAGAATCCAAGAGAAGGCAACAAGATGATTATATAAAGATATATTTTCATTATATATGCTTCAATATTTAGATTTTCAAAATGGCTTATAGGCCACACTTCCAAAAGTATATATATATATTCTACTTCTTTTATATATTTTACGAAAGCCTTTTTCAGGCATGTATACAAAAAAATAGACTAATCACTATGAGATTTTTAGAAAGAAAAAAGAAAAGTGCAAGTCTTCATTTCATGACGTGAGCAGTAGCAACGAATGCATCAATGAAATTTTCCACAATATCCTCATCCATGGGAGTATTATCAGTAGCAACAACATCATCCAATGGAGCAAAGGCAAGTAGAGAGAACACCAAGTTCCTTAAGTCCATGTACCAGTTGATGTCATAGAATGGCACCATGTTGTAGATATGGAACAGGAAGTGGTAGGCTCAAGTGACCTTCTAGCGGTGCTCATCTTGTGAATGGAGGAAAAAGCCACTCAGAAATGGTATCCATGGCATGATGGTGTCCTCTTCTATGAACCTCTGAAGGTCACTTGTAGTTAGAATTCCCCCACCATGTGCAACGTTTGCAATGACCTCCCCAAGGTTGTTCAGGTACTTCTTGGGAAAAATTTCCTTCACTAGATGCAAGATCCAAGGCTTGGGAATTCCTATATCTAGCATGGAGGTGACAAAGTGTATGCACACATCAGTGTTAACTCTATATTTGTCCTCATACTCAAGGAAGTCCCATCCCAAGACCCATTTTATGGCTATAATGGACAGCGAGTGCTTGTTCTTTGTCATCCTTTTTAAGCGCTTGGTAGAAATCTCACCTAAGAAGGTAGTCTAAGACTTATGTGATACTAGCCTAATTTGAGTGTTCATATTGTTAGAATTTTTGTGAATAGCTTAAAACTATCCTTTTAAAGCACCTAAGTCTAGCCTATGGGAACACTGCGCAACTGTGAATGCTAAACTGCTAAACCGATTACATAATACCAATTTTACTCAAATCACTAATTCTATTTCGCTACTGCTTAGATGCCTATTTATAGAAAAAGTGAGGAAATGCATGGTAATTTTCTTGCCATAAACGTGATATTAATCAAGTTCCAACTTGAAATTTGTGCCTAGGCTTGCTTGAATTTCTCACCCAATTGTGTCTACTGAGTATGGTTTGCTACATGCAAAACTAATAAGGCATAATTAATTAGCCTAAGTTAGTAGCAGCAATCGGTAGTGTTATGCATAGCCAAAGACTGAGGTGTCATTCTCTGGGTATTTTTCTTACTCCAAGATAGAGCTCATATATTTTCAAATGTTAAGCGCTTCTTTGGCCTTATCATTCCTTTTAAGATATTAATTGTCAACGCATACGAAGGCTTATGCTGCTTGCAAGGCATTGGCTCAAGTTCCAAGAAAATTGTGTTGTACATACAGTTGCTAATTATATTTATGAATTCTTTTCAAATCAAAATGGAAAGTAATTCACCTCACACAAGCCAAAGGCTTGATGGTACATGCCGAATTAAATGCAAAAAAGAGTAACTCTCATCTACCACCTATTGTGCATTTTTCGCACACACGCCCCGCTAAAAGCAGGGACCCTCTTTCGCTTTGGTTTTGGTTTCTTGGCCCTTTCTTTTTGTGATTTTTTCCTATTTAGGCACATGCTTAAATGTTTATTTTGAATGCATAAGTGTTTCCCCCAAGTTATTCATTGAAAATCTTAAGTTCTAGATGAATTTCGGGCTTTTGCTTAGATTCAGGATTTTCCACCCTGGTCGGATTTTCCTGGATCTTGCTTGGATTCTAGTTGGATCTTGTTGCTCAAGAATTTTTAGTTTTTGCAGATTTTTAGGTGGGCCAGATTTCCCTGGATTTCGCCCTATTATCAACTCCCCGGGTTTCATAACTATCTTATCGATTGCATTATTGGCTTCGTGTGTGCTTTGAAGGGTGTATCTGACTTGGTTTCTAGGTCTTTTGGATCATTTCATGACTAGGGTTATGTAATGTTTGATAAATTTATGATCCCTCAAGTGATTTCTAAGTTTGTTGGCCTATTTTAATTTTATTGAACTTACTTGAGAATCATGATGTCTTTTTCCCCTAGCATTTTGTTGGCATTTGAATTACCATGGTCGTAAGCTTTCCTGTGCTTTAATGGCAGATGAGTAGGGTTTTAAGCCTAGGGTAGTGCCATATCGAGTCATTTTGTCTTAAAACGAGCCTGAAGCATGAAGGAAATCTATGTAAGGTCCATCCCTTACTTTTCCTAAGTTAACCCATTTGATATTCATGATCGATTTGGTGTTTGGGTAAAATCGTGACTCAGCATCGCAGTCCAGGATAATCCATCCCTTCCGAATTTTATTCATTGTGACCTTTCAAATTCGAGGAGATGTCATATCGATCACCCTGTGGTTCATTGAAGAGGTCTTGCTAAGTTCATATTGGATCGCCGTGACAATGGAATTTCTCACATCGATGGAGTCTCCTGCAAAATTCAGCGAGACTAAGAGGATTCATTGAGACCTCACCCCGTAAGAAAATCTCTCATCGACATACCTTTTCATATTCACCTTCAACAAGACAAGACCTAGTTGACAAGAGGTCATAGTGACTTCCACTAGTTATTTCAATGTTCATTTTCTTTGCTGAGACATCCATCTTTCGGCGAGACCTTTCACCGAACACTTTTCGCTTTCATTGAGCTCTGTCCTTTTCAGTCACTGAGACCCTGCAGCTTCGGTAAGACCTTTCGACGAGCTCATAGCTCTTCCAGAAGCCTTCACTTTCAGCGAGACTTTCGGTGGTCACCAAGATGTTATAACAAAGCCTTCCTTTCTTGGCAAGTTTGAATCTTCTCTCGAGGAGACTACATGTTGTCTGCAAGAGGTTATGCTAATGAGACTTCATATTGCCAAAACATTGCGTGATCAGTGAGACCTCTGGCCGAACTCAAACCTAATGCCCATCGGCAAGACATCATAGATTCACCCAGACCTCATATCGAAAAACTCTTGTGTGACCAAAGTGTTTGCTTAAGACCCCGAAAGTCAGTGAAACATGAAGCATTCACCAAGACCTTACCCCAACTACCCTGTAATCATATCGATATGGTTTGCTATATCACTTTTCACCAGGATGTTACATCGAAACCGCTTGGTCTTGCCAAAACTTTTATGATGACATCCTTCGGTGTGACTTCGCGGGAGTTGCTAAGACTTCTCAGCGAGATGACTAACTCCTTCTAAGGCCTTCGTTCCTAGAATTTGCGTTGGTTCAGAATTTTTCCTTATCCACGGATTTCCGCCGGGTCTGGATTTCTCTGAAATCTAGCATCTCCCATATTTCCCAAAAATCCTCTTTGGCTTGTTCTTCGCTCGAATCCGTCTTTGGTAGATTTTCCTGGAAGTTGATGAAATGTAAAGGAATATGGAATAGCATGATGTGTTAGTGATTTGTGATGATTTAATGATTTATTCATGCTATCTTATAATCTCCCATCTGGTTTATTGATAAAAATAAAAGATCAGTTTTAATGGTTAAGTGGGTGTTTCTTGGTTATTCTGTTGGAATCTGATCAGTCTAGAATTTCCCAAAATTCCTCTCTGGCTAAGATTCTGCGGATGGTCATGAAACCCAAAATTTGTTGTGATCATTTTATATGATGCAATAACACCTTGACTATATGAGATGCATTCTAATGGTGTTTTGATGGATTAACATGACTCTTTCCTGTGATTTTTATTATGTTTCATGTTAAGTGCAAGGTGAATCAAGCAAAGTAGCATTTCGGTCCTCAATGTCTAATGCAAGAAGGATTAAAATGGACATTAAGGGCAGGATCCCTAAGAGCAAAGTCACTGTAGATTAGGCAGAGGGTGTTGAAAAGGATTTATAAACAAAGAAGGCAAATTGATGACACCTTGAGCGGTGTATATAATGGCTCCATTTCCTTCTTTGATATTATGACGGGAAGAAGGAAGATCACGCCCAAGTATATGAGCTTGGAGCAGTTGAGGAAGTGGTGGCATAATGTTTATGAACCAAGTAATGATGGCTCTATGTCTGAGCACCAGTTGGATAATGCAGCTACCTACCTTGCAGTTATTGATAAGTACCTAATGTATAAGGTGGATTGGGATAAGTTGGTCAAACGGTCAAGAGAAGAGATTGCGTCCATTGAGAATCAACTTTAGGTTTTTCCTTCGCCACCTGTGGCTGACTTGGATGGGGTATTCTTGAAAGTACATGAGAAGCCAGATCAGAATAGGGATAATAGGGAAGGGAGCTAATGATAGGTTGTGGTGCGATTTGTTCTTCCCTACTATCTTCCCATGCATTGGCCCAAACTGCATTACAGATCCTTGTCCGACTTGGATGGAACGTGCATTTAATGCTTATTTGACTAACTGTGGGTTTTTCTTGACTGAGTTGTTGTGCCATTAATGCTATGAGCTCTTGCTTGACCGACGGGTTTCCTGGGGAATTCTATTTATTGGGCATTTTCCCTCTTTGTAAAGGGTTAGAAACAGTTAGATGGTTAGAAGGTTAGACAGTTAGAATATAGAAGTAGAAGAGAGAAATTAGTTAGTAGCAGGTTAGCAAGTAGGTATTCTCAAGCAAATGTTGTAACAGAATGCTGGAATTATTGTGATAGCTGACAATTTGAATTCAAGAAATGACATTGTGATTTGGTGCCATACTTGTTTTTCTTTTGTTTTGCATGGTTCTTGTTATTCTATCTTTAAAATTGCTTTGAGAAGGTTAATGTTTAGATTAGATTTTGGTTCAATAATTTTTGTGATGTAATACTGGAATGTTACAGCAATCCTTCAGTCCATACTTTTCACAACCAACTGATTGTTAGTTGCTTTGCAAAGTTAGCCTGGACTTCATATTTTGTGTGCCTAGTTCGATTGTGAGGATTTGTTCATTTCAACTACAATAGGGTTGTTGAATGAATGTTCATGATTTGAAAAACTTAACACCTCAGAATATTGCACTATTTTCTGTGAGATTGTAGATTTATCTTGGTCAAGCATAGATCGGTTTTGAGGGATTGGTCCATTTCAAGTGTTGGTTACTTTCATTATTGATCTCAGGAGTAGTATTACATTTATAAATCTCTTTGAAACTCTTATCCCTTTTCTATTTCTTTGATTATTGGGTTAAATCTAGGATTGAAGCATCATCAGATTGTTAGATCTGATAAAATTGATTTAGTATTTTGGTTGTAGCAAGGTCCCATTGTGATTACTAGAATTTTCACATTTGTTATTGAGTTGTTTATGCATTGTCAAGAACTGACACTAGAGACCTTGGGGTTATCTCTTGAGGCTTGCTGATAGAGATTTACCTTTCAAGAGAGATAGGATTTCATATTCTATCTAAGTTGTTGTTGTGCAAAAAAAACCATCAACTGGACTGGTGCTAGAAGGAGGGCCGTGAATAAGCAAGCTGGATCAATTTTTGAACACCATCTCTCCTAAGAGATTTAGAAGAAGAATGAGATTTGCTCCAGGAGAGAAAGAATTCCAAGAATTACTAGACCCTACTAGGTCAAGAAGGACCAACAGAAGGGGAGAATCATCATCATCCCATCCACCTCCCACATCCCCATCATGCTCATCTTCATTGAGTTCACTTGAGTTTGAGGGAATTCCCAGTCCACAACCCTGGCCAGTCATAAATCAGCTGTTACCACCCCCACCTCCACCAATGGCTTTCCTAGCAACCAACCCATCTCCATTGAGTTTCACCAATTGCAATCCTATGCCTAGAAACCCTAAACACTTTTGTTCAGAATTCCATGCCAATGATCCAAATAGGACTATAGAGGAGCATATTAGGATTTTTAAGACTACCCTTAAAGATAGGGGAATTAATCATGAGGATGTTGCATGCAAACTTTTCCCATATTCCCTTGAAGATGAGGAATTTTGTTGATATAACCATCTTCCTACTGGGTCTATCACTACTTGGCCTCAGCTAGAGACTGCATTTTTACAGAAATCTTGGATCCCAATCAGTGTAAATGAGTTACTTTTGCAGTTCACTGGAATCAAGAGGGAGGTAAATGAACCAATAGTGGATTTCAATAATAGATTCCATAGGGCTTATGCTAGGCTGCAAACCCCTTATGTTGTAGATGATGCCTCTACCAGGGAGGTTTATTATGAAGCTTTGGATAGTTTAACATCTACTTTCATCAAATGGCAAGAAAACCCTCCTGGTAGCTTATGATGTGGCTGTTAAGGTAAGTACATATTTAAGACAACACTTGTATGGACCCTTGGCTAACCAAATACCTGTGATGAGTTCAGTCCCTCAATCACCCTAGGTTTCACACCTAGGTCATCCCCTGAGTCAGGTTGCATTCATGCCAAATTACCATCCATATATCAACCAGCCTGCATTCTGTCATCAACAAGCTAATTTACCTGGTTACTTACAGAACTTTGAGATATTTAATCAACCCTTGAACCATGGGTCACAGGATGTTTATATGTATAATTCAGCTAGTATTATTCCTCCATCTAACAATGCAGACAAGGAGAGGTTGGATTCACTCACAGAGCTAGTTGAGAGGCTGAACACTAAAGTCACTTACCTAAGGCACTAGAATAGTCAATCCCATGTAACCTAAAGGGGGATTCTGTCCAATTATGATCAAAGCAACATGGATATGATGTCGGCTCAAGGGTACAACTTTGACAGAGAACAATATCTTGATAGAGGTCATGGAAGGTAGCTGCCACTTCAAAATAATGGAGAAGCCTTAACTTCTCTAGATCAGTCAAACAATCAGGAGAAACCTAGTGAAGTTTATCTGGAAAAAATAGCTCTTTCAGGATGGTGTAGGCTTCATAATACTAATCAACATTCTGATTCAGACTGTCAAGAATTATAGGTTGTTGTGTCCATTTTCCAGCTGAAGGTTCAACATGCCCACGGTGGTTCGAGTAGAAAGGAGATAGTGCCATCTAATCCTTATGACATATCAGTCATGGTGGTGAATCATGTCCCATTTCGAAGAAGTGAAGAGAATGAACCAAAGGAAGAACAAGATAAAGGTGTTGAAATAGGGTATATATATAGTGAAGCATCTATAGTTCAATCCTCTAGAGGTAATGAGGAGAATGATAATGGCCCACCAAATGAAGAAGAATATACAACTGATGAAGTTCAAGCATTCCATCATGTGTCTACTCGATATTTCCTAAATGGAGGGCAGTTCGATGCTAATAAAGGAGGAAGCATTGAAAATGGCAGGGACGAATTGATAGTTAGCTCTAAGGGAAATTGTTCTACCATGACTACAAAGCAAATAAGGGAGTATGTGGTCAGAGAACTCAAGAAAGTCAAAGTAAGTCTCTCTGCTCATGAGTTGCTAAAGGATCCTACCATTAGGGGTGTGGTACTAGGGTCTCTTGAAAAGGATATTTTAGATGCGAATACTTTTTTCAGGAGGCATTCCTATCTGAAACAAGCTTGGGAAATTATGTATTGAAAGTTGACCCTCAAGAATGGGAGACTGAGGAAATCCTCATGTTATATGATATGCCTATACATAAATCTGACAGTGCTAATGCTGAGGTAGTCCTAGAGGAGATTGAGCTTTTGATTGAGGAGCCTCAATAGATTGCTAATGGACATTCCCTGAAGCAAATTGTGGGATTTGATATTGTGGGTAAAGAAGCTACTTTTCCTAAGGGTTACAGTTGCAATCCAAAACCAAAACAAATGCCAATAGGAGAGGAATTTGGGGATTCCCTTCGCTCATCACATTTTGTTGATGAATTTAGTAAAGATGTACTTGAAGATCAATCTGTGAGGCCTCCTGACAAACATCATGATGGGGAAATTACTATGCATGATGAGGCTTTTACATTTTCAACATTGTTCCCTCATGAAGAAGGAGGGATATTGCACCATCAGTGGAGACCTACTGACGACATAGATATCAACCTTTTACAAGTGCAGGATGTTGGATACCACATTCAGTCTACAACAAAACAAAATTAGGTTGTTTCTTTCTTTACTAAAAATTCTGAGTTTTATCAATTTGATTATGGAAGTTTAGGAGAGACAACTTGTATATGGATTGATCATGGTTTCAATGAGTTGCCTCAATTGTTGGTTATTACTGATTATGAGGTTGAGTTTGAATGTTGCATTATTGAGCCTTGCTTTGTTGAATATAAAGACGAATTTGCATTCTTGAGGACTATTACCATCACCTTGTTGCTTATTCATGCCCTAAAGAGTCAAGTAGGGGTGGGTCTCAGTTCACCTTGTCTGATGATGAGTGGTTATGAGTCTCTTATACGTAGTTAGGATAGATTGCTTTAGTTTAGATTGCTTTTCTTTGCTTTTGGTTTGCTTCTATTTTGGGTTAGATTAGGTTTCCCTTTTTGCTTTGCTTTTGTTTGTTTGGTTTATGTGGGTTTTCTTTTGGTTTGTTTTGTTTTTGCTCTGCTCTTGTTTTGGGGTTTTCTCTGTTTTCACCTAGATGTGTTGCACCTGCATGGCAAATCTATCTTCTCTAGAATTGTTCTAAGTATTTCATTGGTGGACTTTAGTCTTGCATCTTGAAAGGATGGTTGAAGTCTTTGCTATTACCAACAGTCTTAATGCAAGATTTATGGAAGATTGGTCACTAGATTTGATTTGAATTTGAAGTACTCTAAAATCTTATATCTCTCATATACCTTAAGAATCATGATGTCACTATAGGAATACTTGTGAAGTCTTGTCAAGTGAAAAATCCTATTTCTGCTTTAGCGCCACTGTGGTTCTTAGCCCTGAGTGTGAACTTCATTGTTCACAAGTTGAAATGAAAGTGAC